>OZ010672.1:18083913-18141942 GCA_963932185.1 Troglohyphantes excavatus
CTACTATTGGCGACGGTTCGGGGCCTATCTCAAAGGAAAGACCCGAGAACGAGGCCTCGTATTTTTGAACCATGATCAGATGACAAGGACAACACCTAAGATGGCACTCGACGCAACCTCAATATAGGCGCACGACATTGGACCCTGATCATATTTATCGTGCACCAGTCCCGTATACACGCCAGTATAAATTGCTGGATACTTTTAGACGACTTCCTAGTAGTTTAGTAGCGAAACTGGAAACCCTCCGATCGCAAAATCACTACATTTTTACTTTTCTTTGTCAAGTCCATTGGTTTGGTTTGGTTTGGTTTGTTTAAATAACGTTGCACTAGAGCTGCACAGTTGGCTATTGGCTAAGTCAAGTGCTGATGGCGGCGGTTCGGGGCCTATCTCGAAAAAAAAACCCGGGAACAATGCCCCGTATTTTTTAACCATGGTCAGGTGTTGGTTTGGTTTTAGTTAATTAACGTCGCACTAGAGCTTTACAGTGGGCTATTGGCGACGGTTCGGGGTCTATCTCGAAGGAAAGACCCGGGAACACATACATATTCACACACACATTCATACATGCACATCGTTATTTTAGAACCATGGTCAGATGACGAGGAAACACCTGAACTGACACCCAACGCCTTCAATGGACGTCGGTACTTTGGACCCCGATCAGATTTATCGTGCACCAGTCCCGTATACAGTCGGCCGAAAAAATAGTGGAGCACCGTGACCTCTACAAAAATTTTTCAAATAAGCAAAACGACACAAGTGTGGGGGGGTAAAAATTATTTTTATTTAAACGACAAATCGATTGGTTTTACAAATGTAATGGCCGATGGTTGTTGTATGACGTCAGGGAAACGTCTGGGGGTCGTCAAGTCCAAAGGTTCATCTTGGGGTATGGGGGGTCGATCTTGGGGTGGTGGTTGGAAACCCAATTCCATTAACATGGCTTCATCCAAAATCGGAATTTCATCATCATCATGTCCAAAAAGGAGTTCAGTCATGTCAAAGTGTATAGGGGTTGCAGGCTCCATCCAATTTGGCATGGATGGTTGCACCCTTGGTGGTGACACAACTGGTGGTTGCACAACTGGCTCGATGAATAGGGGTTGATGCACCACTGGAGGCTCGATGAAGAGGGGTTGATGCACAACAGGAGGGGCTGGCGATTGCACAGGCTCTTGATGCACCACTGCTGGCGAATACTCCACTGGAGGCTCCATGAATAGCGGCTCTAGGAACAGGGGTTGATGCACAACAACTGGTGACGGAGAAGATGTTGTCAAGTCCACAGGGGTGGGGTCCTCCCACGCAGGTGAAACAGGCTCACGAGATTCCACACGCTTGGGAATTTTAAACTGTCCCCAATTCTTGCGGACAACACGAGTTGCTGGCTCCACAACACGAGTTGCTGGTGGTTCTACAGGCACACGCTTAGAGGGTTTGCCCCAATTCTTCTGCACCTGTTTTCGTTTCATCCGACGCTCTCGAGGCATGATCATCTCAGGTGGTCGATGGGCCGCAGGGGTCGGAGGTGGCACATTGTACGCACTCGCGCCATACGACTTGTGGGTCTTGAACGACTCCATGCCAGGAATCTCCACACTATTCGGCACCACGTCCACAGAGAAGAGGGTCTTTTGAACAGCCATCACCACGTACCGCGTGCCCGAAGGAATGCTGTACGTGGAATGGGGCTGAAACACGTACCGTTCGTAGAGCATCTGATCATAGGCACTCAAACTCCTACGAACGGTATTGGGCTGGGAGCGGGAATTGACACTAGCAGCAGGCAGTTCATAACACACCATGGGCGCAAACGACGTTTGGAACACGTGATGCATTCCAGGATCCACAATCCAGTGTCCAAACGTGAACCCGTGCTTGACCAAGTACATGTTATCCAATCGAAACCCAAGTCGGGTATCGGCATTCTTCATGTTCCTTTCAGGATTTTTCATGAGTTTTTTCACAATCCGGTCCCACTGTAGTTCGTTGGGATCGAAATAGCCGGAATGTTTGGCCGAGTCCAAGCACCTCAAGAAATTATCCAGAAATTTCCTGAACCAGTCCTTTGGCAGGGCGTTGTGATAAATCCTTTTATTTTCATGGGGCTCCATGAACGAAATGAAAGCTTGCACCCGATGTTGCCGGATTTCTTTTTCCCACACATCTGCATCGAAATACAAAGGCTCCAACTCTTCAGACACTCGATTCACGGGGAAAATATCCATTGCGACTTGAACGCTGACTGATGCCGACCCTCGAAAGCAGGCTTCCTTTTATAGGTCTTTCCCCCTGTCGCCAAACGCGCCAAGCCAAGTTGCTTTGCCAATGATGAAAACGTATTTCCAAGCTTGAATAGGAAAATCCAAACTTGAATGGAAAAAAATCCAATGATGAAAACGTATTTCCCCAAGCTTGAATGGCCAAAAAATGATTTTGCCAATTGAAATTCCCAATGTTGAATGTAAATCAATGAAAGCCAAACGTCAGTCCAAGCTTGTCACAGGAATTCCCAGTGTTGAATCGGCCAGCCAAACGTATTTTGAATACCGACAACATAAGTACGATTCAGCCACTTGAAAACCTATTCAAGTTACACAGTCACTCAAAAAATATTTGGGGAGGCATCACTGCACAAGTGTTGGGAGCACAACTGAAAAACCTGTCCTACAGCTCGGGCTTATATACAATGGGAAAAAAAAAAAAAAAAAAAAAAAAAAAAAAAAAAAAAAAAAAAAAAAAAAAAAAAAAAAAAAAAAAAAATTTTTTTTTTTTTTTTTTTTTTTTTTTTTTTTTTTTTTTTTTTTTTTTTTTTGAACATGTTCCTGGTGTCTGGAAAAAGTTTTCATGACGAGGGTACCAAAATTATTTTGTTTTTCACTTCCCCTTTACGATAGGCTATCAGCGTGGGTCCATTGTCCAGCCAAATCACGTTTGGCACCTGGCCTTCAGTCAAACCTTCCATTTTCATGTGCCAATCGGCAGGTTGAATTGGGTGTGGCGGCGAATCCGGACGAATATCCACAGGCAACAAGTTTATTTGATTCACCACGGCTTCCAGAGCAATTCCCAGGTTTCTGTCAATGGGTGGATCATCACTGCACCGATCCAGATCGATCACGAGTTCATCTTCACTGGCCTCCTCACTCTTGACAGTATCACCCTGTTCAATAGGTACAGCAGCACTCGGTGGATTGACCTGTGGACTCGAAACTGTTGAGTCACCACTCGAAACTGTTGGGTCACCACTCGAAAAGGGAGGCTCGGCAAGAGGAGCAGGATTCGAAACGGGTTCATCAGCATTCTGACGTGTAGGATCCCTACACCATGTGACGTCTGCCACAAACTGATGAATCCAATCGGGAATGGACACATTGCCTTCCATCCCAGCAAAGAGTATTGGGGAATCTTTCACCGTGTCTGAAAACCGCTTCCGAAGCTGGACTGACCCTATTCCTCTGCAAAGCGTATCCACAAACATGTTGGCTTTGGTCAAATCCGCTTCCAACAGGCGATGGTACATGAATTCCGTGGAAATCAATTTGCATCTCAGCGTGTTGTGGGTATACTTGGGACCAGGGGGAAATACATCTTGTCCAACAACGACATGCTGTTGAAATCGGCTGGCAAAGGAATAAGGATTCTTTTTCCCCAAAAGAATGCCCAAGTCCACGATCCGCCAGTACAAGTATCCATCGCCACCCACCGCAGCGGCAAGGGGTTGGCAAAAAGAGCCAAGACAGAGGCGAAACCACATGATGCGTACACAAGAAGGCAAATTGTATGTTGGAAGTGTAGAGAGCGTACAAGTCGTCGGATGGCCAAACAGCAACTGACAAATTCCTGTCAACGCTACCAACTTATAAAGGGTTTCAAAAAAAAAAAAAAAAAAAAAAAAAAAAAAAAAAAAAAAAAAAAAAAAAAAAAAAAAAAAAAAAAAAAAAAAATTTTTTTTTTTTTTTTTTTTTTTTTTTTTTTTTTTTTTTTTTTTTTTTTTTTTTTCAAAGTTTTTGAGTTGGGCTCGGCTAACCCCAATTTCAAGTTGGGTGTGTCTGTTTCACTCGGCATGCAAAATTTACATGTTTAGTCTTCATCATCAGATATGTCTGACGGGAACCATTTATCCATGTCACGATAACATTTGCCAGAGATGCTTGTATCTTGAAGCACCTTCTTGCCATCAGCAACTGCCGAATTGTTTTGTTCAGCTGCCGAATTGTTTTGATCAGCTGCTGAATTGTTTTGATCAGCTGCCAAATTGTTTTGATCAGCTGCCAAATTGTTTTGATCAGCTGCCGAATTGTTTTGATCAGAATCCATTCTGAACCACACCACAAACTCGTCGTCAGCCTCCACACTTGCATCAGGATGCATGTCGACATCTGCCCGATCATCAGGTATGGAGGACGAACGGTCTGGCGTGGGTGTTAAATCCCCCTCATCATAGGGAATCATGCTGTCATCGGGATCCTCTTCCGTAGCCATCTGGTAAAAAACCGGTTCCCTTTGATCAAACTGCTTCTGGAATCCAGACGCAAGGGTAGAACGGATGGAACCCATTGTAGAACCCTGACTGGGGAATTGCAAAAACGTGTAACACGAGTCGAGTGGTGAGGCAACTGGTGAGAGCGGTGTCCAAAAGGAAAGGCAACTGGTGAGAGCGGCGTCCAAGAGGCAAGTGGTGAAAATCTTTCAGAGCCCTGCCTGTTATATACCCAATGGAAAAAAAAAAAAAAAAAAAAAAAAAAAAAAAAAAAAAAAAAAAAAAAATTTTTTTTTTTTTTTTTTTTTTTTTTTTTTTTTTTTTTTTTTTTTTTTTTTTTAAATCCTTACAAATGATTTTGAGTTGTTGGGGGAAATTGAGTTGAGCTCAGAATGATTTTGAGTGAATGATTTTCATCCTACTGTATTGGGTTTGTCACAGTGATAGTATTGCGGATGGACTCTCAAGCTAGGCCCATATATTCTGAAAGCGACCGGAAAGCGTTCCATCCACGTCGTACAGTCACACTTGCAATAGTTGACGGCCTTACACCGCCAGCAAGCCAATCCTCTGACCAGGTCTTCGGGAATCGGGAAACATCGCAACTCGCAACAATATCGAGGGGTGGACTTGCGCTGTTTGACCAATTCCACCAGGCTCCCATTGATGCGAGTCGTTCGAACCGGTGGTTGTGCCAACAGCACGTCCCGTTGCCGCGTGACACACAGACAGAAGCACTGGTCTGGACACAACAGGCAAATGTGGCGTGCGGGTTGAATACACATGTAATCACAGCAATGCAGGTCCCTCAATTTTTGCATGTACGTGGGGCAACGACAGCGACAGTAACCAAAGGACCGACATTTCTTGCACGCCATGCCATCCACCTGTGTTTGAGGGACTGGAAAACATTTTAAGGGACAGCAATATGTCTTTGGCATACTTGACACAAATTCTTTGGCACACGAGATGATGACCAACCAGCAAGTGAAGGCTCTGCTCACGAGTCCTGACTTTTAAAGGCTTTAAAAAAAAAAAAAAAAAAAAAAAAAAAAAAAAAAAAAAAAAAAAAAAAAAAAAAAAATTTTTTTTTTTTTTTTTTTTTTTCAATAGTTACAAATGATTTTGAGTTGGGCTTGTTGGGATTTGAGTTGAGGTTGTTGGGAATTTGAGTTGAGCTTGTTGGGAATCTGAGTTGAGGTTGTTGGGAATTTGAGTTGAGCTTGTTGGGAATTTGAGTTGAACTTCAAGTAGATGGGAATTTGTGGTTATGGTCTCGTGGTCGACACCATCTGTATGGCATTCATCGCCATGCCCCGCTCGGCTTGTTTCATTTTGTTCTTTAACATGTCCAAGCCTCGTTCCAATTCCCCGATAGCCTCCACGTATCGTTCGTACAGCTCCTTGTACATGCCACTCAGCGTATCGTTGTATTCTTCCTGAACTCTGCCACAGGTGACCAGACACGATTTGCACGGCTGTACCATCTGCGGAACAGGTGGATACGTGGATTGCTGCAAACCTCGCATGGTACGTTGCAAGGATTTCAAATGTTCCGCTTCCTTCAGAATCACCTTGAGAAGGGCCACGTATTCCAAATGAATCGGATGGGCCGCTTTCTCCCGATCTCGATGACACAATCGGCCGTGCCGAATGTTACAGTCCACCAGCAAATTGGTAAACAGCTTGGAAGGGATCCGCACATCATCCTCCTCAGCCATGGTGGTCAATCAGATGGCACTTGATAAAAAAAATAGCACAAGGTAACTTGAAACACGATGTACTGTTCGAGGTGGTGGCTGGCCGTCATCTGGAAAAACTTTTCCCACAGCCCTGGGTTATATACCCAGTAAAAAAAAAAAAAAAAAAAAAAAAAAAAAAAAAAAAAAAAAAAAAATTTTTTTTTTTTTTTTTTTTTTTTTTTTTTTTTTTTTTTTTTTTTTTTTTTTTTTTTTTTTTTTTTTTTTTTTTTGAATCATTCAAAATGATTTTGAGTTGAGCCAGTTGAGAGTTTGAGTTGGGCTTCAAGTACTTGGTCCCCATGAAAAGTTTTTCAAGTTGGTAGCTTTTTTTCAAGCTATCAAGATATGTTCTTCTTCACCACTCCGTTGCAACCGACGGTTCCCATCAGCACGCTTCCATTTCTGCTGAGCGTCTCGTGGTGCCGTATCGAAATATTCCAGCAGGGAATCGAGCCACGCTTGTTCCCTGACGTAATTGGCCAGTTGAAAGATTTGAAATTGCACCGGCAAGTGTTGCGAAGAGGGCACATTGTCCACGTACTCGACAGGTAGCTTGCGATCGTACAAGAAATGCCAGGTCGGTCCATCGTGCGTTCCCAAAATGGCTGGTCCACGATGATGCGTCGGTAAACAGGTTGAATAAAAGAAATCCACCAGAAACGTGTCGAGGTAGTCGAGTGGCACGTGAAATCCAGAGCCTGAAGAGCAGTTGACACCAATCGTCACGTGAAATTCAAAATTGATGGTATCCAGAAACACCAACTGGTGGGGCTGGCCATCTTTAAAATCAATCAACACGACGTAATCCACCATATGAATTGGATTGAGCTTGTGAACGGGTAAGTCATTCATGATGTCGGGCTTGAAGTGCAAATGGCAAAACTGGCTCAGGGGGTCTGACTTTTATAGAACGATTCAAAAAAAAAAAAAAAAAAAAAAAAAAAAAAAAAAAAAAAAAAAAAAAAAAAAAAAAAAAAAAAAAAAAAAAAAAAAAAAAAAAAAAATTTTTTTTTTTTTTTTTTTTTTTTTTTTTTTTTTTTTTTTTTTTTTTTTTTTTTTTTTTTTTTTTTTTTTTTTTTTTTTTCAATGTGTCTCCAGATTCTTTTCAAGACTGCCAGCCCAGATGTTGGCAACCCAATTTTTTTTTTAGTGTTGTCTTTACAATTACATTTCGCTAGCCGTGGTTGGCCTTTGGATTTCCACTTGCAAAACCATTTCAAGTCACTGGCCAACGTTGGATTCACGAGAACCTTTTCATGCCAACATTGGCAATCTTCTTGTTAAGAAAAATATGTTTCACATAACGTTTCCACCCAAGGTTGGCTTCATGATGGACCCAAAAAAATGGGAGAGAGTCTTTTTTTGAATGCATAAGCATCCAAAAAAAGACTCTCTCCCATTTTTTTGGTGTTCAAGATATGAGGGTGTGTCTGCAGGTCGGACAGGTATTGTGATTGACCAACCATTGAAAAAGGCATTCCGAATGAAACACATGTTTGCACGTGGTGGTATTGCGTGTAATGTACAGGTTTTCCAGGCAAATGGCACACGTTTCCGTGGTTTTGAAATACGAGTCTGGCCACGGATAGCTGTACACCGAAGCCATCAGCATGTCCCCCATCTCTTCAATTTTTTCCAGGGCGAAAGGGAAGGGTTTCAGAGTCCAGGAATAGGCCAGCAGGTGATAGAGATTGGGTAGTACCTGGTCCATGTAGACGGCTCTGAGGGCAGGATACGGGCTCGATTCATGTTTCGGGCAAAGGGGTTCCAGGTGCTCGGCGCGCATGTTGTTCCGGAACTGCCAGTAGGCCACATCAAAGACGAAATCAATTTTATCAGGTCCATCCCCGGGTACCAGGTCTCGAATGAAATCAAACACGGTAAATTCGGACAGGTGTCCGACAGGTACGACATCGGGGGTCTGGATCTTGTGCAACACTGCACTGGCATTCAGCATGAAGACTGTAAATTCCATCATGTCTTGAAACGACCTTGGCACGTAGGCCTGGATCGCAGCATCTCGATACGTGTCGCATGGAAACATATTTTGAATAAAATGATGCGTGCCACTCGCTGCGGATCCTTTTTATAGTCGTAGCTGCCGTGTGATTGGCCAGTGGGCATTTGACGTCATGTGAAGAGCGACACCAACCATGGAAGCCAACGTTGATACTGTTGCAATATCCTGTCAACATTGGATAGCCACTTGAAATGAAATTCATGTAAAAATGAAATTCCTGACCAACGTTGGAAGCCTTCTTAAGCGAAAAGAATATGATTCAACGTTGGCAATCTTCTTGTGTAAAAATATGTTTCATAGCGTTCCACACCAAGGTTGGCTTCACGATGAACCCAAAGAAATGGGAGAGAGTCTTTGAATGCATGAAGGAATTTTTTTTTAAAAAAAATTCCTTCAAGCATTCAAAAGACTCTCTCCCATTTTTTCGGGGTGGGGGCCAAAGTCAATAGATGATATAATTTCTGCACGCCGGACAGGTATTGTGATCGCTCAGCCACAGGAACAGGCACCTCGAATGAAACGAATGGTGACAACAGGTGGTGTACCTTTCGATATAGAGGGTGTCGAGGCATATGGCACAGGGTTCGGCACTGCTCAGGTAGGATTCTGGAAACGGATACCTGTAGATGGAAGCCATCAGCAAATTGCCCAACTCTTCCAGTTTCCCTTCTGGCAGGGTGAAAGGTGTCAAAGTCCAGCAATGGGCCAGCATCTTGTATACGTCGGGCAGAACACGATCCATGTAGATGGCTTGGAGGGCAGGATGGGGATAGGAGGCATATTTCGGACAAAGAGGCTCGAGGTCGTCAGAGTACAGGTTGGCCTGTAATTGCCAATGCGCCACGTTGAACAGGTAATATTTCTCGTCGTACCTGTCAGGTAACAGCTCCAGAAGGAAATCATACAGGTCCGACATGGGCTTCACAGCAACACCATCATCGGGGGGTGGTTGGGCCTTGTGTAAAGCCGCACTCGCATTCAACATGAATGAAGTAAATTCCATCAAGTCATGAAAAGATTTCTGCTTGTAGGACGTAATCTCCACATCTCGATACGTGTCGCAGGGAAACATGTTTGCAAATGATGCCTTCCACTGGCTGCAAGTCCGTTTTATACTCGCAGCTGGCGTGGGATTGGTCCGTCGGCCTTTGACGTCATCTGAAGAACGACACCAACGTTGGATGCACACGAAATGGGAACTACGAGTCTTGCGATTGGCCAGTGGGTATTTGACGTCATCTGGTGGGTGGATCCACCATGAAATGAAACTAGCCAACGTTGGATTGGGGGAAAACTTGTTCAACATGTCATTTTTTTAACACCCAAGCTTGGCAAGTTACTTGTGAATAATTGCCAAGTAGGATTACCAAGGTTGGCAAGTAGTTTGACCCAAAAAAATGGGAGAGAGCTCTGCATATACAAGTGAAAATCACCTGTATATACAGAACTCTCTCCCATTTTTTTGGGTCAAAAAAAGAAATACAACACCATTTCGGTAATTATTTTTTTATTTGGGGAACTTTTACAGGTATTCCTGCCCATATTTGTCTTCGTGTAGGTTTTCGGCCGCTCTGAAAGCCAACAGTCCAGCATTCTGTTTCGGGCCCATCAGGTACCAGTGGTTCCCAAGCACACCTGCCCCCAGGAAATGGACCGTCCCTTCCGGCATGACGGGCTCCAGGTAGTGGTAGGTCGCCATGTCCAGGCATCCAATGTGTACCACATCGCCTTCTTCCTTCTGCAGGTGAGTCGCATAGAATTCGTGGCTCAGGTAGTGGGCCATGTCGTTCAGGTGTACCATGTCGGTATGATCGATCCCATCGCGGTTGTCAAAGGGATTGTTGGGGAGATTACAATTCTTCAGCACGTCTGAATAGCCAAAGCGTAGGGAACTAGGGCTCGGCTCCACAGCCATCTGCACCTTGGTCGATTCAATCGAATTGAACACGATGCGGCGTGGGACGAACGCCCCCTCGTGCCACATGAATTGAGCCGTAGCAACAAAATCGAGTTGATCCATGTCGAGTGTTTGGTCCCAATGGCAAGTCGTCTGGCGCTTATATACTCTAGACGAGTGCCAAACCATCCCGCCAAATATTTTTTTAAACGCCAAATCATTTCCCAATGTTGGTTTGAAACATCATTTCCCAAATGTTGGTTTGAAACCATTCATGGAATATCTTTGAGCCAAGGTTGGTTTGAAACCATGCATGGAATATCTTTCACCAAGGTTGGTGTCGTGAGGATTTTTTTTTAATGCGGGATCAATTCAATGGGATACTGCAACACCTTTGAAATACCCCCCACCACGGCCAAGTACCGATGGCATCGATCCAATTTGCAAAAAGGACAAGTCCCAATCGCATCCAAATCCTTTTCCATCATAAATGTTCGGATGGTACTGTCGTCGGGTGTCATCATTTTCCACCGTAGTTTAGTCACTCGATCGGTAAAACACAGCCTCCCCACTTGCATTCTCAGAACGCATTCCATTACTTTGACGTGCAAGTCATTGGTATTGTCCATGGAATACGTCATGAAACCGTTGGTCAAAGTAAATCCCTTGTCCCGGATACAGAGGACGGCCATACATTTGGGATGAAAATGAACTTGCATGTCTCCTCCGGACACGACCAGTTTACGGGCTTCCGGGGGAATCCATGGACCGGTCGGCAATAGCAATTCAGGTTCCCGAATGACAATCTTTGCAGGTGGATGACGGGAAGGTGGACATGATTTACGGTAGGGTTGACGATAGGCTGGCCGACGGTAGGGTCGACGACGATAGGCTGGCTTGCGGTAGGATGGCCGATGATAGGGTTTTCTTTCATGGCGAGGTTCACGAACAGGTTCACTGGACATAGGTGGCACAAAGACAGGTGGCGGTGGGGAAATCGGCCGGGGTGGTGCATCCCCACGCCAATATTCAGGGGTCATTGGCAACGGGGACAGCGATTCGTCCAACAAGTAACTGATATCCATGACTTCTTATTCAGCAAAGAGCAGCACGCCGGGTCAGGCAGCAAGTGTGAAAAGTTTCCAAGGGGTCCGACTTTTATACACACTCAAAAAAAAAAAAAAAAAAAAAAAAAAAAAAAAAAAAAAAAAAAAAAAAAAAAAAAAAAAAAAAAAAAAAAAAAAAAAAAAAAAAAAAAAAAAAAAAAAATTTTTTTTTTTTTTTTTTTTTTTTTTTTTTTTTTTTTTTTTTTTTCAATATACTAGTCACTCAGAAAAAGTTTTGGGGAGTGACCAGAAATTTTTTTGTCACCATGTGTTTTCAAAATGACATTTCAGACACGGTTTCAGTTCATAGTGTTTCTGGCCAATGGTTTCTTGTAAACAACTCCTCAGGCCTACGTTGGATATCCCATTTGAGTCATGCCAACGATGGACTTGTACTTGTAAACAAAATATTTCATGTCCACCAAGGTTGGCTTATGACTTGACCCAAAAAAATGGGAGAGAGCTTCCGAATGCCACATGTGGCACCCGAAAGCTCTCTCCCATTGTTTTGGGGTTTTTTTGAAATGAAGCACAACACACAGGGGGAAAACAGACATTTATTCACAAAATAGGGTTTTTTACACTTCCCAATAGGGATCGTTGGTAGACTGCCGGGCCAAAAACACTTGTTCGGCCGCTGCCATGGCAATTCCGTTGGCATCTGCGTTTCGACCCATCATGTACACAGAGTCCTTCATGACTTTCGGGCCCAGGTACTGCACCGTTCCCTCGGGAAAGAGGGGCTCCAGGTACATGAAGGTGGCCATGTCCACCGTACCCACCGTGGCACCCGCCCAGCCGTTGCAGTTGAGTATATTGTCATAAAAGTCCCGAGACAGGTATTTCGGCAGCTCGAGCACAGGGACGGGGAAGAGGGTTTCGTCGTCCGGAATCTCTTCGAACGGGTTGTTGGGCACCAGCTGGATGTTCTTCTGAATGTCTTTATAGGTAAATCCGGTGAGGGACTCTTTGGCCGGCTGCACGCAATACTTTTCCTTGGAATCGTATACAGCCACAAACACCAGGTGTCGAGGGACCCAATCACCACCGTACCACATAAATTGCGCATGGGCAACGAAATCCATGTTTGGATGCATGACTTTGCTCTGATGAATGCTCTGACTGCTTTTGCTCGAGACTGAATGATTGTGGCTGGATGCCCGCTGCTTATATACTATCTGTCTGGCTCAACGCATGCGCACTGACACAAGCTGTGTTCTTGTAGGGGGGGGATTGACTATGTCCAACCTCCAACCTTGAAAGGATGCTGACCAAGCTTGACAGGATGCTGCCCAAGGATGGAATAGTTTGAGATTCCAATGGTATTCCAAACTTGAAATGAGTCGTACCAATCTTGAATAGCTGATGGCTTGCAAACTGGTCGGACCAACCTTGAATGGCTGAAGGCTTAACGTGAAACAATTCATTCCAAACTAGTCAGGTGAATCTTGAATAGCTGACGGTGAAAACAATTCCAAACTAGTCAGGTCAATCTTGAATAGGTGCGTAACATAACACAATTCCAAAGTGGTTAAAATTTCACAAGTCCCAAACAGCACGAGCGGCAGGTTGGTGGTCATCTGGGAAAATGATCTTGAGCTCACGACTTATAAACCATTAAAAAAAAAAAAAAAAAAAAAAAAAAAAAAAAAAAAAAAAAAAAAAAAAAAAAAAAAAAAAAATTTTTTTTTTTTTTTTTTTTTTTTTTTTTTTTTTTTTTTTTTTTTTTTTTTTTGAATCGTTCCCCATAAGAGGCTGAGCTCAAGATCATTTTGGCCAGTTGCTGTTGGTCCCTCGATTCCAGTCACACAACATTTGGTGTTGAAAATCACAAGTCCAATATGATGGTATTTCTTTGGTTAAAATCCACAACTCTGGAAGTTTTGGGCCGTCGGGAATCGTTTCTTCTGACCCGCCTTGCCATTCCACATCCAACGGTACCACTCTCAAGTCTGTCGCTCCATCAGAACCGGATCTGATATTTTCACATGAAGAAATGTACAAGTCCAAATGGGATTTCTTTGGAAAAAATCCATCACTGGCCGAATGACCCATCAAATGAAGCGGCATGAAGAGCAGAGTCCATCCGTCCAAAGGTCTGTACGTCCAAAGTGGTCCACTGGTGGAAGGGTCTTGACAGTTGAAGCATCAGGCAGCAAATGGCGATTGCCCAGTTTGCATGGCACTTATATACAGGAAATTCTCGCCAAGGCGCCAAGTATTCTTGCCAACTCGCCAAGTATTCTTGCCAACTCGCCAAGAATTCTTGCCAAGGCGCCAAGTATTCTTGCCAACTCGCCAAGAATCCTTGGCAACGTGCCAATTCGAGGGGGCCTGTTTCAGTCAGGCATGTTGGGTATCGTTGGACTCGTATGGATGAGGCCAGTCATATAGTGCCCAGTGGGACCACCTCATGGACCACCCATTTCCGGTTTATACTTTTTAGTGTTACCTATGTCATGTTGGGTATCGTTGGACTCGTATGGAGGTTGGCTTTCATATAATGGCCCAGTGGACCACCTCATGGACCACCCACTTCCGGTTTATACTTTTTAGTGTTACCTATGGCATGTTGGGTATCGTTAGACTCGTATGGAGGTTGGCTTTCATATAATGGCCCAGTGGACCACCTCATGGACCACCCACTTCCGGTTTATACTTTTCAACGTTACCTATGGCATGTTGGGTATCGTTAGACTCGTATGGAGGTTGGCTTTCATATAATGGCCCAGTGGACCACCTCATGGACCACCCACTTCCGGTTTATACTTTTCAACGTTACCTATGGCATGTTGGGTATCGTTAGACTCGTATGGAGGTTGGCTTTCATATAATGGCCCAGTGGGACCACCTCATGGACCACCCACTTCCGGTTGACACTTTTCACCGTTACCTATGGCATGTTGGGTATCGTTGGACTCGTATGGAGGTTGGCTGTCCTATAGTGCCATGTGGACCACCTCATGGACCACCCACTTCCAGTTTATACTTTTCAGTGTTACCTATGGCATGTTGGGTGTCGTTCGACTCGGAATGCTTGGACCAGTTGAATTAAAAATATGGGGACCACCTCAAGGACCACCCATTTCCGGTTTAAAATTTCAAGTCCACCACTATGGCATGTTGGGTGTCGTTCGACTCGGAATGCTTGGACCAGTTGAATGAACTTGATGAGGACCACCTCATGGACCACCCCCATTTCCGGTTTCACTCTTATTTCAAATTCATGTGTCGTGTTGGGTGTCCCCAGACTCGTACGGACCCGTACTATCGAAAAAATGACCTCGGACCACTCAAAGACCACCTACTTCCGGAATTTTAAAATAGTCCTGAAGGGGTCATGTGGGGTATCGACACACTCGTGATGACAAATGCTCTCGGAAAACATGTATGACACATAGGTGGTCCCGTTTTGACTTTTTGGAATTGCTTCCAATGCGGCATGATGGGTATCGATGGACTCGGGAGATGGAACTGATGGCAACCCCATCTTCCTTCTTCACTTTCATGCATATGGGGACAAAACACCATTTCCGGGTGCCCGTTCTCGAGAAACACATCAAACAAACGACATGGTCGGCTTTGGATCCACGTCCTCTTTCGTTTGCCGCAAACGGCGAGTCGATAGCTCAATCGGTTCTCGAGTTATGAACCTAAATCTGACAATCTGGAAACCGAAACTCGTCCTTTCGAGCCAGTGTTTCTTGCCGCAACTCAAAACGTTTCACGTATCGCGTAGCATTTTTAGATAAGCTTTCGAATGGTGCAAGTTTCAAGTCGATATCTGAATTTCCAGTCGAGTTATGGGCCAAAACATCAAAATCGAGAAACCGATTTTCGGGGTTTTCGGGTCCATTCAAACCTCTGGCCGGGCAAATCACACCGTCCAGAGTGTAGAGTGAACCGCCACGCATCTTTTGGTGCAAGTTTCAAGTCGATATCTGAATTTCCGGTCGAGTTATGGGTCAAAACACCAAAATCAGGAAACTGATTTTGGGTTTTTTCGGGTCATTCCAATCGCTTCCCGTGTCAATCATATCGCCACACGTGTAGAATGAACCGCCATCCATCTTTTGTCGCCAGTTTCAAGCCGATAGCTGCCTGGGTTGCCCAGTTACAGAGGATCATAGCATTCACCCTTCCCCCACATGTTAACCCTCTTATACCGATGCCAACCGAATGCCTCACTCCTCCTGAATCCATGAGAATGGAAAAGTAGGCCCGAAACCATCTAAACCCATTCAAATCATATTGAATCATGACTCAAAAGACACGAAAACATTGTAAAATGTACTGAAACACGCCTATATCACCTGTTTTTCGCGTCATGCATGGGTCACAGGAGCGTGAGATACTATATTTTCTTGAACAGAAATCCGTCATTCTGTCGGGAATCTTTTGCTGGGAACCCCTTTCTGATCCACCTGCCCCGTGCGGAAGGACAACCGCTCACCACCTCGTTTCCACCCTGACCCGAACAGACATTCGATCCCATCCAACCACGCAACCCTTCCCACATGGCTTAAATCACATCTATATCCTATCATTTCATGATTCTGAAATCTTGCACATTGCCTGCACATTGCATGCAATGGCGGGATAAGTAATATGGGTGAACATGTTATTTAATTCTCAAACATACAAATGATAGGGGCATGCCCAAAAACTGTTTTTGGGGTGGGACGCGTTCCAGAACAAATGCTGGTGAAAAAAAATTTTTGGAGGGGGGTGAACATGTTATTTAATTTCCCATACCAAAAAAACTTTTTTTGTGGGGTGGGACGCGTTCCAGAACAAAATGCTGGTGAAATATTTATTTTGAGGGTCATGTCGCGCGCATTAACCAGTGGTAAAGAGACGAGAGGCAACAGGGCTGGAAACACCAATCAATGGGAACTCGTCGTTGGAGATCTGATGGAATCGGTCAAGCTGGTCGATCGAAATGCAACCAAAGTTTCCATGAGTCAATGAACACACTGTTGTACACTTGGAAGGAGTGATCACCATCCACTGAGCCAAAACGTGTCACGATGGCTATTGCGCACAACGCTAAATGAAAAACACATGGAGGCAAACTCGGTCAGTGACTGAAACACAAAATGGCCTGATGTAGATTTAAAAAAAAAAAAAAAAAAAAAAAAAAAAAAAAAAAAAAAAAAAGTACACCTGTGGGTCAGAAGGAGTGACCACCATCCGCTGCGCAAACTTTTCATGAGGCCAGAGGATAAAAAAAAAAAAAAAAAAAAAAAAAAAAAAAAAAAAATTTTTTTTTTTTTTTTTTTTTTTTTTTTTTTTTTTTTTTTTTTTTTTTTTTTTTTTTTTTTTTTTTTTGACTGTATATAAGTTGGGTCTCAGCAGTGACTTAGTCAGTTGTTTCTGGGTCGTCGGCTGGTCAACACCTCTACTGATGCGCTCGTCATCATTGCATTGTCTTGTGCAAGACAATACACTTCTCAAGAATTGTTCTTTGCCTTGGAAAGAGTGGGGCCACTCGACGGACACTGCTGGATAAACTTGCTGTCTTTAAGTGGACCTCGTGATGGCTGCCAGCACATATAATTCAATGTACTTTCGTAAAAAACGGATGCTTCTCAAGTGTTCCCCATGTGATTTAGAAATGACCCTCCAGGAATTTGTAACTGCACACGTTCGTGATGTGCACTGTATCGATCGAGATACCCAATGCCCTTTTTGCATGGGGGCATTCGAATGGGAACGGGAAGAACGGACCTCTGAAAGAGTCATCAAGCATCGTATGGAGTGCCTAAAAGAAACATTTCCTCATTTGTTGCATCGTCAACACCTCGATATGGTTTCCAGCACATATTCTTCCATGTGCAGTCGTAAAAAAATGGTGTTGGTCAAGTGTCCTGCTTTCCAATGTGGTTTAGAAATGACCCTCCATGATTTTTTAACGGTACATGTGGGTCAGGTTCACCGTGTCGATCGAGATACACAATGCCCGTTTTGCAGGGGAGCCTTTCAATGGAGACTTGAAGAAGGTATCACTGAAAGAGTCAACGAGCATCGTATGGAGTGCATAAAAGAAACATTTCCCCATTTGTTTCGACCCCCGAAATGTCATAAAGTGCCCGTCGCACCACCGCCATGCGATGCGGCGTCGGGACCTTGTCAAACGTGTCTCTCCTTTTTACACTTGCCAAAACGTGGCATGGCGGGAAGAAGTCGCTGCAACGCATGGGGGACGTTTTATAAAGAGGTCGGACAGTTGCCACCGTTTCTGACCGGTCCACTGCTCCCCACGCACGTGCCATTCGCCGAAGAGAGTGGTTTAGGGGACTTTATGCACCCCATCCTGCACCAGTTTAAGCAAAATACCCACTTCTGGTACCACGTCAGCGTCAGAGCCGCCGCATGGAAGGACTTTGTAGCACACATTTTGAGTATCAAAGGTGTCTATGTGCTTCCTTATTGGTGCTTGTGTGATGGAAGCAAAGCACCCAATGCCAAATTACCGGCTTCCAAGAAGCATCATCGGCATATGGTGCTCGTCAAGGAGAAGCACGTTCAGTTGGACAAGGAGTGGAAAAAGTTCATGAGGGTGAAAAATATTGCAGCGAAATTGAAATTCTTTATCAAGACCATCCATCAGTTAATCAATACTCTGTTTTACGTGAGTCAATCGAGAGCGCAATGTGATGGTACGGCTTGTAAAACAGATGAGTATGACGGAAATTCCCATTACTATCTCCATCACGCGATGAGTCCTCACGCCAAAGTGGCCATGTCCGTGTTGATCCCGAACGGCTTGTGTGAATACATCCATTCTCGAGCCAAGCAACGCAAGGCCAGGTATTGGTACGATGAAGTCAAAGGAAGTGGACGGGATCGGTCCATTCCCGTCAAGACGCTCGGCATTCCTATTTCGGGTTGCGTTGTGCCTGTTGCCAAGCATCTGGAGCCTTCCCATGTGCTTCGAGTGACGGAAGACACGCCTCTTCCCACCGATCGTCCGTATCTGTGGATGTATCCATCGGATCAAGTGATGGTATTGAAATCGAATCCATCTCTGCTCGAATTGCCCTACAAAGAATGGTATGAGCACCAGATTGAGCACGGCAATAGTTTTTTGGAAGCCGTACACGCCGATAAGTACGAGCTGGGCCAACGTCATCGGACGGAGGTGAATGATTTTCAAAGCATCAAACATGAGTTGATGGAGGAGTTTGAACACAAGAGATCCTGTACATTAAAGGAGTTTGAAACAGAACGTTCCTACATGGTGTTTACTCATAACGAAATAGTGGAACGTCAGAATGCCAAGTGTATCGAGTTGGAGAATGAGTTGCTAAAGTGCCGGAAAGAGCGGGACGATGAAAAAATGCAACGGCAGCATTTGGAAAAGACGGCAGAAGCCGTGGAAACGGCCGTTGAAAGGGTACGAAACCAGATGTCGGCAGAGATTAACGCCTTGAAAATCTTATTGAGGAAAGCGGAAGAGGCTCGAATACAACAGTATGAAGATCGCATTGCGGAATTGAAAGAAGCAGAACAGGTCCGAATACAACAGTATGAAGATCGTATTGCATTTTTGGAAAATCAATTGGAAGCAATGCAACAACTTGCCCAAGGGGTAGTCACTATCATTTCAAAAAGAGGTTGATACAGTCAAAAAAAAAAAAAAAAAAAAAAAAAAAAAAAAAAAAAAAAAAAAAAAAAAAAAATTTTTTTTTTTTTTTTTTTTTTTTTTTTAACATCAGGCCATTTTGTGTTTCAGTCACTGACCGAGTTTGCCTCCATGTGTTTTTCATTTAGCGTTGTGCGCAATAGCCATCGTGACACGTTTTGGCTCAGTGGATGGTGATCACTCCTTCCAAGTGTACAACAGTGTGTTCATTGACTCATGG
The DNA here is from genome assembly GCA_963932185.1 of Troglohyphantes excavatus. NCBI lineage: Eukaryota > Metazoa > Arthropoda > Arachnida > Araneae > Linyphiidae > Troglohyphantes > Troglohyphantes excavatus. The sequence continues at coordinate 18,103,036 of OZ010672.1, forward strand.
AAACTTTGGTTGCATTTCGATCGACCAGCTTGACCGATTCCATCAGATCTCCAACGACGAGTTCCCATTGATTGGTGTTTCCAGCCCTGTTGCCTCTCGTCTCTTTACCACTGGTTAATGCGCGCGACATGACCCTCAAAATAAATATTTCACCAGCATTTTGTTCTGGAACGCGTCCCACCCCCCACAAAAAAAAGTTTTTTTGGTATGGGAAATTAAATAACATGTTCACCACCCTCCAAAAAAAAATTCCACCAGCATTTGTTCTGGAACGCGTCCCACCCCAAAAACAGTTTTTGGGCATGCCCCTATCATTTGTATGTTTGAGAATTAAATAACATGTTCACCCATATTACTTATCCCGCCATTGCATGCAATGTGCAGGCAATGTGCAAGATTTCAGAATCATGAAATGATAGGATATAGATGTGATTTAAGCCATGTGGGAAGGGTTGCGTGGTTGGATGGGATCGAATGTCTGTTCGGGTCAGGGTGGAAACGAGGTGGTGAGCGGTTGTCCTTCCGCACGGGGCAGGTGGATCAGAAAGGGGTTCCCAGCAAAAGATTCCCGACAGAATGACGGATTTCTGTTCAAGAAAATATAGTATCTCACGCTCCTGTGACCCATGCATGACGCGAAAAACAGGTGATATAGGCGTGTTTCAGTACATTTTACAATGTTTTCGTGTCTTTTGAGTCATGATTCAATATGATTTGAATGGGTTTAGATGGTTTCGGGCCTACTTTTCCATTCTCATGGATTCAGGAGGAGTGAGGCATTCGGTTGGCATCGGTATAAGAGGGTTAACATGTGGGGGAAGGGTGAATGCTATGATCCTCTGTAACTGGGCAACCCAGGCAGCTATCGGCTTGAAACTGGCGACAAAAGATGGATGGCGGTTCATTCTACACGTGTGGCGATATGATTGACACGGGAAGCGATTGGAATGACCCGAAAAAACCCAAAATCAGTTTCCTGATTTTGGTGTTTTGACCCATAACTCGACCGGAAATTCAGATATCGACTTGAAACTTGCACCAAAAGATGCGTGGCGGTTCACTCTACACTCTGGACGGTGTGATTTGCCCGGCCAGAGGTTTGAATGGACCCGAAAACCCCGAAAATCGGTTTCTCGATTTTGATGTTTTGGCCCATAACTCGACTGGAAATTCAGATATCGACTTGAAACTTGCACCATTCGAAAGCTTATCTAAAAATGCTACGCGATACGTGAAACGTTTTGAGTTGCGGCAAGAAACACTGGCTCGAAAGGACGAGTTTCGGTTTCCAGATTGTCAGATTTAGGTTCATAACTCGAGAACCGATTGAGCTATCGACTCGCCGTTTGCGGCAAACGAAAGAGGACGTGGATCCAAAGCCGACCATGTCGTTTGTTTGATGTGTTTCTCGAGAACGGGCACCCGGAAATGGTGTTTTGTCCCCATATGCATGAAAGTGAAGAAGGAAGATGGGGTTGCCATCAGTTCCATCTCCCGAGTCCATCGATACCCATCATGCCGCATTGGAAGCAATTCCAAAAAGTCAAAACGGGACCACCTATGTGTCATACATGTTTTCCGAGAGCATTTGTCATCACGAGTGTGTCGATACCCCACATGACCCCTTCAGGACTATTTTAAAATTCCGGAAGTAGGTGGTCTTTGAGTGGTCCGAGGTCATTTTTTCGATAGTACGGGTCCGTACGAGTCTGGGGACACCCAACACGACACATGAATTTGAAATAAGAGTGAAACCGGAAATGGGGGTGGTCCATGAGGTGGTCCTCATCAAGTTCATTCAACTGGTCCAAGCATTCCGAGTCGAACGACACCCAACATGCCATAGTGGTGGACTTGAAATTTTAAACCGGAAATGGGTGGTCCTTGAGGTGGTCCCCATATTTTTAATTCAACTGGTCCAAGCATTCCGAGTCGAACGACACCCAACATGCCATAGGTAACACTGAAAAGTATAAACTGGAAGTGGGTGGTCCATGAGGTGGTCCACATGGCACTATAGGACAGCCAACCTCCATACGAGTCCAACGATACCCAACATGCCATAGGTAACGGTGAAAAGTGTCAACCGGAAGTGGGTGGTCCATGAGGTGGTCCCACTGGGCCATTATATGAAAGCCAACCTCCATACGAGTCTAACGATACCCAACATGCCATAGGTAACGTTGAAAAGTATAAACCGGAAGTGGGTGGTCCATGAGGTGGTCCACTGGGCCATTATATGAAAGCCAACCTCCATACGAGTCTAACGATACCCAACATGCCATAGGTAACGTTGAAAAGTATAAACCGGAAGTGGGTGGTCCATGAGGTGGTCCACTGGGCCATTATATGAAAGCCAACCTCCATACGAGTCTAACGATACCCAACATGCCATAGGTAACACTAAAAAGTATAAACCGGAAGTGGGTGGTCCATGAGGTGGTCCACTGGGCCATTATATGAAAGCCAACCTCCATACGAGTCCAACGATACCCAACATGACATAGGTAACACTAAAAAGTATAAACCGGAAATGGGTGGTCCATGAGGTGGTCCCACTGGGCACTATATGACTGGCCTCATCCATACGAGTCCAACGATACCCAACATGCCTGACTGAAACAGGCCCCCTCGAATTGGCACGTTGCCAAGGATTCTTGGCGAGTTGGCAAGAATACTTGGCGCCTTGGCAAGAATTCTTGGCGAGTTGGCAAGAATACTTGGCGAGTTGGCAAGAATACTTGGCGCCTTGGCGAGAATTTCCTGTATATAAGTGCCATGCAAACTGGGCAATCGCCATTTGCTGCCTGATGCTTCAACTGTCAAGACCCTTCCACCAGTGGACCACTTTGGACGTACAGACCTTTGGACGGATGGACTCTGCTCTTCATGCCGCTTCATTTGATGGGTCATTCGGCCAGTGATGGATTTTTTCCAAAGAAATCCCATTTGGACTTGTACATTTCTTCATGTGAAAATATCAGATCCGGTTCTGATGGAGCGACAGACTTGAGAGTGGTACCGTTGGATGTGGAATGGCAAGGCGGGTCAGAAGAAACGATTCCCGACGGCCCAAAACTTCCAGAGTTGTGGATTTTAACCAAAGAAATACCATCATATTGGACTTGTGATTTTCAACACCAAATGTTGTGTGACTGGAATCGAGGGACCAACAGCAACTGGCCAAAATGATCTTGAGCTCAGCCTCTTATGGGGAACGATTCAAAAAAAAAAAAAAAAAAAAAAAAAAAAAAAAAAAAAAAAAAAAAAAAAAATTTTTTTTTTTTTTTTTTTTTTTTTTTTTTTTTTTTTTTTTTTTTTTTTTTTTTTTTTAATGGTTTATAAGTCGTGAGCTCAAGATCATTTTCCCAGATGACCACCAACCTGCCGCTCGTGCTGTTTGGGACTTGTGAAATTTTAACCACTTTGGAATTGTGTTATGTTACGCACCTATTCAAGATTGACCTGACTAGTTTGGAATTGTTTTCACCGTCAGCTATTCAAGATTCACCTGACTAGTTTGGAATGAATTGTTTCACGTTAAGCCTTCAGCCATTCAAGGTTGGTCCGACCAGTTTGCAAGCCATCAGCTATTCAAGATTGGTACGACTCATTTCAAGTTTGGAATACCATTGGAATCTCAAACTATTCCATCCTTGGGCAGCATCCTGTCAAGCTTGGTCAGCATCCTTTCAAGGTTGGAGGTTGGACATAGTCAATCCCCCCCCTACAAGAACACAGCTTGTGTCAGTGCGCATGCGTTGAGCCAGACAGATAGTATATAAGCAGCGGGCATCCAGCCACAATCATTCAGTCTCGAGCAAAAGCAGTCAGAGCATTCATCAGAGCAAAGTCATGCATCCAAACATGGATTTCGTTGCCCATGCGCAATTTATGTGGTACGGTGGTGATTGGGTCCCTCGACACCTGGTGTTTGTGGCTGTATACGATTCCAAGGAAAAGTATTGCGTGCAGCCGGCCAAAGAGTCCCTCACCGGATTTACCTATAAAGACATTCAGAAGAACATCCAGCTGGTGCCCAACAACCCGTTCGAAGAGATTCCGGACGACGAAACCCTCTTCCCCGTCCCTGTGCTCGAGCTGCCGAAATACCTGTCTCGGGACTTTTATGACAATATACTCAACTGCAACGGCTGGGCGGGTGCCACGGTGGGTACGGTGGACATGGCCACCTTCATGTACCTGGAGCCCCTCTTTCCCGAGGGAACGGTGCAGTACCTGGGCCCGAAAGTCATGAAGGACTCTGTGTACATGATGGGTCGAAACGCAGATGCCAACGGAATTGCCATGGCAGCGGCCGAACAAGTGTTTTTGGCCCGGCAGTCTACCAACGATCCCTATTGGGAAGTGTAAAAAACCCTATTTTGTGAATAAATGTCTGTTTTCCCCCTGTGTGTTGTGCTTCATTTCAAAAAAACCCCAAAACAATGGGAGAGAGCTTTCGGGTGCCACATGTGGCATTCGGAAGCTCTCTCCCATTTTTTTGGGTCAAGTCATAAGCCAACCTTGGTGGACATGAAATATTTTGTTTACAAGTACAAGTCCATCGTTGGCATGACTCAAATGGGATATCCAACGTAGGCCTGAGGAGTTGTTTACAAGAAACCATTGGCCAGAAACACTATGAACTGAAACCGTGTCTGAAATGTCATTTTGAAAACACATGGTGACAAAAAAATTTCTGGTCACTCCCCAAAACTTTTTCTGAGTGACTAGTATATTGAAAAAAAAAAAAAAAAAAAAAAAAAAAAAAAAAAAAAAAAAAAAAAAAAAAAAAAAAAAAAAATTTTTTTTGTTTAAAAAAAAAATATTTTTTTTTTTTTTTTTTTTTTTTTTTTTTTTTTTTTTTTTTTTTTTTTTTTTTTGAGTGTGTATAAAAGTCGGACCCCTTGGAAACTTTTCACACTTGCTGCCTGACCCGGCGTGCTGCTCTTTGCTGAATAAGAAGTCATGGATATCAGTTACTTGTTGGACGAATCGCTGTCCCCGTTGCCAATGACCCCTGAATATTGGCGTGGGGATGCACCACCCCGGCCGATTTCCCCACCGCCACCTGTCTTTGTGCCACCTATGTCCAGTGAACCTGTTCGTGAACCTCGCCATGAAAGAAAACCCTATCATCGGCCATCCTACCGCAAGCCAGCCTATCGTCGTCGACCCTACCGTCGGCCAGCCTATCGTCAACCCTACCGTAAATCATGTCCACCTTCCCGTCATCCACCTGCAAAGATTGTCATTCGGGAACCTGAATTGCTATTGCCGACCGGTCCATGGATTCCCCCGGAAGCCCGTAAACTGGTCGTGTCGGGAGGAGACATGCAAGTTCATTTTCATCCTAAATGTATGGCTGTCCTCTGTATCCGGGACAATGGATTTACTTTGACCAACGGTTTCATGACGTATTCCATGGACAATACTGGGGACTTGCACGTCAAAGTGATGGAATGCGTTCTGAGAATGCAAGTGGGGAGGCTGTGTTTTACCGATCGAGTGACGAAACTACGATGGAAAATGATGACACCCGACGACAGTACCATCCGAACGTTTATGATGGAAAAGGATTTGGATGCGATTGGGACTTGTCCTTTTTGCAAATTGGATCGATGCCATCGGTACTTGGCCGTGGTGGGGGGCATTTCAAAGGTGTTGCAGTATCCCATTGAATTGATCCCGCATTAAAAAAAAAATTCAAACGACACCAACCTTGGCTCAAAGATATTCCAATGAATGGTTTCAAACCAACATGGAAAAAATGATGTGGGAAATTATGTGTTTCAAACCATGTGTTTCAAACCATGTGTTTCAAACCAACATTGGGAAATGATTTGGCGTTTTTAAAAAAATATTTGGCGGGGTGGTTTGGCGTTCGTCTCGAGTATATAAGCACCAGACGACTTGCCATTGGGACCAAACCACTCTTAGTAATCGACATGGATCAACTCGATTTTATTGCTGTAGCTCAATTCATGTGGCACGAGGGGGCGTTCGTCCCACGCCGCATCGTGTTCAATTCGATTGAATCGACCAAGGTGCAGATGGCTGTGGAGCCGAGCCCTAGTTCCCTACGCTTTGGCTATTCAGACGTGCTGAAGAATTGGAATCTCCCCAACAATCCCTTTGACAACCGCGATGGGATCGATCATACCGACATGGTACACCTGAACGACATGGCCCACTACCTGAGCCACGAATTCTATGCGACTCACCTGCAGAAGGAAGAAGGCGATGTGGTACACATTGGATGCCTGGACATGGCGACCTACCACTACCTGGAGCCCGTCATGCCGGAAGGGACGGTCCATTTCCTGGGGGCAGGTGTGCTTGGGAACCACTGGTACCTGATGGGCCCGAAACAGAATGCTGGACTCTTGGCCTTTAGAGCGGCCGAAAACCTACACGAAGACAAATATGGGCAGGAATACCTGTAAAAGTTCCCCAAATAAAAAAATCATGACCGAAATGGTGTTGTGTTTCTTTTTTTAACCCAAAAAAATGGGAGAGAGTTCTGTATATACAGGTGATTTTCACTTGTATATGCAGAGCTCTCTCCCATTTTTTTGGGTCAAACTACTTGCCAACCTTGGTAATCCTACTTGGCAATTATTCACAAGTAACTTGCCAAGCTTGGGTGTTAAAAAAATGACATGTTGAACAAGTTTTCCCCCAATCCAACGTTGGCTAGTTTCATTTCATGGTGGATCCACCCACCAGATGACGTCAAATACCCACTGGCCAATCGCAAGACTCGTAGTTCCCATTTCGTGTGCATCCAACGTTGGTGTCGTTCTTCAGATGACGTCAAAGGCCGACGGACCAATCCCACGCCAGCTGCGAGTATAAAACGGACTTGCAGCCAGTGGAAGGCATCATTTGCAAACATGTTTCCCTGCGATACGTATCGAGATGTGGAGATTACGTCCTACAAGCAGAAATCTTTTCATGACTTGATGGAATTTACTTCATTCATGTTGAATGCGAGTGCGGCTTTACACAGGGCCCAACCACCCCCCGATGATGGTGTTGCTGTGAAGCCCATGTCGGACCTGTATGATTTCCTTCTGGAGCTGTTACCTGACAGGTACGACGAGAAATATTACCTGTTCAACGTGGCGCATTGGCAATTACAGGCCAACCTGTACTCTGACGACCTCGAGCCTCTTTGTCCGAAATATGCCTCCTATCCCCATCCTGCCCTCCAAGCCATTTACATGGATCGTGTTTTGCCCGACGTATACAAGATGCTGGCCCATTGCTGGACTTTGACGCCCTTCACTTTACCAGAAGGGAAACTGGAAGAATTGGGCAATTTGCTGATGGCTTCCATCTACAGGTATCCGTTTCCAGAATCCTACCTGAGCAGTGCCGAACCCTGTGCCATATGCCTGGACACCCTCTATATCGAAAGGTACACCACCTGTTGTCACCATTCGTTTCATTCGAGGTGCCTGTTCCTGTGGCTGAGCGATCACAATACCTGTCCGGCGTGCAGAAATTATATCATCTATTGACTTTGGCCCCCACCCCGAAAAAATGGGAGAGAGTCTTTTGGATGCTTGAAGGAATTTTTTTTTAAAAAATTCCTTCATGCATTCAAAGACTCTCTCCCATTTTTTTGGGTTCATCCTAAAGCCAACCTTGGTGTGGAACGCTATGAAACATATTTTTACACAAGAAGATTGCCAACGTTGAATCATATTCTTTTCGCTTAAGAAGGCTTCCAACGTTGGTCAGGAATTTCATTTCACATGAATTTCATTTCAAGTGGCTATCTCCACGACTCCTCAGGCCACAGCATCAACGTTGGCTTCCATGGTTGGTGTCGCTCTTCACATGACGTCAAATGCCCACTGGCCAATCAAATGACAGCTACGACTATAAAAGGGACTCGCAGCCAGTGGAAGGCATCATTTTATTCAAAATATGTTTCCATGCGACACGTATCGAGATGCTGCGATCCAGGCCTACGTGCCAAGGTCGTTTCAAGACATGATGGAATTTACAGTCTTCATGCTGAATGCCAGTGCAGTGTTGCACAAGATCCAGACCCCCGATGTCGTACCTGTCGGACACCTGTCCGAATTTACCGTGTTTGATTTCATTCGAGACCTGGTACCCGGGGATGGACCGGACAAAATTGATTTCGTCTTTGATGTGGCCTACTGGCAGTTCCGGAACAACATGCGCGCCGAGCACCTGGAACCCCTTTGCCCGAAACATGAATCGAGCCCGTATCCTGCCCTCAGAGCCGTCTACATGGACCAGGTACTACCCAATCTCTATCACCTGCTGGCCTATTCCTGGACTCTGAAACCCTTCCCTTTCGCCCTGGAAAAAATTGAAGAGATGGGGGACATGCTGATGGCTTCGGTGTATAGCTATCCGTGGCCAGACTCGTATTTCAAAACCACGGAAACGTGTGCCATTTGCCTGGAAAACCTGTACATTACACGCAATACCACCACGTGCAAACATGTGTTTCATTCGGAATGCCTTTTTCAATGGTTGGTCAATCACAATACCTGTCCGACCTGCAGAAACACCCTCATATCTTGAACACCAAAAAAATGGGAGAGAGTCTTTTTTTGGATGCTTATGCATTCAAAAAAAGACTCTCTCCCATTTTTTTGGGTCCATCATGAAGCCAACCTTGGGTGGAAACGTTATGTGAAACATATTTTTCTTAACAAGAAGATTGCCAATGTTGGCATGAAAAGGTTCTCGTGAATCCAACGTTGGCCAGTGACTTGAAATGGTTTTGCAAGTGGAAATCCAAAGGCCAACCATGGTTAGCGAAATGTAATTGTAAAGACAACACTAAAAAAAAAATTGGGTTGCCAACAACTGGGCTGGCAGTCTTGAAAAGAATCTGGAGACACATTGAAAAAAAAAAAAAAAAAAAAAAAAAAAAAAAAAAAAAAAAAAAAAAAAAAAAAAAAAATTTTTTTTTTTTTTTTTTTTTTTTTTTTTTTTTTTTTTTTTTTTTTTTTTTTTTTTTTTTTGAATCGTTCTATAAAAGTCAGACCCCCTGAGCCAGTTTTGCCATTTGCACTTCAAGCCCGACATCATGAATGACTTACCCGTTCACAAGCTCAATCCAATTCATATGGTGGATTACGTCGTGTTGATTGATTTTAAAGATGGCCAGCCCCACCAGTTGGTGTTTCTGGATACCATCAATTTTGAATTTCACGTGACGATTGGTGTCAACTGCTCTTCAGGCTCTGGATTTCACGTGCCACTCGACTACCTCGACACGTTTCTGGTGGATTTCTTTTATTCAACCTGTTTACCGACGCATCATCGTGGACCAGCCATTTTGGGAACGCACGATGGACCGACCTGGCATTTCTTGTACGATCGCAAGCTACCTGTCGAGTACGTGGACAATGTGCCCTCTTCGCAACACTTGCCGGTGCAATTTCAAATCTTTCAACTGGCCAATTACGTCAGGGAACAAGCGTGGCTCGATTCCCTGCTGGAATATTTCGATACGGCACCACGAGACGCTCAGCAGAAATGGAAGCGTGCTGATGGGAACCGTCGGTTGCAACGGAGTGGTGAAGAAGAACATATCTTGATAGCTTGAAAAAAAGCTACCAACTTGAAAAACTTTTCATGGGGACCAAGTACTTGAAGCCCAACTCAAACTCTCAACTGGCTCAACTCAAAATCATTTTGAATGATTAAAAAAAAAAAAAAAAAAAAAAAAAAAAAAAAAAAAAAAAAAAAAAAAAAAAAAAAATTTTTTTTTTTTTTTTTTTTTTTTTTTTTTTTTTTTTTTTTTTTTTTTTTTTTTTTTTTTTACTGGGTATATAACTCAGGGCTGTGGGAAAAGTTTTACCAGATGACGGCCAGCCACCACCTCGAACAGTCCATCGTGTTTCAAGTTACCTTGTGCTATTTTTTTTTATCAAGTGCCATCTGATTGACCACCATGGCTGAGGAGGATGATGTGCGGATCCCTTCCAAGCTGTTTACCAATTTGCTGGTGGACTGTAACATTCGGCACGGCCGATTGTGTCATCGAGATCGGGAGAAAGCGGCCCATCCGATTCATTTGGAATACGTGGCCCTTCTCAAGGTGATTCTGAAGGAAGCGGAACATTTGAAATCCTTGCAACGTACCATGCGAGGTTTGCAGCAATCCACGTATCCACCTGTTCCGCAGATGGTACAGCCGTGCAAATCGTGTCTGGTCACCTGTGGCAGAGTTCAGGAAGAATACAACGATACGCTGAGTGGCATGTACAAGGAGCTGTACGAACGATACGTGGAGGCTATCGGGGAATTGGAACGAGGCTTGGACATGTTAAAGAACAAAATGAAACAAGCCGAGCGGGGCACGACGATGAATGCCATACAGATGGTGTCGACCACGAGACCATAACCACAAATTCCCATCTACTTGAAGTTCAACTCAAATTCCCAACTACTTGAAGCTCAACTCAAATTCCCAAAAACCTCAACTCAAATCCCAACAAGCCCAACTCAAAATCATTTGTAACTATTGGGAAAAAAAAAAAAAAAAAAAAAAAAAAAAAAAAAAAAAAAAAAAAAAAAAAAAAAAAGTTTTTTTTTTTTTTTTTTTTTTTTTTTTTTTTTTTTTTTTTTTTTTTTTTTTTTTTGAAAGCCTGTATAAGTCAGGACTCGTGAGCAGAGCCTTCACTTGCTGGTTGGTCATCATCTCGTGTGCCAAAGAATTTGTGTCAAGTATGCCAAAGACATATTGCTGTCCCTTGAAATGTTTTCCAGTCCCTCAAACACAGGTGGATGGCATGGCGTGCAAGAAATGTCGGTCCTTTGGTTACTGTCGCTGTCGTTGCCCCACGTACATGCAAAAATTGAGGGACCTGCATTGCTGTGATTACATGTGTATTCAACCCGCACGCCACATTTGCCTGTTGTGTCCAGACCAGTGCTTCTGTCTGTGTGTCACGCGGCAACGGGACGTGCTGTTGGCACAACCACCGGTTCGAACGACTCGCATCAATGGGAGCCTGGTGGAATTGGTCAAACAGCGCAAGTCCACCCCTCGATATTGTTGCGAGTTGCGATGTTTCCCGATTCCCGAAGACCTGGTCAGAGGATTGGCTTGCTGGCGGTGTAAGGCCGTCAACTATTGCAAGTGTGACTGTACGACGTGGATGGAACGCTTTCCGGTCGCTTTCAGAATATATGGGCCTAGCTTGAGAGTCCATCCGCAATACTATCACTGTGACAAACCCAATACAGTAGGATGAAAATCATTCACTCAAAATCATTCTGAGCTCAACTCAATTTCCCCCAACAACTCAAAATCATTTGTAAGGATTTAAAAAAAAAAAAAAAAAAAAAAAAAAAAAAAAAAAAAAAAAAAAAAAAAAAATTTTTTTTTTTTTTTTTTTTTTTTTTTTTTTTTTTTTTTTTTTTTTTTTTTTTTTGGGTATATAACAGGCAGGGCTCTGAAAGATTTTCACCACTTGCCTCTTGGACGCCGCTCTCACCAGTTGCCTTTCCTTTTGGACACCGCTCTCACCAGTTGCCTCACCACTCGACTCGTGTTACACGTTTTTGCAATTCCCCAGTCAGGGTTCTACAATGGGTTCCATCCGTTCTACCCTTGCGTCTGGATTCCAGAAGCAGTTTGATCAAAGGGAACCGGTTTTTTACCAGATGGCTACGGAAGAGGATCCCGATGACAGCATGATTCCCTATGATGAGGGGGATTTAACACCCACGCCAGACCGTTCGTCCTCCATACCTGATGATCGGGCAGATGTCGACATGCATCCTGATGCAAGTGTGGAGGCTGACGACGAGTTTGTGGTGTGGTTCAGAATGGATTCTGATCAAAACAATTCGGCAGCTGATCAAAACAATTTGGCAGCTGATCAAAACAATTTGGCAGCTGATCAAAACAATTCAGCAGCTGATCAAAACAATTCGGCAGCTGAACAAAACAATTCGGCAGTTGCTGATGGCAAGAAGGTGCTTCAAGATACAAGCATCTCTGGCAAATGTTATCGTGACATGGATAAATGGTTCCCGTCAGACATATCTGATGATGAAGACTAAACATGTAAATTTTGCATGCCGAGTGAAACAGACACACCCAACTTGAAATTGGGGTTAGCCGAGCCCAACTCAAAAACTTTGAAAAAAAAAAAAAAAAAAAAAAAAAAAAAAAAAAAAAAAAAAAAAAAAAAAAAAATTTTTTTTTTTTTTTTTTTTTTTTTTTTTTTTTTTTTTTTTTTTTTTTTTTTTTTTTTTTTTTTTTTTTTTTTTTTTGAAACCCTTTATAAGTCGGTAGCGCTGACAGGAATTTGTCAGTTGCTGTTTGGCCATCCGACGACTTGTACGCTCTCTACACTTCCAACATACAATTTGCCTTCTTGTGTACGCATCATGTGGTTTCGCCTCTGTCTTGGCTCTTTTTGCCAACCCCTTGCCGCTGCGGTGGGTGGCGATGGATACTTGTACTGGCGGATCGTGGACTTGGGCATTCTTTTGGGGAAAAAGAATCCTTATTCCTTTGCCAGCCGATTTCAACAGCATGTCGTTGTTGGACAAGATGTATTTCCCCCTGGTCCCAAGTATACCCACAACACGCTGAGATGCAAATTGATTTCCACGGAATTCATGTACCATCGCCTGTTGGAAGCGGATTTGACCAAAGCCAACATGTTTGTGGATACGCTTTGCAGAGGAATAGGGTCAGTCCAGCTTCGGAAGCGGTTTTCAGACACGGTGAAAGATTCCCCAATACTCTTTGCTGGGATGGAAGGCAATGTGTCCATTCCCGATTGGATTCATCAGTTTGTGGCAGACGTCACATGGTGTAGGGATCCTACACGTCAGAATGCTGATGAACCCGTTTCGAATCCTGCTCCTCTTGCCGAGCCTCCCTTTTCGAGTGGTGACCCAACAGTTTCGAGTGGTGACTCAACAGTTTCGAGTCCACAGGTCAATCCACCGAGTGCTGCTGTACCTATTGAACAGGGTGATACTGTCAAGAGTGAGGAGGCCAGTGAAGATGAACTCGTGATCGATCTGGATCGGTGCAGTGATGATCCACCCATTGACAGAAACCTGGGAATTGCTCTGGAAGCCGTGGTGAATCAAATAAACTTGTTGCCTGTGGATATTCGTCCGGATTCGCCGCCACACCCAATTCAACCTGCCGATTGGCACATGAAAATGGAAGGTTTGACTGAAGGCCAGGTGCCAAACGTGATTTGGCTGGACAATGGACCCACGCTGATAGCCTATCGTAAAGGGGAAGTGAAAAACAAAATAATTTTGGTACCCTCGTCATGAAAACTTTTTCCAGACACCAGGAACATGTTCAAAAAAAAAAAAAAAAAAAAAAAAAAAAAAAAAAAAAAAAAAAAAAAAAAAAAAAAAAAAAAAAAAAAAAAAAAAAAAAAAAAAATTTTTTTTTTTTTTTTTTTTTTTTTTTTTTTTTTTTTTTTTTTTTTCCATTGTATATAAGCCCGAGCTGTAGGACAGGTTTTTCAGTTGTGCTCCCAACACTTGTGCAGTGATGCCTCCCCAAATATTTTTTGAGTGACTGTGTAACTTGAATAGGTTTTCAAGTGGCTGAATCGTACTTATGTTGTCGGTATTCAAAATACGTTTGGCTGGCCGATTCAACACTGGGAATTCCTGTGACAAGCTTGGACTGACGTTTGGCTTTCATTGATTTACATTCAACATTGGGAATTTCAATTGGCAAAATCATTTTTTGGCCATTCAAGCTTGGGGAAATACGTTTTCATCATTGGATTTTTTTCCATTCAAGTTTGGATTTTCCTATTCAAGCTTGGAAATACGTTTTCATCATTGGCAAAGCAACTTGGCTTGGCGCGTTTGGCGACAGGGGGAAAGACCTATAAAAGGAAGCCTGCTTTCGAGGGTCGGCATCAGTCAGCGTTCAAGTCGCAATGGATATTTTCCCCGTGAATCGAGTGTCTGAAGAGTTGGAGCCTTTGTATTTCGATGCAGATGTGTGGGAAAAAGAAATCCGGCAACATCGGGTGCAAGCTTTCATTTCGTTCATGGAGCCCCATGAAAATAAAAGGATTTATCACAACGCCCTGCCAAAGGACTGGTTCAGGAAATTTCTGGATAATTTCTTGAGGTGCTTGGACTCGGCCAAACATTCCGGCTATTTCGATCCCAACGAACTACAGTGGGACCGGATTGTGAAAAAACTCATGAAAAATCCTGAAAGGAACATGAAGAATGCCGATACCCGACTTGGGTTTCGATTGGATAACATGTACTTGGTCAAGCACGGGTTCACGTTTGGACACTGGATTGTGGATCCTGGAATGCATCACGTGTTCCAAACGTCGTTTGCGCCCGCATCACGTGTTCCAAACGTCGTTTGCGCCCATGGTGTGTTATGAACTGCCTGCTGCTAGTGTCAATTCCCGCTCCCAGCCCAATACCGTTCGTAGGAGTTTGAGTGCCTATGATCAGATGCTCTACGAACGGTACGTGTTTCAGCCCCATTCCACGTACAGCATTCCTTCGGGCACGCGGTACGTGGTGATGGCTGTTCAAAAGACCCTCTTCTCTGTGGACGTGGTGCCGAATAGTGTGGAGATTCCTGGCATGGAGTCGTTCAAGACCCACAAGTCGTATGGCGCGAGTGCGTACAATGTGCCACCTCCGACCCCTGCGGCCCATCGACCACCTGAGATGATCATGCCTCGAGAGCGTCGGATGAAACGAAAACAGGTGCAAAAGAATTGGGGCAAACCCTCTAAGCGTGTGCCTGTAGAACCACCGCCAGCAACTCGTGTTGTGGAGCCAGCAACTCGTGTTGTCCGCAAGAATTGGGGACAGTTTAAAATTCCCAAGCGTGTGGAATCTCGTGAGCCTGTTTCACCTGCGTGGGAGGACCCCACCCCTGTGGACTTGACAACATCTTCTCCGTCACCAGTTGTTGTGCATCAACCCCTGTTCCTAGAGCCGCTATTCATGGAGCCTCCAGTGGAGTATTCGCCAGCAGTGGTGCATCAAGAGCCTGTGCAATCGCCAGCCCCTCCTGTTGTGCATCAACCCCTCTTCATCGAGCCTCCAGTGGTGCATCAACCCCTATTCATCGAGCCAGTTGTGCAACCACCAGTTGTGTCACCACCAAGGGTGCAACCATCCATGCCAAATTGGATGGAGCCTGCAACCCCTATACACTTTGACATGACTGAACTCCTTTTTGGACATGATGATGATGAAATTCCGATTTTGGATGAAGCCATGTTAATGGAATTGGGTTTCCAACCACCACCCCAAGATCGACCCCCCATACCCCAAGATGAACCTTTGGACTTGACGACCCCCAGACGTTTCCCTGACGTCATACAACAACCATCGGCCATTACATTTGTAAAACCAATCGATTTGTCGTTTAAATAAAAATAATTTTTACCCCCCCACACTTGTGTCGTTTTGCTTATTTGAAAAATTTTTGTAGAGGTCACGGTGCTCCACTATTTTTTCGGCCGACTGTGTGAGACCTATGGCAAGTACTGTGAAACGAGTGCAGGATGTATTTTAACAGTCTTTGGGTAGGAGTTGGCATGGGACAATGGGTGTCGAGTGCAAGGTGGATGCGAGGTTTTTTTTGACAGTCTTTGCGTAGGAGTTGGCATGTATTTTTGGGACCATGGGTGGTTGAATGCAAGGTGGCCTGTATAAATGTATGGCAAATACTGTGAAACGAGTGCAGGAGGGGTTGCAAGGTGGACTGTGTAAAACCTATGGCAAGTTCTGTGAAACGAGTGCAGGAGGGGTGGCAAGGTGGACTGTGTACAACCTATGGCAAGTTCTGTGAAACGAGTGTCCTGTGAGTGTAACGTTTGTTTGACAGTCTTTGCGTAGGAGTTGGCATGTGTTGTGGACAATGGGTTTCGAGTGTAAGGTGGCCTGTGTAAATGTATGGCAAATACTGTGAAACGAGTGTCCAGTGAGTGTGACGCTTAGCCAGCAAAGTATCAGGCCAGGTCAGGAAGCGTGGAAAGACCTGTTTTTCCACCAATGAAACGTGGAAAGCCAATTTGAAAACAATGCGGCATGAACAACAACTTTGTAATTTCATAAAGTTGAAGCAACAACTTGTCACCGTCCCAAAACTTTTCCTGAGCTGAGGATGTATTCAAAAAAAAAAAAAAAAAAAAAAAAAAAAAAAAAAAAAAAAAAAAAAAAAAAAAAAAAAAAAAATTTTTTTTTTTTTTTTTTTTTTTTTTTTTTTTTTTTTTTTTTTTTTTTTTTTTTTTTTTTTTTTTGAATGGTATAAAGACTTGAGCTGGGGGAAATATTTTTCAGTTGCCTGCTCGACCATCAACCAACGTGTTTGGTTTTTTTGCCAAGATTTTTTTTAAAAATTGCCATGAACAACAACCATGGATCGATGCATCCCTTTCTGGGACCGCATCCCATTTACATTTGGCATGACCGGACGCGCAAGTTGCACTTGTTGAAATGCAATCGACCCCTCGAGTGTGAATGCCGGAAAGAATTTGATAAAATCCTCACGAGCGGTGTGGCGTTCCTGTTGTTGAAGGTTACCGAGGAGGGAACGCACGTGGCGTCGTGTCCCAAGGTGCCCGAGCTGTGTAGTTGTGATGTGTATGGCTATCCCAACTACTTTAAAGACAATGACATGATTCATCGGGCGGGTTGCACGTTAAACAGTGTCGATTGCATCTGTAAGAGTGATCTTCCGACATCCACGTTTTACGTGCCGCCCTCCATGCCACCCAGAGGCTCGTTGTACCAAGAAAAGGATTTCTTGCATCTGGCCCATTGTCGAGGGAGAATGCCTTGCAGGTGTACTTACACGTTATTTGCGTGTGGGTATTACAAGATTCGATTGTCCGACCACGGACCCCATTTGACGCAATGCTCACTCAGTGTGGACTATGGCACGCCACGTTTGAGTAACCTGTGTGATTGTAAAAAGATACTGCGAGAGCAATATCGGTGGCCGAACGAGGTGGAGGATGTGACAAAGGACATGGCCCGATTGTTTCAGGAGGAACATACATGGTCGAATGGAACGCAACTGGAAAAACAGTCGGCCAGCCAAACAGAGACCAAAGAAAAGTTTTGACACATGAGAACCAAAAACTTTTCATGAATCATTCAAAAAAAAAAAAAAAAAAAAAAAAAAAAAAAAAAAAAAAAAAAAAAAAAAAAAATTTTTTTTTTTTTTTTTTTTTTTTTTTTTTTTTTTTTTTTTTTTTTTTTTTTTTTTTTTTTTTTTTTTTTTTTTTTTGACTGTATATAAGTCAGAGCTTGGCGAAGCTTTTGCCATTTGCTGTTTGGTCATCGTCCAGTCAACACTGTTGCTCTCATTGGATTGCTTTGCTGTCTGGATAAACTTGCAAGTGGAATACACCTCGTGATGGCCCCTAGCACCTATTCTTCCATGTTCAGTCGTAAAAAACTGTTGCGCGTGAAATGTCCTGCTTTGCAATGTGGTTTAGAAATGACCCTGCAAGAGTATGTAACGGTACACGTGGGTCGTGTTCACTCTATCGATCGAGATGTACAATGCCCTTTTTGCATGGGGGACGTCACATGGAGGCATGCAGAACGGACCACTAAAAAAATTGACCAGCATCGTATGGAGTGTATCAAAGACATATTTCCCCATTTGTTTCGACCCCCGAAAGGTTATAAAGTTCGCTTACCACCACCGCCGTGCGTTTCGGCGTCGGGACCTTGTGAACCGTGCCTATCCTTTTTACAATTGCCAAAACGTGGCATGTCGGGAAGAAAACCCTGCAAGGCATGGGGGACGTTTTATAAAGAAGTCGGACTGTTGCCGCCGTTTCTGACAGGACCTTTTCTCCCCACGCACGTGCCCTACTCCGAAGAAAGTGGTTTAGGGGACTTTATGCACCCCATCCTGCAACAGTTTTTGGAAAATACCCACATGTGGTTCCACGTCAGCGTCAGAGCCGCCGCATGGAAAGACTTTGTAACACACATTTTGAGTATCAAAGGTGTATATGTGCTTCCTTATTGGTGCTTGTGTGATGGAAGCAAAACACCCGGTGCCAAATTACCTGCTTCTCTGAAACATCATCGGCATATGGTGCTCGTCAAGGAGAAGAACGTTCAGTTGGACAAGGAGTGGAAGACGTGCATGAGGGTTAAAAATACGGCTGCTAAATTGAAATTCCCTATCAAGACCATCCATCAGTTAATCAATACTCTGTTTTACGTGAGTCAATCGAAAGCGCAATGTGACGGCACGGCTGGTAAAACATATGACTATACCGGAAATTCCCATTATTATCTTCATCACGCGTTGAGTCCTCACGCCAAAGTGGCCATGTCCGTATTGGTTCAGAACGGCTTGCATGACTATGTCCATTCTCGAGCCAAGCAACGCAAGGCCAGGTATTGGTACGATGAAGTCAAAGGAAGTGGATTGAGACGGTCCATTCCCGTCAAGAAGCTCAACATTCCTATTGTGGGTTGCGTTGTGCCTGTGGCCAAGTATCTGGAGCCTTCCCATTTGACGGAAGACGAGCCGCCGCCCACCGATCGTCCGTATCTGTGGATGTTTAAACCGGATCAAGTGATGGTATTGCAATCGAATCCATCTCTACTGGAAATGCCCTACAAAGAGTGGTGCGTGTACCAAATGGGACGCGGCAATTCTTTTTTGGACAACGTACACGAAGAAAAGTACGAGTTGGGTCAACGGCATCGGAGCGAGGTGAATGATTTTCAAAGCATCAAGCATGAGTTGATGGAGGAGTTTGAAATGAAGAAGTCATATATAGTAAAAGATTTTGAAGCAGAACGTTCCCTCATGGTGTTTACGCACAACGAACAGTTGGAACGTCAGAATGCCAAGTGTATCGAGTTGGAGAATGAGTTGCAAAGGTGCCGGAAAGAGCGGGACGATGAAAAAATGCAACGGCAGTATTTGGAAAGGACAGCAGAAGCCGTGGAAACGGCCGTTGAAAAGGTACGAAGCCAAATGGCGGCAGAGATTAACACTTTGAAAAGCCAATTGAGGACAGCAGAACAGGCTCGAATACAACAGTATGAAGATCGTATTGCAGAATTGAAAAAAGAAAATGAAACGTTGCAACAAATTGCAAGAGGAGCAGTATCTTTCATTTCAAAAACAAATATGGATTGATGATCCAATAGGCTTGTGACTAAAAGTTTCACGAGACAATCTGAAAAAAAAAAAAAAAAAAAAAAAAAAAAAAAAAAAAAAAAAAAAAAAAAAAAAAAAATAATTTTTTTTTTTTTTTTTTTTTTTTTTTTTTTTTTTTTTTTTTTTTTTTTTTTTTAATACATCTGTAGCTCATGAAAAAAGTTTTGGGGTGAAGTCGCTTGTGATTTGGTTTGACTAGTCGCTAGTGATTTTGGTTTTGTTCCAACACACATCCCGTTGGTGTATGTTTTTCCGGTTGCGTTCTGCCAGGTTCATTCGACCATGTCTCGTCATTCTCTTGAAACAATCGGGTCATGTCCGTTGTCCCCACATCGTTCGGCCACCGATATTGCTGTCGCAGTATCTTTTTTACAATGACAACTCGTGCCACACTGAGTGGGCATTGCGTCAAATTGAATGAATCTTGACGCTGGAAACTTTTTGCCAGCTGACCGTCTAGTGTTTTCCATTTCGAGTACCATCAAACATTTTCCCGTTGGTTAGCGATTCAATCGTTGTGATTCCATTGATTGGTTTCCAGCCGGCCATGCCACGGTTGTTGCCTCCGGTCCCAACTTTTTTTACTACTGGTTGTTGTTGGTCCCTCAAAATAATTTTTTTGGTTTGACCCAACATTTTTTCTGGAACGCGTCCCATTACAAAAATAATTTTTTTGGTGTCCCCCAGCAGTTTTATGGTTGAGAATTTAATAACATGTCATCCATTTTACCACCTACCTTTTGCAGGAATGATTTGCAGAAATCATGATTCATGAAAATCACATGATATAGGTGTGTGACAGTACATTTTATAATGAATTCGTGCCTTTCGTGGAGTGATGCGGTATGATGGGAATGGGTTTGAATGGTTTCGGGCCAAGATTCCCTGTCCCACGGGTTCATGAAGAATGGACCCGTTGGCAGGTATCGCGATGGAAGGTTTCCCTGTGAAATATGTGTGAAACAGTCCTAAAGAGTCGGCAACTCGTGTGAATTGAAACGGGTGGCCCGAAGCGATAGGAATTGCCCTGGAAGCGATAGGAATGACCCTGGAAGCAATAGGAATGACCCAGTTACTCGAAGCGATAGGAATGACCCAGTTACTCGAAGCAATAGGAATGACCCAGTTACTCGAAGCAATAGGAATGACCCTCGAAGCGATAGGAATGACCCGTCCGAAAATCCAAAAGTGGCACGGTGGACTCCAAGTACTGTGAAACCCATGGGAATGGCGTTTCACAGTACTTGTCAAATTTGCCAGGAACCGGTTCCCCTCTAAAAAATTTGAGTTGGCAGCTTTGCCATGAAACGGGATACCCTTGTAACGACTCAAAGTACAAAACACATGAGGCCAGGCGAAAAAAAGATTGTGTCAATCAACCCAAAAAACTTTGGGTTGATTAAACATAGTCACACAGTTTGGGTTGATTAAACATAGTCAGTCAGTCAGTTAAAAAAAAAAAAAAAAAAAAAAAAAAAAAAAAAAAAAAAAAAAAAAAAAAAAAAAAAAAAAAAAAAAATTTTTTTTTTTTTTTTTTTTTTTTTTTTTTTTTTTTTTTTTTTTTTTTTGAATGGTATAAAGGCTGGAGCTGTGGGTACCATTCTTCAGTTGCCTGCTCGACCATCAACCCATTTGGACGTTCCAGAGTTTTTGCAAGTCCCCCAAGATTTTTTATTTTATTACGTTTCCCGTTCCAGTTCATCATCTCGTCTGTCGGTGGTGGTCCACTCTTCGGGAAACACAATCTGCTTGATGTAGTCCACTGATTTATGCGTTTGGATAATATAGTTGGTCAGCACTTGGCGTTCCCGTTCCACGCGTTGTATGACGGACGGGTCTTCGCACGACTGTAAGAAATCGTCCAAGCCACCCATCAAGTGAAAGGCTGCGAGTCGAATGTTTTGACGTTCCCGTGCCAGTGTCGTTTCGAACGTATGCTTTTGGCATTCCTCGTGATTCATGATTCTTTGTTCCACCACCCGAAATAGTGTTCGGTTAACGTTGGATTGCGAATGTACTTTTCCACCTTGTGTTTGGACCGTTGCAAAGGACCCGACCACTGACGTCTCAGCTCCTCTGGACACTCGAGGATCCAAAACGCGTTGCGGTTGTGTTCGGACCAATCCAGCACGCTTAAATACGCGAGGTGGGGGTCTTGGATCTGCACGACGAGGGATACGGGTTCCGTGTTGTTGTTTTTATAGATACCTGGGATTTGGTATTCGACCACATGCGTGGTGGAGGGATTCCATTCCATATCCAAGTGGCTGGTAAACACCAATTGTTTCACGTGCGGATCTAGGCAAAAGCCAAAGTCGGGTTCCACGACCAAGTACACGTTTTGACCTTTGTATTGGAACCACACAGGGTCGTTGTCTGCTTCTTCTTCCCCTTTGGGACACCAGTGAGGACTCAGTGCAAATTCCAACACGTGCGGGACTCGACCTGCGTTCCCGAAAAAGAGTGTGGATTTTTTCGAGTCGAGCGCGGGTTGAATCAGCCAATCTGCCATGCTTGATCCTTTTGATGAGGTGAAACCTCAGTCGAAAGCGGAAAGGAAGGCCTACACGTGCGAGCAGTGTGAAAAGTATTTCGAGGCATGTCCCGAACGGTTGCACGTGTGCGGCAGGCATCGGGGAGTCCCTCGACCCTCGACGCCGGAAGGATTTTGGGAATTGGAATTTCCAGACGATTACGTCATTCCATGTGAAACGTATCGAGGACTCGGGAGGCCGAATAAGTATGAACGGGAACCGCCTGAAAAGAAGCCGGCCAACGTGATTCCGTGGAAAGGAGGATGGAAGAGGGCGGTGAAGAAGCAAGCTGAGGAAGATGATGCGCCACTCTCATCACAATCACAGGTCGGTCCCGTACGAAATTCCACAGAGGGACAGTTCGGTGATGGAGGAAGAAAGGGAAATGAACTTTGTGTGGCCAGCCAGGGATCCCAATAAGCCTCGACCCGTAGGAGTGGTCAGACCTTTGGATAAATCGGAAGGCATCAGGGACGATATGCAGACAGGTTCCCAATCTGCATCCAGCAGTACGCCATCATCGAGTAGTCAGCCACCACCCTATCGAGTACCCCGTAACACGTATAGAGACTATTTCCACAAGGACTATCCACACTATCCGTGAATGAAAAATATTTTCCACTCAAAAATATTTCCCCACTCAAAATATTTTTTCCAAGCTATTGAAAAAAAAAAAAAAAAAAAAAAAAAAAAAAAAAAAAAAAAAAAAAAAAAAAAAAAAAAAAAAAAAAAAAAAAATTTTTTTTTTTTTTTTTTTTTTTTTTTTTTTTTTTTTTTTTTTTTTTTTTTTTTTTTTTTTGAGTCTGTATATAAGTCGTGAGCAGTGGGAAAGATTTTCACTTGCCTCTCGCCTGTTGTACGGTCAACATACCATTTGCTTCTCGACACGCACCATTTGCCTCTCGACACTTGGAACAGACCATTTGCCTCTCGACACGTACCATTTGCCTCTCGACACGTACCATTTGCCTCCCGACACACACCATTTGCCTCTCGACACTTGGAACAGACCATTGCCTCTACACTATCAAAAATACCATTTGCCTCTCGACACAGACCATTTGGCCTCTCGACACATACCATTGGCCTCTCGACGCAGACCATTTGCCCACATGGAGATTGGATATGCTCTCCTAGGGCCAGAAGCCATTGCCCCTACCGTGTTTGACGCTCAATCCCCAGGGATCGATGTGTATTGCCCTCGACGCACGGTCGTGCAGCCTGGGGAGCAAGTGAAAATCGATACACGCGTCGGATTCCACTTTCCGACCGGCAAGATTGGACTCGTGTTGGACAAGTCGTCGGTGGTCACGCGCAAGCAATTGAAAACCGAAGCCGGGGTGATTGATACGGGATACAGGGGTCCCTTGGTCGTCGTGTTGAGGAACATGGGACGCGTGCCCGTGGTTTTGGAAGTGGGGGAAGCGATGGCGCAAATGGTGTTGACGACCGCCTGGCAGCCGCGATTGGTGGCTTTGCCGAGTTTGGATACGAGCAGCACGCATCGAGGTACGCGTGGATTTGGTGGGAAAGGAGATTAAAGATGGCATTGACGGTGAAAATATCGGGGGACATGTTCCCTCAACCCATGGGGTTTCCCACGACCCAACTGAGCATGACGTCCGGCAATCTGACTTTTAAAATCGATACGCAAACGGAACCCGACAAGCTGCACGTGGTGATGGAAAATATTCCTCACGACGATTTAGTGTATTTGTTTATTCAAAAGTTTGGCCAAGATCAAGGCGATCGGGTGTGGTATGTGGATTTGAATCGCGTCAACAGCCAGGACTTTATGATGCAGGCGTTTTCGTTACTCACCAACCGATTTGTGGAATGCATGTATCGAACCATTGCGTTACAACACCACCAGCCTGAAACAACAACAACGAGTGTTGATGATGAGGCTGTTGAATTGGATGACTCTCTGCTTCCTGTTGCTCAATAAAATAAAATTGCCATCAATTTCAAAATGACAACAACACAGAGCCGCCTGGCTACACCAGCAGCTAGGCATGACCAAAGTATTTTCATGCACCAAAAAAAAAAAAAAAAAAAAAAAAAAAAAAAAAAAAAAAAAAAAAAAAAAAAAAAAAAAAAAAATATTTTTTTTTTTTTTTTTTTTTTTTTTTTTTTTTTTTTTTTTTTTTTTTTTTTTTTTTTTTTTTTTTTTTTTTTCACTTGCTATAAAAGTCGTGAGCTGGTGGGAAAGATTTTCATATGCTCCCTCCCTCACCCCCGACGAGACCTTTCAACCGCTGTTGTATCAAGAGGTATTATTTACAATGAATCCTTCCGAAACCTCGAACGCTCCTGCTATGGATTGGGCGGCTCAAGTTCCTGGCCCATTTGCTGAAGTCAACAAGACATTGCCGACCGTCACTCTGCTTTCCAGGTTTCAACCCAATAGCATAGCAGCGGTCGCCATGGACGAAGTCGAATGCGTCGTGATGATGAATACCGTTTATTTTCGGCAGCCGATGACGGACCTCAACTGGGAATATGCCGTCATTGCCATGCTGAGGGAGTTGAAAGTCGTGGACGTGTACGTGCAAGGCATTTCGCTCGCACTCAAACGAGCGGCGGCGGCGGAAGAATGCATGAACGTGATGATGGATGGGACCCCTT
This sequence comes from Troglohyphantes excavatus, assembly GCA_963932185.1. NCBI lineage: Eukaryota > Metazoa > Arthropoda > Arachnida > Araneae > Linyphiidae > Troglohyphantes > Troglohyphantes excavatus. The sequence continues at coordinate 18,127,390 of OZ010672.1, forward strand.
TTAAATTGAGGTACCCTTGTAGGCAGTGCGGACGCAAATCGTGTCCAGTCACCAAAGCCCATTTGAAATGGCGCAGAGTCGTGAGACGGGAACCGTGTCACTTGGCACATGAAGCTTCCAGTGATTTTTTGATGAACAACCACGCGTCGCCAATGTGCAACCCAGATCCCAAATAATTTGTTTGAGCTCAAAATATTTTTTCTTTTGGACATGTATTTCAAAATGTATTCATGACACAGAGAGCCTGGGCGACCAGCTAGGCATGACCAACCCAAAAATAATTTCACAAGCTAATTAAAAAAAAAAAAAAAAAAAAAAAAAAAAAAAAAAAAAAAAAAAAAAAAAAAAAAAAAAAAAAAAAATTTTTTTTTTTTTTTTTTTTTTTTTTTTTTTTTTTTTTTTTTTTTTTTTTTTTTTTTTTTTTTTTTTTTGAATGGGTATATAACTCGTGAGCCATGGAAACATTTTTCAGTTGTCGTCGTGGATAGCGTCGCTGCTGTTGTGTTAAGGTTGCTAGTGTTTCGTTCTTCATTCCGTTGTTTCAAATTTACCATGAATTGTTCCGAATACTTCAGTGCTGCTGCTACTGCAGTGGAGACCCATGTCCCATTCGCTGAATGGAATGGAAACCGGCCGCAGCACTTGACTCTGCGTACCAGGTATCAACCCTGGGACATAGCAGCAATCGCCATGGACGAAGACGAATGCGTCGTGATGATGAATACCGTTTGGTTTCGGCAGTGTAAGAAGGTACCCGACTGGGAACATGCCGTCGTTGCCATGCTGAGGGCGTTAAAAGTCGTGGATGCGTACGTGCAAGACCTGCCGGACGAGTTTAAGCGAGTGGCGGAGAAATACAGGATGAATGTGATGGCGGCGGCTGAGGCACCTGTGAACACAAAGTACCCTTGTTCGCTGTGCGGAGGCGAATCGTGTGCAGTCCTCAAAGCCTATTTGGTGTGGGTCAGACTCGTGACATGGGCACCGCGTATCATGATGGACCATGAACCGACCATAGCGCAATGGCGGGTGCCCTACCACCCGTCGCATGAACCACTAGCTGACGACACAACGAGTGGTTCCATTCCAGTTGTTACCATGAATCCGACCGAATATTTCAGTGCTGCAATGGCGACCCATGTCCCATTCGCCGGATGGAACGGGAGTGGGCCGCAGCAACACTTGACGCTGCGTTCCAGGTATCAACCCCGTGGCAATGCAGCAATAGCCATGGACAAAGACGAATGCGTCGTGATGATGGATACCGTTTGGTTTCGGCAGTGTAAGAAGGTACCCGAATGGGAACTTGCCGTCGTTGCCATGCTGAGGGTGTTAAGAGTCGTGGATGCGTACGTGCAAGACCTTCCGGACGAGTTTAAGCGAGTGGCGGAGAAATACATGAATGTATCGGCAGCGGCTGAGGCACCTGTGAACACAAAGTACCCTTGTTCCGTGTGCGGGGGTGAATCGTGTGCAGTCCTCAAAGCTTATTTGCTGTGGCTCAGACTCGTGACATGGGCACCGTGCATCATGGATCATCAAGCGACCATAGCGCAATGGAGGGTACCGTCGTCGCATGACACAAGTCTTGAGGTGCTCACTCAAAATATTTCTTTGAGCTAAACACACACATGGTGGAAATAATTTCTGATCAAAACTTTTTTTCTGGGCACATTAAAAAAAAAAAAAAAAAAAAAAAAAAAAAAAAAAAAAAAAAAAAAAAAAAAAAAAAAAAAAAAAAAAAAAAAATTTTTTTTTTTTTTTTTTTTTTTTTTTTTTTTTTTTTTTTTTTTTGAATGGTATATAAGTCGTGGGCAGTGGAAACATTTTTCAGTTGCTGCCCTGCTGATCTTCACACGACGTGCTCTGGTGGACTCGTTGCTCAACGTGAACAAGTCTTGGATGTCAGTTAATTTTTGGATGAATCGCTGTCACCGTTGCCAATGATGCTGATCGACGTGCTTGTGGAATTTCTTTGAGACGTATGGAAATCCAATGGCATGGTATTTCACACATGCAGTTTTTTTCATGGCTCGTGTGTCGTGCCAATGGGACCTGCTGAAATACCAAGCGTCCGCAATAAAAAATGCTAGCGTCCGCAATATAAGGACTCGAAATACCAAGCGTCCGCAATAAAAAATGCTAGCGTCCGCAATATAAGGACTCGAAATACCAAGCGTCCGCAATATAAACTGATAGCGTCCGCATTAAAAAAAAATTCAGTCCTCCTGACATGGTTGGGAGTGGAGTACCAAAGTGGTGAATTGACCCGAAATACACAGCGTCCGCAATATAAAATGATAGCGTCCGCAATATAGGGACTCGACATGCCATGCGTCCGCAATGAAAATGCAAACGTCCGCACTATAAATGCAAAACGTCCGCAATAAAAAAATTCCATCATCAAGAAACTTGTAAATTGGCATGGTTGGGACTCGATTTGAGCACCAAAGTGGTCGATTGACTCGTGTGTTGTGCCAATGGTCATAGTTTAGGAACTCGAAATGTCAAGCGTCCGCACTATAAATGCAAAACGTCCGCAATAAAAAAATTCCATCATCAAGAAACTTGTAAATTGGCATGGTTGGGACTCGATTTGAGCACCAAAGTGGTCGATTGACTCGTGTGTTGTGCCAATGGTCATAGTTTAGGAACTCGAAATGTCAAGCGTCCGCACTATAAATGCAAAACGTCCGCAATAAAAAAATTCCATCATCAAGAAACTTGTAAATTGGCATGGTTGGGACTCGATTTGAGTACCAAAGTGGTCGATTGACTCGTGTGTTGTGTCATTAGTCGTGGTTGGGGGACTCGAAATGTCAAACGTCCGCACTATAAATGCAAAACGTCCGCAATAAAAAAATAACGTGTCCGCACCGCGTCCGCAATAAAAAATGCCGTCCGCCAGAAACGTGACAATGGACGTGGTGGGGACTGTGAAAGGACTCGAGAGGCGGGTCAAACTGGGGGAAAATGGACTCGAATCGGCCTGAAAACGGCCCGAATAAAAACTAACTACTGTGAAACGGAAAACGTCCGCAATAAAAAAAAATGCCAATTATGTCAAATGGAAAGAATAAGGAATGAAAGCATGCCCAAAATCCTGAATTACCACGACCAACATGCTTCCAGAGAAAAAAGATTGAAAGCCGAACGAATACGGAAAGTGCGGTATCGTGCACGTCTTAAAGAACAAAAGTTACCACAAATTGCATTGATTCAAGATGCAGTTCCCCAAGCTACAGTGATTCAGGATCCAAATCCAATGGTCACAATTCCCCAAGCTTCAGTAATTCAGGATCCAAAGCCAATGGACCCAATTCCCCAAGCTTCAGTGATTCAGGGGCCAAATCCAATGGACCCAATTCCCCAAGCTTCAGTAATTCATAATCAAAATCCAATGGACCCAATTCCCCAAGCTTCATTGATGCATAATCAAAATCCAATAAACCCGATTCCCCAAGCTTCAGTAATTCAGGATCCAATGGACCCAGTTCCCCATGCTTCAGTACCTCAAGCAACCGATAAAGGACCCTTGGTCAAAATTATGGATTTCTTTAAATCCATTCAGAGCATAGTGTTTCCAGCAATTGGTGTTGGTCTCATTGGGATTGTTGGTGTGTTTATGAATATGACGTTTACATGGTACATAATAATTGTAATAGCTGCCTTGTGGCTTTGGTACCAACCACCGTCGTGGTTACCAACACTTTTCCCAGGAAGGTGATGGAAAAAAAAAAAAAAAAAAAAAAAAAAAAAAAAAAAAAAAAAAAAAAAAAAAATTTTTTTTTTTTTTTTTTTTTTTTTTTTTTTTTTTTTTTTTTTTTTTTTTTTTTTTTTTTTTTTTAATTGGCTATATAAACCTGGCTTTTGAAAAATATTTTCCCAGTTGCCTGCTGACCGTTTCACGACTCGGACGTGCTTTCCCGTTATTATCAAGCACCATCCCTTTTTGCCCAAGACTATGGCTAGTAATAAATATTCCACATCATATGGCATCATAATTAAAACAGCATGCAATAGGATGGTGGTCTTGCGCCGAAAAGTGCCGTATTGTGTTCAAAACTATTTTTATTATTTGGACCGGAAAACCAACTCAACACCCAGCAGTTTTTCAGCCCTTCGGCAACAATTTGAAAAGGTATGGTTGCCTAGACTGAAGCCCTATGAACAGTTGGATTACCAACGATTCATCACGGGTGGCCAGTATGAAGACATGTACGATTTCCCTCATGGCCAATTGCAACGGTCTTCCAAACGCAAGCCCAAGACCATTTACACCATGTTTTTTGCTGCCTATCGTGAATTTCAAGAAGAATCTGGATTTCATTTCAGGTTTTGCAAAAAGGATATTGAACAATATCCATTGGTGGAACTGGAATTTGTGGGCTGTGATGGGTTTTTATATCAACAATATTACTTCATCGTGGAGAATGTAGTTGGACTCAAACGGCACTCGTATTTCAACTCGTTTAACTTGTCATCGGCGGCAGATAACCAAATCCAATCGTGGAAGGACGATCGCTTGGTGTATCATGGGAAACTGATGACGGTGGATGTGGTGTATGAAAAGTTATTGCAACAGCAAGTCATTAAAGCCGACATGAAGCACTTGCTATGTTTACAACTTGGTAAAATGTACAAGGTGGTCAAACGCATGGTGCATGAGGAGGATGACGAATTGAAAAAGATTCATGCTGAATTGAAACAGCAAAGCAAGTGGTAAAAAAAAAAAAAAAAAAAAAAAAAAAAAAAAAAAAAAAAAATTTTTTTTTTTTTTTTTTTTTTTTTTTTTTTTTTTTTTTAATGTGTTTATAAGCAGTGAGCCTGTTGGGTTTCAAGTCATTCGTGCATGGACCACTCAACATGTTTGACATCCAAAGACATCAACCTACTGTGGCTGATCATTACTTTCGATTGCTTCGAGAGTACCGTAACCCTCAAGGCTTGAGGCATTTCATTGAACGATGGATGGATATCCTTGCCATCTATGCTGCCAAGCCTCATTTCGTGTCGTTTGAGCCTACCGTGCCTCTGTTGGAAAAGTTGGTTCCCAAAGCTATTGGCGTATTGATTGTTCCCTTTTCCAATACGATTGTCCCTCCAGGCCTCAGACGTGTCAGCATTTTCCCCTTGTACCCGTTCCGAATTCAATACACGTCTCATGTGAATTGCTGTCGGGAAGGAATGGAAATGTTGCAAATGTACTTGAAGCTATCAGGCATCAAGCGAGTGGGATTCTTTAAAATTCAAGATTCCAAAATATTGCCTGATCTGGTGAAAGCCATTCCCGATTTGGAAGTGTATGGCCCCAGTTCCTTTGGAAGCTTTCGACACATTTGTAAAAGGGCCCTCATTGGTTAACGTTATTTAAAATGTCAATCACGTTTTTCAAGTGGGGTGGATACGCTCGAACCACGGGCTGATCCTTGGCCCAATCCAACATGTACCGATAATGTAAAATGTGATGCTCGCGATGCGTATCCAGACGAATGGCCTGAATGTACGTTTCCAAAGAATCCGTGTCCATGTACAAGTACAAAATATCCTTGTCCACCAAGACGTACCAGTCTTGGGGCATGATGCGTATCAACGTGAAATCTTGCCATGTCCACATGATGACATAATGATTATGCCTCGGACGCCCAGGAATCGGTTCCAAATTAAACACCAGTAACAAAAGACCAAGAATGACAAAAATCCAGTACATTTCTTTAATCTTGCTATTGATTTTTGTCGTGAGCCTCGTCAATATTTTTTACAAGTCGTGGTTGTATGGTGTCGAGTCCACGTCACCGTCTGTGTTTCAAGGACGGTACGGATCTGGTGTGGCCCTCTCTACTTGCCCGTTGTATGGATTTAAATGCCCGACGGACGATGCCTGTGACTGCGCTACGCTTTGCGTGAATGGTGATTATGTCCCCTTTCGAGTGATGCGCAATGAACCCATCTATTTGATGGATACGCAGTTGACAGCCGGCACGTATTGCCTTCCCAGAGGCATTGGCAGTTGCAATCAAAAGACCTCGTACCACATATTTTCGTCCACCGGCTGGAAATGCGTGCCACGAAACACCAGCTTGTACCACAATGAAAATTTGGTGGCGTGTCACAATGACGAGGCGATGGATCACAGCAAAAACGTCTTGTGGGATTATTTCCTGAATCAACCGGCTCAAAATATTGAAAATGCTTACGAAACCCTGGCTGATGGCGTAACGCTTCGGTACCGCTGCAAATGTGAATCACTGGACGTGCGTTTCAAATCCCTAGTGGCTTCACTGCCGTTTGTGTGTTCGGTGGATTACTGTATTACCGATTTCATTAACCCGTTACCGACGATGGCGTTTACGGGTTCCGAATGTGAATGTGAAATGTACATGCATTTGGATCCAAACGACCCCAAGTCCCCGTGCGTAATGGAAAAATCGCGTGTGCAACAAAACGCTTTGATTGGGCGTGTGGATTGCATGACTCGGTTGTCTTGGGTCAAGAGTTCCCTATTTTGTCCTCAGGACGAAGGGGTGTTGAGTTTTGAAACACCAGTATATGCCAGTATGGAAGCCCAGTTTCATGTGGACAAACGATTGGGAAAATAAAAACTGACACAAGAGCCTGATGACAACAAGTCTCACTCGAAACATTGTCAGAGAACCCTTCAAAAAAAAAAAAAAAAAAAAAAAAAAAAAAAAAAAAAAAAAAAAAAAAAAAAAAAAAAATTTTTTTTTTTTTTTTTTTTTTTTTTTTTTTTTTTTTTTTTTTTTTTTTTTTTTTTTTTTTTTGAACAGTATATATAGGGCTGACGACCAGCCGACTCATTCATTCGGGTTCGCGCCGCAGAGAAACAAGTAACATGTCCAACTACTTGCATCGCATCAATTCCTTGAATGAAGCGCCCAACAAAGATTTGTACGTGTTTTACAGTCTGCTTGGGGGTATTTACTACATTGATCGCCAGAATTATCATGATTTTTGCCATTACTGGAGCCGGCAAGGAACTTTTGCTTCCGTCGTGATGGATTTGGCGTCGGCCGATCAACATTGCCTCATTTTGGATTTGGATTTCAAAGCCCATGGACCCAAGACCACCGACCCCCCTTACCCGCCCATTTTTTCCTTGCTCCAGTCCACGCTGAAAATGTTACTTTTGCCACACACCAAGCATTTTACCTATATTATTGCTGCTCGAGCGGGTGGGCAAGGCTTGCATGTGCATTTGCCAGAATGTGTCATTGGACACGATGATTACATTTTGTTGTGCCAGCAATTGAGTATTACCTTGCGATGTGAAATATCGGGCAAAGGGACCTACGTCCTGGACACGTTGCAAAACATGACTCTGGCTGGATCGGCTAAACCCGATATCACACCGTATAAAGCCCTACAGATGATTTACATTGATGAAAGGAATACCTATTACCTGGATTTGGATGAGTCCCCCCTCAAGCTGCAATTGTGCAGACTCAAAAAGGCTTTTAAACGTGTCAAGGACAATGATGGATCCTTTTTCAGAAAATTTTTGTTTGTGGAGGAACAACAAGCCCAGCAATACCTGCTGCGGTACATGATGCCCGCCCCCACTCCATATCCAGCCTTGTACAAACTGGCATTCACCACTATAATTGGGAATATTTCCAATGAATCCGCAGACTCTGAAGATATTGCCACCTTTACCAAGCGACGGACCAATGAAATGGGATACATTTGCAAAGGCAAACAATTGATACTGACGGGATCCCACTTTCTGAAAGCGTTTCATTTCTTGCGGCACAATACCTTCCTGCTCTCCTCGTTTGAAACCAATAATTGGGCCCTGAAAAAATGGTTTGAGCGCAGCAGTCGGATTAGTCCGACCAATGTGCACACCAATCCCCTGTTTGACCCCATGAATCAGGCTTTACGGGAAAAAAATACCAAATTCATGGATGACCTCAATCCCATTAAAACCATTTTGGAATTTGATGATGGGTATTATTTTTTACCCGTGTTTTACACCTTGTGCAATTGCCTCCACATTTCGTCCGTCATGATGGTGCATCACCTCAGTGGCATCTTGGACAAGCGATTTCAACCGTTACTGGACCGACTGGAGCAAGTGGACGAAACGCATACGCAAGTCATTATGAAAGATTTGACCGAACAATCCATCAATTTTTGTGGCAATAATTTATGCAACCGGTTTGAACGGTATCGCGACAAGTTGAAGCAAATTGTGCTCGATTCCAAACGAGCCATTCTCAGTGTCACGACGGCGAGTGACTTGGCCGATCTGATCCGTGGCCTACAAGAAAGTCATTTTCCCATTCAAATGTTGCGATTGTGCAATTCTTTACGGAAAACCACCCCTTTCATTTGGAATTGCCTGACCGAATCGTGGCAAGAAATTCAAGCCGAAAAGGAAAAGGATTCCCACTTGGCCAACTTGTGGAACGCGATTCGAACCTGGTTGATGGAATACCGGAAATCGGGGAATTATGGGGGTCCCGATGAAGAAATCATGCAAAAATTCAATATCGGTATGGTTCTGTCCATGATTACCAGTGATGCCAGTATGGAACGCAAGATTGTTCAAATGGATCGACATAAATGGTTCATTCGAACCCAAGATGGAGTATTGGATATTTTGACAGGCCATGTCGGTGGCACGGTCCCGGAATTGTTCCTGTCGGATCGGAAATTGGGAATTGATGTCTCACGCACGGAACTGGCCAAACTGTACAATCATTCCCAGGATTTGGAACATTTGTATGCAGTCCTCACCCACAAATCCTTTTTTCAAAAGTATTTGAAAGCCCTCTTCACCGACCACACGGATGATTTGTTTGATACGCTGTACGAAATCATTCAAGAGCAATTGCCCGATTTGATACAAAATGCCTATGCCATTTCCATGATGCATTTTTACGTGCACTTGTGCAAGTACTCGGGCTTTGAACATGACTTGGTCATGTATTTGCTGGATATATTGTCCAGCATTTTTATTGCCACCAATTACGAACGGAAATTTTTCGTGTGCAAAGGGGAAACGTCCAATGGCAAAAGCAAATTGTTTGAAATCCTGGGACGGGTGTTTGGGGGCTATTACCATTGCATTCAGTCGGATAACCTGAAACCGGGCAACTCGAGTACCAATGCCAGTCCTGATTTGGCATCCACTCTGTTCAATTGCCGCATCGTGACGACCGAAGAATTGGAAGGCAAACTCAACGAAAATCGCGTGAAACAAATTACGGGCAACTCGTGTGTCGTGTTTCGAAACATGTACGAGGCCAGTCAAGGCGGTATTCCCACTGCCAAACTGTTTACCACCACCAACAATTTACCCGATTGCCGGTCCACGGAAGCGTTTCAAGATCGAGTCGTGGCCATTCCTTTCGTGTCCCGGTTCGTGAACAAGGCGCCAACAACCACGTCGAAACAAGTCCAACTCAACCAGTACAGCAAGGATGAATACGTGATTGAACGGTCCTACATGGGCTGCTTTTTAATATTATCGTACCATTTAAAGAAATTTATGAATGTCAAGGATGGATTGTTGTATTCAAGGGATACACCGCCGAGTGTGTTGGAATTCACTCGCGTGTATTTGTTCAATACGGACGTGTACAATCAATTCAAAACCCATATGGATGTTCAAATGAGTACGGATTGCATGACCACCATGACGGATTTGCGATCGGCTGTACGTCAGTTCCTGAAGAATACCAAAAACAACACGACGCCGGAAACGGATTTAATTTTGAAATTTGAAGAGGAATTTAGTGAATGCCGCAAGTCTGACTTACAATTGGGCAGCGTGCAGTACAATGGGGTTTTGGACCAACCGTCTTCCCAGTTGGTGGTGGAAAACAGCCTTTTGTTTGAAGAAGACGGTGAGGTTGGAAAACGTGCGGCCTCGTCCGATGCCAGCGGATCCAAGAGAAAGAAATCCAAACTGGCCAAATTACCTGAAACCATCGTGTATTATGAAAATGTCGTGATCCGTAATTTACGCAGGACGGTACATGAAAATTAAAGAGTATGGCGTGTGATTTGCATCCTCAAGTGGAATTTCACGATTTAAAGGAATTGAAACGGCAAAACCACCGATTGGATCGGCTCGTGGACTTTGTCGTGCTGAGAAATGCGTATCGATTACAGCGATTCCATTCCAAAAGTTTTTTGCTGAGTGGCTATGACAATGTCACTGTGGACTTGGTGAAGGAATTTAAACCGGAAGCCATTGCTTTTATGAAACAGGTTCAAAGCAGTAAACAGGAATATGGCTACCTGTACAATATCATTGATGACAAGCACTCCTTATCCCATGCCGTGTATCTGAAATGGCAAGAGTTTCCATTGATTCAGGGCCAAGTGTTTCATGAAATCCATCAGATTGCCAAAGACTTTGCTGAAAAAGATACGGATTACTATGATGCAACCGTTCTGTACCTGTTGATGTTTTATGCATTGCTGGTAAACAACAAACATTCAAATTGGGTTACAATTGACTACTTGACAAATTGCAACAAGGACCACCAGTATGCCATTCATGTCAACTGGGTGGGAAGGGAGTGTAAGTAAAAAAAAAAAAAAAAAAAAAAAAAAAAAAAAAAAAAAAAAAAAAAAAAAAAAAAAAAAAAAAAAATTTTTTTTTTTTTTTTTTTTTTTTTTTTTTTTTTTTTTTTTTTTTTTTTTTTTTTTTTTTTTTTTTTGAATGGTATAAAAGTCTGAGCCGTGGAACACATTTTCCCAGTTGCCTGCTGACCGTCCTTCGAGAAAGACATCTGCACACCCCATCCTATTCAAGTGGCTGCGCTCACCAGATTCCTCAATAAGTTTGGGCAAAACATGTTGGCCACACAGTGACATAGGCAGTTGCAGATTATTTTTAACGATCGAGGCAACTCTGTTTCGTGCACGTACACACAGTTTCCTGCTGCGTCTTGCGTGCATATGTAAGGCTTGTCATCGGTGACATGTTCGTGTAACGAGTTCCAAGGAATAATTGGAAATCCTTTACGGCTCCTGGCCAAGTACGTTTGGCCATCTTCCTGACGCAATAAATACGGTTTTCCGTTATCTCTCAAGTAATATTCATTGCCTTTGGTGTCTGTGGGATACCGTTGGTTGCCATTGGCATATTGTGCCAATTTGCCTGGAATCATAATCGATTGCCCCATAAAGAGCGGATACATTTCATTGCCCAAACTATCTCGAGCGTAATATTCTTCATGCTGCTGATTTCTGGCAAATAAGTTGTTTTTACGTTTGGGATACAGCTCGTTACCGTTCTTGTCACGAGCGTACCATTCCTTGCCGTCGGCATCCACGACAAACGGATCCTTGGATTTGGCGTAATATTCGTCCCCATTCCTACGTCGAGGGTATTGATTCATCGTCATGGCAGTCAATGACTATTCAATCACTCTCTTGTCTCTCGAAGATTGCCCCGTGAAAATACCCCCTCAAGACCTGATTCAGGTGCTGAAAGCCTGGCGAAAGCATCATAGTTTTGACTCGACGTGTGTCGTGTGTTCCACACCTCTGATTTTTTCAAACACGCCCTACACCACATGTTGTCTGCAATTTTATTACAACAGTCAAATCAAATCGTATCCCGTGCAGTCCATTGCCGTCCCAACACCAGGCTATTCGTTTGGTCTTCCCGTTCTGAAACGGTTGATGCATCAAGCCAAAATCACGACCAATCAGGATTTTTTAATTCTCCCGGATCCCATTTACTGGCAAGTAACGTCCACCCTGATGTATGAAAAAGTCATGAAATTTGTACAAGGATTGCCCATGACCGGCCGAACTCAAACGGTGCAACCCGCTACCAAAGTGGATGTGTTTTACAAACAAATTTTGGAAGTCCCTTTGAATTATGGCAGCTTACAACGGCGATCGTGTGGAAAAAATACGTTAATACGCCAAGTGGCGTTTGGGAAACGATGCACCTTGTCCATGCGAGGCATGATTGTACCTGATGCCAGTTTACGGCCCAACGAAATACAGTTACCGGCCAAAATTGTGAAAATGTTTCACGTCCAGAACCAATGGATCATTTTAAATCGAATGCCGTCCTTGCAACCGGGTAATTTTATTGCTTTAAAAGTAGTGCCCCCAGGGTGGGAATATGATTGTTTTGGTATTCCTTTGGAAGTGGTGCAAGCCATGAATGCCGATTTTGATGGGGACGAATGCAATTTGTACTTGGTGCCCAATACCCTCTCTCAAGCGGAATGTGCCACCATTCTGAATCCAGAGTCCCAGTTGGGTTGTTTTGTGATGCAAGGACCCAAATTGACACCCACCCAAGACATGTTGGTGGCTTATTTTGTCAAGTTTCACGATATTGATTTTTTACCGTACAAGAACCCCAGCTTGGCCAAAACGTTTCGGGTCTTGTACGATATGTATGGATCCCAACAAACATTTGCGTACATTGACCGCATGCGGCAATTTTATCTGGACGTTTTGCAAAATCAAATATGTTTTGCCCTGACTCTGGAAGAAATGCACTCCCTCTTTCAATGGGGTCGTGGATCGCCAGAAGAATTTCAGAAGAGAGCCCAAGCGAGCCATGGATGTCTCGTCACCCAAGTCACGTCGGGTGCCAAAGGTTCCTTGGAGCATTTGTACCAAATGTTTGGGGCGATTGGATACCAGAATGGCGTCCACATTGACCATTCGTTTTGGGAAGGGCTGAGTGCCAATGAAGCTGTGCATCATGCAAAGACAGCCACGGAAGCGTTGAGCAAAACCTGTAAAATTTGGGAACCTGGCTACAGCTATTCCAAGATGGTTCATAGTTTGCAAGGATTGCATGTGGACTACAAAGGGTGTTTGATGGACGGCGACATGGTCGTTGAAAATGATGTGTTGAATGCAATGCATTTTACAGATGTCCTGTCTGTGGAAGGGTTCCAACACTTGCTTGAAAAAACTTTTCAAGTAAATTAAAAAAAAAAAAAAAAAAAAAAAAAAAAAAAAAAAAAAAAAAAATTTTTTTTTTTTTTTTTTTTTTTTTTTTTTTTTTTTTTTTTTTTTTTTTTTTTTTTTTTTTTTTTTTTTGACTGCCCTATATATACGAGCCGCCTTGAGCATGAGCATCATTATGGATCCTGTTGTAACCAAGGATCATGTTGCCGTTACTAAATCTTGTCAAGTGGAAAGGTTCCAGTGCAGGCACTTCCATGTCTTATAGTATGCTGGTCGATTTAACCCAAATCCAAGTCCGGAACGTGTTTTTATTTTGTTTTGGCATGTGTTTTGCCAGACAAATATTTGGTGACATTATCCATTGCCAAGGGGACGGTGCAAAAATCGACCAAGTTTACTTGGACACGAAATGTTACATCAATGCCACACATACCAATTTCAGCCGCGTGGAAAATGCCATTGTTCCTATCCTGTATCACGATTATTATCAATGGGTGCCTGTCATCTTGTTACTGATGGCGTTTAGCTTTCATTTCCCCTGTCGGACATGGTGTAAATACATGGATGGCTATTTGAATGAAATCACCACCAAAATTGCGGACATGGAAGATTGTGAACGTATTTTACACGTTGTAACACAATCCAAAGGTAATTCCTTGTACTGGAAGACAGTTGCATTGGAATGTGTGTACGCGTTGCATTTGATGCTTCAAATTTGGATTTCGAATAAGATTTTTCATCAGATTTGGGCATTATCCAGCTGGACCCCATCAGCCATTGCCATTTTGTTTCCCGAACAAGCCAATTGCTTTTACGAATACTTTTCAAGTGGATTGGAAACAACTGGAAGATACCGGTGCTTATTGCCCCTCAATAGCGTGTACCGTAAAGTGTTTTGGGTCGTGTATTTTACATTCATCACCCTTGGGGTGCTCCACGTGTTATTTTTGGCGTACCGCTTGTCTCTGGTGTATCGAGTGGGATTCAAACGCATCGACATGTGGTGGTGTATGAAAATTGCGGCAAGTCGAGCTCAAACTTGGTATGCCAAACAAACATTACTCGACATGTACAAATACCAAATACTTGTCAAGGCAGGCGAGAATGTATACATGAGCATGTATTCAATGAAGGTGGACAAACAAGTGGACATGAGTGTCAGAAATAATAGTGTCATACCAGTGATTGACAATGCGAACGACGGAACAGCCCAACGTCCGTTTGGAGATTTGTACAATAGGCCCAGAAATGCAAGCCCTGACCTTCCCAATTTCCGAGAGACACCCATTTATGATGAAGAAGGGGAGAATGCACTACCACCTACAAGGCTCAACACACCGGAACCTGTGCTTGAACCAGAAATTCAATATCCAGCACAACCATACCATCCAAGAATATAGGCTGACTTGAAACTGGTGAACTGGCGATTGACAACACGACCACTTGTCCAAAACTTATTCCTGAAAAAAAAAAAAAAAAAAAAAAAAAAAAAAAAAAAAAAATTTTTTTTTTTTTTTTTTTTTTTTTTTTTTTTTTTTTTTTTTTTTTTTTTTTTTTTTTAACACTCACTATATAAAGGCTGAGCACTCAAGGCAAGTCATCATTCCGGCCCCAGGATTCAAGTGATCG
>OZ010672.1:18142142-18469642 GCA_963932185.1 Troglohyphantes excavatus
TTGTCATTTGTCGTGATGCCTTCCTTGACGCTGCACGTGAAAGCACATTGTCCCATCATTGCTCAGATGCGTTGCCCCATGCTTCCAGTTAATCAAGATTCGTTCGATATGGCGCATGTCCATTTTGATATACCCGTTCAATTTTATTACAATGTTCCTGAATCGGATTTCTCGACGTACGATTTACAAGATTCCATGGACCGCATGCGTGCTGAACGTGCCTCTCTGCAGACGGACCCTAAAACAGAAATGGACAAGGCCCATGACATATTTGAAACCTGCAAGACCAACGATATTACGATCGTGTTTGGAAATTTGGGACGAAATCCGTTAATCCTGACCTATTTTCTGGATATGAGTTTTACGCATCAGGAATCCGTGGGTGTTTTGGCACCGTGGACTTTAAATTGCCCTTACCAAGTTCAGAAACCTTTGCCAGCCTTGGATTTCTTATTTATCATTGAACCCTTTTTTGGGTATCACTTACAGAAATTACCCAATGTAAAGCATATTATTGTGCTGACGAGCCATTTGTCTTTCTCATATCCTGCATCGAGTCGGTTGTTTCAATTACATGTGGGGAAACATGCTTGCCTTCCATCCACCCCTGGCATGAAAGGACCCACTTTCAAACCACCCATTTTCCATCAAGATAAAAACTTTCACTTGACACGCCACACTCATTTGGATGTCACAAAGTCCAAGTCTGCCCACGAGGCGTTCTTGAAACTCTTGACGGGTCAAGAATTAGTCCCAAGCGGTCCCTACACTATGGAAATATCCCCTCGAGATACAGATATTATACAGTGGCATCATGATAAAACTCGAGAGGTGGTACAGTCACTGGGCTGGACCGATGCATGCATGCCTGTAATAAAGTAATATGGCGATTTGCTTGATATGCCGTCAGGACATGAATCATCAGTTTTGGAGCAAATGGACACTGGATTGTGAACACGAATTTCATACGCGATGCCTTCGTAGGAGGGTACCACGGACATGTCCACAGTGTCAACTGCCAGTTTCGAGAGCAGACAGGGAATTGCTTTCAAGACCCCATAGGGAATTCCATGGGCATGCGGATACCTCCAGTGATGATGATTCTGGTTACGACACCCACTAAGGTTGGATATAAGAGTCAAACCAGACCAAAAAGGATGTGGCATCATCTGGTTGGGAATGGGAAGCCAATTCACGTACCCCGGCCTCTTGCAAAAAAATACCATAAGCATTTTTCAGAGAATGTTGATTGTCTGCAGAAACATGCTGTTGAACGGCTTCGTGGGGTACCTGATGCATCAGACACCAGGCAACGCAATTCCCAAAGAAATACAATTCCCCCTCCCTACGCAACACATACATTTCGTAAGGAAGCCGATTGTTTTGGTTGGCAAACGTGTAGAGGGGGAAATAAAAATAATGAAACTTGCCGTTTGCTGGTTTCTTATTCATGCTGCTTGCTTACAACAAAAAATTATTTTTAAATTGACAAGTGTCAGCTTACCAAAAAAACTTTTTCCCTGAGAATTGAATGATTCAAAAAAAAAAAAAAAAAAAAAAAAAAAAAAAAAAAAAAAAAAAAAAAAAAAAAAAAAAAATTTTTTTTTTTTTTTTTTTTTTTTTTTTTTTGTTTTTTTTTTTTTTTTTTTTTTTTTTTTTTTTTTTTTTTTTTTTTTTTTTTTTTTTTCCTGAACAGACTATAAAGCTTGCGCTCGCGCCCCATGTTGGTCAGTCAAGACACACGATGGCACATGTGCATGTTGACTTTACTTCCGTTCGTGAACTGGTGGAGCAGTTTCAAACCCTCAACTTGATTCGGGATGCGGCTTTGCCTGACGAGCCAGGCTCTAAAACACCCAATTTTGTCATGATCAATCCAGATTTGTATTACGGGACTTATGGTGGTTTAATTTACAATTACATTTTGGATCGGTATCAATTGTACATTCGGGATACCCATTCCTTGCAAGAATCCATCGGGTTCGACATGTCCATCGTCTGGTGGAACACCTCCACGCCTGCATTGCTGGGAGATCAATACTCCTTGTCTGCGGAAGGACGTGTGGCCGTCACACCCAACATGTTCCGTGCCATGCGAATCAATACCATTCGTCAAAAGAAACCACCGACCAGTAGCTACTATAATACATCCAAAGCTTGGCGCATGAACGATGCATCTTCTTCGAGTTGTGATTCCGAGTAAAGGCTACCCGCCAAGGATCGGTCCAACTTTGTGCTGGACACTCTGTTGTGAATATTGAACCACAATTGCCGGAATTGGGTCGTGTCGTCCAACAGTTGGGGTTTTAATTCCTGAACAATTTTACGCATGTGGTTCATGCAAATACCACACCGCAACAATCGATACAACGATTCCGTAATCAATTCACGCCAAATATGTTTGGCCATGGTCATCTCTTCCCGCATGTCCATGGCTTCGGCCATCCAATGCAGCAAACGCCAAAACGAGGACCCAAACTGCCCGATCGTCAGGAAATTTAATTTTTCAAACGTCTTTTCGGCCTGCGTGACAGTGTCTGTCATGGCAATATGTAAGTCACGCACCATGAAATCCCTCAAGACTGTATATTTTCCTTCGTACACCAAGTCCATGATGACTTGATCCAGTTTAAAATAATGTTCCAGATTCCATTGGACCTTGTACAATAGAGTGAAAACGGCAAACATGCATTGTTTGAGCAAACAAATCCATGCTTGCATAGCGGCATGGGATTCCGGTTTACGGAACGTACGGATATGAAATTCTTCCTTGATGATGGCCACTAAACGTAATATAAAAGTCATGACGGTTTCGTCCAAACGATCCCGAGGCGTGCCATTTCGGAATTGGGTGGTAAAGATGTCACTATTCCACGGCACCGTAATGTCGGCCGTCTTGGTAATCAGTTTCACGGCTCGATTCAGGAATGGGTCACTTTCCCGTTCAATCACGTGATAGAGAGCTGATTTATCCACGTTGCCCAAATACGCCCGCTTGAGGCATTGGTACGTTTCATGCTTCATGGGTAATCTTGACTTTCAAAATTTCAAATTCACCCCCAAAAACTTTTTTTCAAGAGTCATGAACCATTCAAAAAAAAAAAAAAAAAAAAAAAAAAAAAAAAAAAAAAAAAAAAAAAAAAAAAAAAAAAAAAAAAAAAAAAAAATTTTTTTTTTTTTTTTTTTTTTTTTTTTTTTTTTTTTTTTTTTTTTTTTTTTTTTTTGAATGGTATATATACTCGAGCCAGCCACGACGTTCTTCATTCGTGGTCATGCCCTACCTGACGCTACACGTAAAAGTACGTTGTCCCCTCATCGCTTGGAATAAATACTTGCTGAGTCATTACTTGGGGTCCTACTTTAAGCTCTTTCAACCCCACATTGTCCGTT
The DNA here is from genome assembly GCA_963932185.1 of Troglohyphantes excavatus. NCBI lineage: Eukaryota > Metazoa > Arthropoda > Arachnida > Araneae > Linyphiidae > Troglohyphantes > Troglohyphantes excavatus. The sequence continues at coordinate 18,145,533 of OZ010672.1, forward strand.
TCAAAGTCTTTCCAGTCACCCGTTGGAGTTTTCAAGGGTCTTTTATGCAATTTCCTGTACTCATCTTGTACAATGAATCCCATTCAAGTGTACCTGCAAGAAGAACCCAGTCATTTTTTAAAGCTGGCCGTCGAGGAAGGACTCATCACTCTGCAAAACGCCTTCATGCCCCAACTCGGCGCAAGCTTTGAACGACATCAACCCTGTGCATGTACTCATACCTTTGTCGTGAAGGATCGTACCATCATGTTTCCCAAAAAAGCCTGTGCCGTGCTGGCCTTTCCTTGTTTTGAATTGCCCCTTCACTGTACACCCGAAGAACATTTGACGGTGGTGGCTTGGCTGACGCGAGAACGATTCTTATCCTTCGGTTGGGCTATTGAAAAGGGTACCTTGACTCGGTTTCTGACACCGAATAAAGTATTTCGAATCCAACCCCACCCGACCTGTCCAGACTGTGACGTGCATGTGTTGGTCAAAGAACCCGTGTTTTGCTTGAAACGTATTGTCTTGTCGGTTGAAAACAAAGGTCCCACCGTGGAAAGTGTACTGGATCCCGATGCAACGACCCAGTAAACATGAATTGCAACACGCCGTGCGTTATGCCACAGAACTGACGCGTATTTACATGATGGAAAAGTACAGGCAACTTTACCCGGACTTATTTCAATATGCTGATATAGAAATTCGAGGCGCTACCCGAAATGATTTTTACGTTCCAGCTTCCCTGGCTGCCAACTGCATGGTGGTCGTAAAAACGTCTTTTCAAGAAAAGGGATGTCAAAAAGCGGGTTGTTTTCCCTTTAAAAACTCTGGCGTCCCTTGTGAACCGACCGATCCTGTCCAATGGACCCAACTGGGCAACACGCATACGTTATCGTGTCAACCCATGTGTCATGTGTCCACCACGGCTGTGGATACCGAGTGGTGGGATCACGAATGCGTGTTTGTGAATCCTTTGAAAAAAATATTGGTCATGTTTCCCGAACGCGTTTTTGATCGAACCACGACCCACAAGTACCATAGTGGGTTGACGTGGGAAAAGGGTCAAGTGAAATTAAATAAAACCTATTGTGAAGCGTATGGATTGGATTTTGACGGTCGGGAATGTACCTCGTCCACGGAGCAAACCGTCTTGGAATTGCTGTTTGGTACCACTGTGTATCGTTCCATCAAAACATCGTCCTTGAAACCACCTAGAGCTCTAGCCCCACCACCCCTTCCCACCGACTTGAAAGCCATTGCCCCACCCGTGACGCTGGATGATATTTCAGACACGTCCTACGCATCCGACTTGGCCAAACAAATTGCCACTGAATTGAGTGTGGATTTTGGCGTGGATGTGGCTTTGCATGTGGTGGAAAAAATATTAAAGAAAAAGGCTCCCAAACTGATTGTGAAAGCAGCCACTCAATTGTCCGTCAAAACGGCCTTGATGCAAGCCGTTTTGAAAAATTATACCACCCTCGTGGCCAAATCGTTCATGCATCTGGGAAAAGTGGTGAGTGCGGCCTCCCTAGCGTTTACTTCTTTCAGTATTGTGTCCCTGGTGCTGGATTTGATCGATCCATCCATGTACAATTACATGTTGACTGGGAAAATGGTGGACATGATCAATCAGCGGCTGGATTTGCAATACTTTCAGAAGGAAGGTAATTTTAATCAGCAAGTCACGCCAGAATACATTTGGGATTACGTGTTGGTCCAACCCGATGAGTCGGATCGGTATTTGTTTATGGCTCAACAAATTGACGCGTACTTGCAAGCATTGCGTCCCACTGAGAAAATTGAGCAACCACCCCCCAAGAGTAGTTTCCATATACAGAAAGATGTGAAACAGTGGAATTGGACGATACATTTGGTGGTGGTATGCATGCTGCTGGTGATGGCCATCATATGGGTGGAATGGGTCCACGTGTGGGGTTGTTTGGTATTGTTATTTGTAATGTACTCCAAATAGTAAAATCGGTCATCCCACTCGCTCAAGAAAATGATTTAAAGATTATTCAAAAAAAAAAAAAAAAAAAAAAAAAAAAAAAAAAAAAAAAAAAAAAAAAAAAAAAAAAAAAAAAAAAAAAAAAAAAAAAAATTTTTTTTTTTTTTTTTTTTTTTTTTTTTTTTTTTTTTTTTTTTTTTTTTTTGAATGGTATATATAGAGCTGCGCTTGGCCGACAGCTCAGACCCACTTGTGCTCGTGAGGAAAGTTTTTTCAGTTGCTGGTTGGAAGACCCATGACGGCTCTTAACGTCGTTTCCTGATTGAAATGTTGGCCTTGCGTGGTGCCTCATCCCGTTTGACTGGATGCCTTTTGGAGCAATGACTTAATAAATATCGGCATGCTTTATTGGGAATACGCCGTGTTTTAAAGTCACCATCCTTGCTGGTGAACTTTAATTGATTTGGGGCATATTTGTACACCAACTCCCTTTTGGAAGCACCCCACTTTAAGTAGGGGGATTTTTGGATTTTCCGGCGTCTGGGAGATGGACTCCTGGATCGGCTAGGACTTCTGGATCGCAATCTTCGGCTAGCGCTTCTCGAGCGACTTCTGGATCGACTGGCTGAGCGGCTAGCGCTTCTCGAGCGACTTCTGGATCGACTGGCTGAGCGGCTAGGGCTTCTCGAGCGACTTCTGGATCGACTGGCTGAGCGGCTTCGAGATCGACTGGGTGATCTACGGGAACGGCTTACGGAACGTGATGTGCGTCGTTTTCTGGCTCGTTTTATTCTGAGGACAGCAACAGGACTTTGGCTCCTGGGTCTCATATGAGAGGGTCCAGCCACGGGACTTGGGTTTCTAGATCTCCGCCCAGGACTTTTGGATCTCCCACGCGATGGTCCAGCTACGGGACTTGGTTGCCTAACTGTTTTACGCTTTTTGCGTTTGGTTGCTGGCAGTTTGGAAGTCCCCTTTGATCGGGGTGGTGAAGTACTTCTGGACCTTCGTGGAGAAATGGACCTTCGGGAAGAAGAAGGCGACCGTTGGCTTTGTGGAGAAATGGACCTTCGGGAAGAAGAAGGCGACCGTTGGCTTTGTGGAGAAATGGACCTTCGGGAAGAAGAAGGCGACCGTTGGCTTTGTGGAGAGGGGGACCTTCGTCGAGAAGAGGACTGTTGGCTTCTAGACCGAGAAGGGCTTCTGGAAGGGCTTCTGGACCTGGAAGGATTTGGTGTGGGTGGTGGAAAATATTGTGGAATGGGTCCAAGGAAACCCTCCCAATCCAGTGCATTCTCATCATCACTACTGTTTCCAAGATCGTATGGTGAATCGAAATGGATGGTCGGGGTATTTAATGAGGCCATCCCTTCTTTTACTTGATTCTATAGATGTTGGAAACCCAATGCTCCAAATTGTACATGGTGGCGGCTTTACAAGCATCGGTCGCGTTGATGGGAGCAATGTACTCGACTCCCACAAATCGGAATGTGGGAATATCAAACGTCTGGTCAATGCTTCCCGACTTGTAATAAGGCACCAGAGCCATCACTTGCCCCAAAGACTGGACGTTGCCATGCTCAAAGGTCTTGCAAAAGAGTGTATCCAGACAATGTTGGATAAATTGCTCAAACGCCTTTCGGCCTTGCCTGAGTGGGAAACAAATGAGCCATCCTTGAATAAAATCTTTGTGGGCCAAAATGTAGTCAAAGGCATCCCAAAAGGCCAAAGTCATGACGAGAGGATTGGTATAAGGGGTTAAATCCACAATAGCAAAAGTATCGGGTACTGTCAAAGGGATGTCTTTGCGGCCTGAAATCACCAGCTTGTTGACAGCATTGACTTGCACGTGAAGGACATTGTCCGTTTGAATGGACGTGTCTTGAAGCTTGAGCAATGCTTGCGTGTGGTTGGCCATTTCCGTTACATTCAACGTGTTTGTATGAAAGTAGGATGCAAAAGTCCATACCGTTTCTGGACGACTGGTATAAGTGAAATGACTGGTAAACACCACCCAACGCGTAGCTTGAGGTGGTTTTTCCAAAAGCTTGTAGGGTTCCGGTTCCAATACTACAAATAAATCACAGGGTTCGGGCGGAACCGTGGTAGTGGTCACCCGTATCCGATTGTCAGGTGTAGCTGGGCACATGTAGTAACGTGATTGAATGACCACATTCAATTGGGTATCCGTGGCCAGCATGTCAAAAACCACTTGAGGATTCCTTCCCAGGTTTCCAAAGACAGCCACGTTGTCATGTCTTAACAGAAATTGCAACAAGTCTTGCAAGTTGTTCATCTTGGTTTTACCGTTACACTTGGCATCTTGAAAGTACCAACACCAACTTGGTTGCGCTCACCAAAAAACTTTTCAACAAATGATTAAAAAAAAAAAAAAAAAAAAAAAAAAAAAAAAAAAAAAAAAAAAAAAAAAAAAAAAAAAAAAAAAAAAAAAAAAAAAATTTTTTTTTTTTTTTTTTTTTTTTTTTTTTTTTTTTTTTTTTTTTTTTTTTTTTTTGACTGTATATAAGTCGGGCACTGGGAAGCATTTCACAGTTGCTTGCTGGACACCCCCCTAGTGAATACGTCTTTCTGGATGGAGCTCGATTAACCGATACGTACAACTGCCATTCAAGATTGCTGCCATCTGAACCATACGATTCAAAGCAATATCAGCCCTTTGATCGTTCCGAGCCTTCTCTTCGTTCAAGTCTTCCATCAACTCTTCCACCATATCCCGTTCCTGCAAATTAATTTGGTAAAAGTCACCATCGGTTCGCTTTTGCCTCAAAAATTCCCCAAGGTTAAATTTTTCTTGCCGCCGTCTTTTTTGGGCAGGCAGCACTTGAGGTTTTAAATATTTCCTGGAACCCGAATCAAATATCAGTTTGGGACACGTGACACTCGGATCTTCGGGATCAGGCTCATTCATTCTTTCGTTGCATTTATCCAAAATCCATTCATGGTGAAACAATTGTAAAGTGCTGGTAGCGGTGGGAAACGTTTCTTTGAAAACTCTTTCGGCTTGTTCCTGCTCTTCGGGTTGCAAATTGATAAATTCAGACCAAGAATCACTAAACAGCTTTTGAAAGATTTGATCTTTGGCCAGAAGCATTCTGACCATATCTTCGGGGGAATTCATCTTGTTTCATGGAAAGCTTATCGGTTTACAAAACCACCATCGAGCGATTGGCGTCCAAACCCATTCGTGGGGTAAAGTTCCAGCCCACCAAAGTCTGTGTGCAATTTGTGGACGGCCAAGAGTGCACTCGGAAATTTGATTTGTCCTTGCGTTTATTCTTTGTCAGCTTGCAACGCGTCCATTGCCAACGCAAGAAAGCCACTCCGGCGTGTATCTGGATCCCGCTCGGCCATTACCACTTGTTGGGATGGTCTGCAGGGGATTCTGTCGAGTTTGAGCGGGATGGTTTAAAGCTGGCTATTGGATTTTCATAGAGTCTATAATATCTTCCATCCGTTCTAACCTGTACCAGTATTTCATGTACTTGTACATGGTGATGGACACCAGCGCCACAAAGATAACCAGTGTCAGCACGATAAAATGCCAACGATATTCAAATCTCGGGTTTTGAACAGTCAAAATGCCAATCGAGTACAGCAAGCCACCCACCAAGGTAAAAATGCCAAACGGTTCAAAACACGACACATTTAACATGGTAGCCTACTCTTGGCTGTAATGAGGTTGGCATACACTTGATTCCAAAAGTCTTGATGCAAATGTAAGGAATTGCGAAGTTGGTATTGAAACGTATTCATGTTGGGTATGATTTCGGCCAAACTCAGGATGGTTTCATGCATATTGGGACAGGTATGGTTCCTGAGCCAAGATTCACATGTTTGCCAGATGTGATGCCACGTCGGGAAAGCTAAATGCTTTTGCACCAGATACTGTTGGAAGGTGTCGTGATCCAAGAGCCCCTTTAAAAACTGTTCCAAACCAGCATAGGTGATTTGCATAATTTGTTCAGACGAATGTTGGCTAGCCATGTTGCTTTATTCACTCGTTGAAACAAGTATGGATACTATGGAGTGGGAATCGGTACCAACTTTGTTTAGCGAACAACAATGTCTGGACTGGGCCAACAAAAGCCAGCAACCGGTGAAATCCACATGTTGCGATTCACCCAACATTCACTCCACGCTGTACCAAGACCGGGCGATGGACGAACCGCCTAGTGTGTATTTACAATGCCGGAATTGTGGTCACAGTGTGAAATCCAAGTCATCTTGAAAGAAAAAAAGTCCAACACCAAAATGTGCAAGTCTGACCACCTGATGAAAATGGTAACGCTCCCAAAAATATTTTCGTGGAATGGATTGAAAAAAAAAAAAAAAAAAAAAAAAAAAAAAAAAAAAAAAAAAAAAAAAAAAAAAAAAAAAAAAAAAAAAAAAAAAAAAAAAATTTTTTTTTTTTTTTTTTTTTTTTTTTTTTTTTTTTTTTTGAATGGTATATAAGCACGGCCCTGGAAAAGTTTTCCCAGTCGTTGGCTCAACTTCATGCAGTGCCCCTGTTTTCCTGGGCGTCCCTCACCATATGAACTTCCGGACCTTTTCCAGCGTGCCAGAAAAGGTGTCCTCCACCCATTTGCCCACTTCCATCAAATGCTGGTCATTGTGCGTAATCAGATACATCATGTATGCCGTCAAGCCCATGGTCAAAACGATGAGCAATAGAAATATCCATCTTCCCGTCAACGCAGCCACGGCACACAATATGCAGTTGATGTAAACAGTCGTGTAAAATAAAACTCCATGTACGGTTTGCCGATCATTCATCTTGATTAAATAAAAAATCAGTTACACTTGGCTCTATCTTGTAGTCTGGCAAGTCCACTGGCTTTTTGGTGAAGGCTTTCAGTTTGATGAGATATGCACCCCCTGTAGGACTAACCATACCACCATTATGATAAAATGCCACATCTGGTGGATACGTGTTGAAATGATCCATTTCCACATCGACACTCTCGGCTTGGGTCTCCACATGAATAGGGCCTGGAGAGTTGCTTACTCTCAGACCGTCGCGTGGAATGGATGCCTGCACGCCGTTTAATAAAATACTGACGGTTTTTCTGTGGTTAGTACGCACAATGGCATACAGTTCATTTTTGATAAATTGCCTTTTCGTGTTGGGTGGAATGGTAAATATCTGTATGGAGGGTAGGCAAGCCCAACGCTTCCCTTCAATCAAAACAATGGAATCGGTATCGGACGAAGGACAAAACACAAAAGGCTGGGAGTCATCACACGTGGCAAAAAGGGTTTTGTCGTATACAAAATGACCCGATTGCATGTTTTGGCCTGGAACGCACTCTTCATCCTGAAATGGATCATCCACGGGGCGTTGGGACCAATACAGATAGTGACGGGATGTGGGTTGCTTGATCATGAGTCGAGTGTCTTTCTGAAACACGCATTCCGAATGGTCCAACAAATTAATTTTAAAGGAAATCTGGGACAAGAATGGGTAATGAACGCAATCTGGATGACTACACAAATTGTATGTTTCGTTGAAAATAAATGATGGATCTGTACAACGGATCACAGGCGCGTCCTTTCTGGCATAATCAAAAGGTTTGATCCAGTTATCCGGTGACAAGGAATCCATGGCAAACAAATCGATATCTCTATAGCTATGAGCATGCGGATTTCTGGGTGCACACGCGAAACCATTGAAAAAATGGTTTTCTGGACACTTTTCCACCGCTCGAGTGGCACAATCAAAATACGCGTCGGGATTTTCAGAAACAACGACTTTTTGCGTGTTTGCATCGCAGGCCGATTCCCGTTTCATGCGTTTATTGATGCGTTCGCCTGGATCCAAAGCCACACGTTTGCGTGTCGTGCCTTCGCATTGAATACCCGTCACTTGATCAAACAGTTTGGCATGTTTCCAATTGCGGACGTGTTTGGTAAATTCATACACAGGCACAATCACGTCGGGATCCGTGGAATGGACATTGGTACACAATTCAGGTACCGTGCATTGATGTCCGTCAAACACTTGGGGTAAAAAGGGCAACCGGTCCCCCAGATACGAATCCCATTGGCTCGGACACAGTTCCACTGTGTCCATTTTATTGGCTTTGCAAGTCATGAAACCGGGTGAATAGGTGAAAGAGTCGACAGATTCGTTGGGTAACGCCAACAGTTGGCCGTCCGGTTGACCCACACACGCTTCCGTTTCACACGTTGGCAAATCAAAGTAACGGAATCCAGGGGGACACGTTTCAAACGTCACTTTGCCCTGCTGACACACGAGCAGAGACTTGGGTTCCAGCACTTTGGGTTCTGTATGATGTTGGCAATAGTGGTTGAAATCGTGTTCCTTGCATTCGTCGTGCACGAAATACGTTTTGGGTGGACACGTGGCCGGTACAGCCAGTTCTTGCTGGCATTGAAAATAGGATTGGGCATCAAAAGGGTTAGGAAACAGGGTGCCGTCCGGTTGATGTGCACACATGTCGATGGCATGGCAATCTTGGAAACGGAATACGTGGCCGGGTGGACACATGTGCAATTGATGGATTTGATTTCCCTGACACGTGAAATAAAACACGTGTTTATCTTGGAGAGTGGACAAGGCATCGGCTTCAAAAGGCTGAAGTTGGGTGAATGAGACCAGTTTGTCTTGTTGTAAGAACTGGTACAAGGCTTGACCCGTCGCCAATACGTGTTGACCATCTGTTTGCCCGTGACAGACATCCCGCTGAATGATTTTAGCATCGTGGACTGCGTAATGATCCGGCAAAGGGGTTTCCCATGTGTACTGGTCGTATTCGAAATGATAGTGGTCTCCATGACTCGATAAGATAGGGTTTGGAGCAGCCTGACGAGATGGGTGGTAGGGTTTGGCTGGTTTGGAAACTGATTCAGTAGGGGACCCTGTCATGTACCAGAAATACAAAAACAGGAACACTACGAATATTGCATCAATCACAAGCATAACCTTGATTCCACGTTGTGCGCTCGTCAAAACTATTTCCCTGACAAGATGTATAAAAAAAAAAAAAAAAAAAAAAAAAAAAAAAAAAAAAAAAAAAAAAAAAAAAATTTTTTTTTTTTTTTTTTTTTTTTTTTTTTTTTTTTTTTTTTTTTTTTTTTTTTTTTTTTTGAATGGTATATAAACTCAGCGCTGGAAACATTTGGCCAGTCTTGTCATTTCCCCTAGCACCATGCGTTTCCTAAAAGTGTGTCGGTCGGATGGTTGTCAGAACCACCAGTTTCATTCTGGACTTTCGATCAACAGACGTATGGCCAACGGCATGTAAAAGTCTGAAAGGGTGATTTCTCAACGGGAATCATTGGATGCATATGACACCAAGATTCCATCTGATCTCAAAACCTCTGATCTGCCCAGGGTGATTTCCAAAGAAGTCCACGGGAATCATTGGATGCATCTCAAGAGGAAACCAAGAATCCATCGGGCAAGATGACATGGATCACTCGCTCAAAACTTTTGATCCGAGAGCTGTGCCTGCCAAAACCACCTAGCCCAAATGTCATTTTTGGCTAGTGATGAAAAACACAAGTCTTGCCTAGTGGTCATCCCAAAACTTTTCTTGGGCTGAGGATATATTAAAAAAAAAAAAAAAAAAAAAAAAAAAAAAAAAAAAAAAAAAAAAAAAAAAAAAAAAAAAAAAAAAAAAAAAAAATTTTTTTTTTTTTTTTTTTTTTTTTTTTTTTTTTTTTTTTTTTTTTTTTTTTTTTTTTTTGAACAGTATATATAGAGCTGCGCTTGGGCCCAACAGCTCAGACCAACTTGTGCTGCGGTCGTGTCATCATGCTGTATTCCATTCGATGGGAAAAAGTTCGTCCCCCTGTTGTCACTGGTCGCAAGAAGACGTACGAACCCCACATTATTCATGTCCAAGTTACTTTTCTGGATGAATCGGGTGAAACTTTTCAAGTGACACGCAAATATGAAGAATGGCTTGGAGTATGCACCAACGACATTGACAAAGTCACCCAAGCCATGGACCGCCATTTCCCGCATTGTAACATTCGTTACACACGTCTGGGGTCCAGGCGCAAGGTGTTGCCGTATTTTCAAACGCGACTGGAAACCAATCGTTTGGATTCCCCTTCCAAACCCTTTTACAAAGTGTATATCCACGCTTGTCATGCCGATGTTGGCCGATTTCTCAATAAATTTAAAATCAGTTATTACGACAAGGACGATTGGTTGGTGAGGCTGTATATCGATTTATGCAGCCAACACGACACCCAAGGGTTTTATTACAAATGGTACACCGTGACAGACTCGCCATGGTTGCTCGAGTCGTTTCAAATGCATCCAGACCAGACCCATGCCCCGGATTGGACGATTGCGGCGTTTGATTTGGAAACGGTGCCCATGAATGGCGCCGATCGGGTTCCCACTGGATTGGAGGAATCGGATGAAATTGTCATGATTAGTTTGTACAAATGGAATCGGCAAGGCATGAAACGGTGGTTATTTTACCGACCCCCTCCGAATGCGGGACCCATTGCATTTGAGCATGGCGTACCTTACACCTCGGAAAAAACCATGTTGAACGATTTCCATGCCCAGATTCAAGATTGTCAAGTCTTGACGGGCTACAATATCAATGGATTTGATATCCCGTGTTTATTTTCCCGGTTGCTGTGGTTGCAAATGTACCACATCCTGCAAAAGTATTCGTCGGTCAACGTGGGTCAATCGGTCGTCACCACGTTTCAAAACAAACTGGTTTTGGATTTGTACCATTACTTTAAAACGTTTTCCAATTACGATTTACCGGGATTTAAATTGGATGATGTGGCGCGCATCAAGCTCAATGAAACCAAAATTCCCATTCAATCGACGGGCATCTGGTGTTGGTACACGCATCCCAAAGCAGCGTCCATGGTCCATCAACCGGTGGAAGAATGCCATCGGGTCTTGCAACCACACCGGGTTTCGGTGAATCAGTTTGGCACCTTTCAAAACTACATGGAGTATTGCCTCAAAGATTCTTTCTTGGTCCAACGCTTGTTTGAAAAGGAAATGGTCTTGTCGTTTGTGGTGGAACGTGCCAATTTTACGGCTTGGGATGCCGTGAAAGCTTTACACATGGGCAATTCCAATTTTTTATTGGAATTGTTCAAAACGTATGGCAACGTGCTGGGATTTTTCATCAATACCCATTTTTTCAAGAGCCCTATCGACCCCCGCAAATACGAATCCATGTTTACCAATAAAAACCAAACCTACCAAGGTGCTTTGAATTATTGCATTGCCGAAAAGGCTTACGAGGACGTGTCTGTCATGGATTTTGCCAGCATGTACCCGAGTGCCTTGCTGAGCAGCAATCTGTGTTACAGTTCGTGTACGATTATGACCCGGGACGAGTGGTTGGCATGTCCGCGAGCCCAAACCCTTACGACCATTCCCTATCGTTTGCATGGCGAAAAGGATTTTGCAACCAGTTCTTTCAGCCATCCTTTCCAGTATCCCACGTTTGATCCCAGCGTGGATACGTTTGCCATTGTCATCAACGAAGGCACGGAAGCCTTTTTACCGTGTGTCGTGAAACATTTCATCGAGTTGCGGAAACACCATCAGACTCAATATAAACAGACCAAAGACGTGTATCATTACAATGCCCAACTGTGCATCAAAATTTTAGTCAATTCCCTGTACGGCGTCATGGCCAACAAAAATTCATGCCTCGAGTATTTACCCATTGCCATGACCATTGTCACGTTGGCCCGATACCAATTATTGGGTTCATATCACTATATCAACGACATGAAGTACCTAGTGTGTTATGCCGACACGGACAGCTTGATGGTGCATCGGTGGCCCGAAAACGATTGCCATGCCGTCAACCAATATTTAAATTTACCTCATGTCGAGTTGAAATATGAGCAACGGATGCAGCGTTTGTTGGTCCTGTCCCGAAAACGCTACGTGTATGAAACCGAAAAGGGCAAGATTGTCACCAAAGGATTCCAGAAACGCGCCACTGAGCTTTTGGAATATATCACGAAATTGGTGTTGGGAACGGTCTGGAGTTTTATTTACGACACCCCAAGGCCCGACGTGGAAGGATCGTGGTTGGAAGACCATTTGTCTTTGGACAGCCGTGGTTGGTTGTTATGGGTGGAAGTGATTCAAAAAGCTCTTTACATGTGTCGGGATGCTAAAAAGTATTCCATTTGCCGTAAAACCAAACAGATGAGTGAATACAAATCCAAAACGTGTGCCACGGTTCGCATGTTGCAGAGATACCCTGAAAAGGCCAACGATTACATCGAGTATACCTATAGTCGGGCCGATGTGGCTGAAAAAGAAGCCAGTAAATGGGTGTTGGATGCCCAAGATTGCCAATGGGTCAATTATGGGCAATTGATCATTAGCCAAAAGAAAATGTTTTACATGTTGCTCAATATGGCCTTTTGGAAACGGGGCCAAACCCCTTGCGAATTAGGGGACATGGTGATGAATACACTGCGGTGGAAGCAATTTATGCATGCCGAGCTATTGTATTGGCATAAGACGGGTCAAAAGATTGAATTGCTGGTGGAAAAGGGCACCAAGTACACGTTTAGCATAAATAATCATGTGAAACGCGTGCCAAAGCGGTCATCAGTCCGTCGCCAACCTAAAAAACAAATGAAGCGTGTAAAGAAAAAGTAACACTTGGGACCCAAAAACTTTTTCCCATGTAATGTATTTAAAAAAAAAAAAAAAAAAAAAAAAAAAAAAAAAAAAAAAAAAAAAAAAAAAAAAATTTTTTTTTTTTTTTTTTTTTTTTTTTTTTTTTTTTTTTTTTTTTTTTTTTTTTTTTGACGACAACTGTATATAAGTCAGAGCGTGTCACAGGATTTGCCATCTGCTTCTGGGACGTCGTCCAGTCAACATCTCTAGTGGATTGCTCAAGCCTTGTAAAACACTGCACCGCCCAAGCCAAAGGTGATTACGTGCAAGACGGCCATTACGTAAAACATAATCTGGTGGGAACTCATGAGTGCAGAACCCACCTGGGAAGTTGCATCTTTGTAAAGGCTGTAGGAAAGAAACCCGAAGCTGACGGTACTCAACAGGATTACAACCAGCAGGGACGTTGTCAACAAGGATTTCAAATTCATATTTGTGGTGCTTTATTAAGCCATCACAAAGAGGACACCCAGCAAAGCCATACTGATCAAGCTGCCTGCCGACGGGGCAATGATAAACATCTGGTTCTTGGTCCAGAACGTCTGAGCATCCACACCTGCTGTGTTCACTATTTTCGTGGTAGCGTCCACGTCATACTTGACGGACGTGGCCATCGAGTACATGACGTACACTTGCAAAATTACGGACGCAAACAGCAACACCAACACGCTGACAAAGATCAGGTTTTTGATGCTAAACATACTTCTTAGTTCTTGCCCACAAAACAAGTAGCATGGCTGTGCACGCTGTTATTCATACGACTGGAGTTGTGCTTGATAAACAGTATGTCCCACTGGAACTAGCGTATATCGACGTGACGGGTTACGAAATTACATTTCAACTCAACAGTCCCATGTCTTTTACGAAAGCCATGCACCTATTTCCCCACGCTCAGCCTGATGCCGTCATGACCACTCACAAGGGAATATCCATGGATCAATTGAATCATTTCCTACAAACACGGTTCCAGCAACTGCAACAAGAGTGCGGTCAAGAGCACATTGTGTTTGGATGTAAAGGCGGCAGCTATCAGATGCAAGTGTTGAGCCAAGTGGGATTACCCGATGTGGTGAATGTGGAAACTTTTGGAGTGCCTTCGATGAAGGCCTTGAAGCAAATGTACCCTTATATCGTCCTGCCACCCTGTCCGTGGCACGTGTCACCCACATCTAGATGTGCGCGCATGTCAGTGTACTTATTGGCAACCTATATGTGCGAGCAAAATTTTATTTTGCCGCTCCGCCAACAGTAATTGTTCCGTCAATTGCATGGTACTGGTGGCTGGCCGACTCACATCTTCTGAGGGCACCGTCTGCCAGATATCGTCCAATTGTACCATCGCCAGCAACCTGTGGAAGACGTCGATGACTTTGGGTGGCGATTGCGTTAAAGATACTTGTGGCACGGAATCATGGGTCACTGACACGTTTTGCAAAAAGGTGGTCAGTTTATCGTTCTTTTCCACTAAACACGATGGATAGTGCCCTGCCAAGAATTGATTCAGGGCCTGCACCACCACTTGTTGAACTGCTTGGGACAAGGCATGGGTGGGACGTGTACGGACAAAAGATTCCAACAGTTCCCCCGATTGCCAGTGAACGGCATTCACGTACTCGGAAGCTGGAACCATGTGCATGGCTAACGGATCCACGTTATGGCCACGGGTTTTGCACGTCACGTCATATAAACGTGCAGTTCGCTTTACATGAAAACTGGCCGGGTGTGGCAAAGGTGCCAGTTCCTTTGGAATGGGTCTGCGATGATTTAACCATTGTCGGGCCAATTCACCCCAGAAGCTGGCTGAAACGTACGATCCCGACGTGCTGGGATCCGCTAGAATCCGTTCCAGAATGGCCTTGTCCTCTTCAGAAGCGGGATCTTTTATGTCCCGACGTGCCAAAACAGCCATTAAATGGTTAAAAAAAGTGGTCATGCATCGAGTCCGGAGAGTGGGTAAAGGATCGTCTTCATCAGGTTGCTCCAAATAATCCAGCAACACATCCAAATCCCCTTGAATCTGATACCGAAAAAAGGTCAGACCCCCTTGACGCATGGTATCTTTCCATTGAATGCCTTCCGTTTCCAATCGTGCAATCAGTTTAAAGAGTGAGCAAGGTGGTTCCTGAATGCATGGACGCGCATGTCCAAACAAAAGTTGGTCAAACCAATTGATCAACGAGGAATTGGACATCTTGATTCCATCGACGTAAATTCCAGTGAAAAGGTTGGACTTGGGCAGTGTAATATTCCAGTAAATTCCTGGCCATGACACAATGGACCGTGTACATGGACACGAAAAGTAAAATGTAAACAACCAACATGGCTTGATTGTACAGACTGGAAATCAAAAAAGTGTACCACCAAGAGTCTGACCCTTGAAACCTTTTCAAGGGGGAAGGGACTATTTAAAAAAAAAAAAAAAAAAAAAAAAAAAAAAAAAAAAAAAAAAAAATTTTTTTTTTTTTTTTTTTTTTTTTTTTTTTTTTTTTTTTTTTTTTTTTTTTTTTTTTTTTTTTGAATGGTATATAAGTCAGAGCTCAGGCGCTTGCCAGTCAGTTGTCATCTTGGTCCAGTATGGGAATCACCAACTTTTGCAAATTGATCAATCCGCTGCATGAACCGGATCAGAAGCCACCCACTGCACCTCAATACTTTGATGCCATTCTGTACGATGTCCAGTCCTTGATGCATATAGGGATTTCCACTGCTTTGGAATCGAATGAATTCAAATTGTTTCGGGAAATATCGCAACTGGCTTGGTCCAAATTGAAACACAACCTACTGGAATTTTTGTCCTTGGCCACCTCCGAGTCCATCACCCTCGTCCTGTCTTTCGATGGGGAAGGAGTTCCCATGAAATGGCCCACCCAACGCGAACGGCGGACCAAGAAAGATGGGGAGCAGCGGACTGCCTGCCTGGATGGGAAATCCAAATACCGATTGGCTTTGTTTGGCGTCAATAAAATTGCCCTGCAAGTCCAGCAATACTTTGTACAGCAATTGAAACGATTTTGGTTTCCACACGTCCGCCGACTGCATGTGTATATCAGTGGATGTAACGTGGCAGGCGAAGGGGAACATAAATTGTTTCACGTGGCCGAAGCGTTAAAAGAGTGTCGGAATCCACTCGTGGTGAGTGATGACCAGGACGTGTTTGTCTTGACCCTCATGCGCTTGATGCGGTACGATACCCTGCAAATTTACAGGTACGGCTGTTATTATCCAGTCACGCGCCTCTATCAAGAATGGTTGCCGTATCCCATGGCTCATTTGGAAATTTGTTCCTTTTTATTTGGAAATGATTTCATTCCGGCCTTGGTCAGCATTTCACCCATCAATGTACCCACGATCAACCAAGCTTTAATCATGGAAGACGTATCGGACCATCCCGCACTTATTATGGCCTGTTTCATTCAAAACATGTCCAAATCGTTACGGTACCAACGCGTCACTCACATGGATACGTTGTTGGTGGAATCGTTTTGGATTACCTACTTTTGGCTCAAAGATTACTATACCCAAACCACATTTCCCCAAAAGTATTTGGAAAATCCCATTTATCATCCATTTGACAGGAATCAATTGCTCACGGCGTTATCCACGCCCGACGTGTCCTTGACGTGTTATGAACGAGCCCAAGAAGCCTATCAATGCGTGCAACGGGATCCAGTGACGTCAAAACAAGCCGAATATGCCGTATTTGAACACGACAATGTGCTCGACCAACTCAAATCTTACTGGGTACCACCAGCCGATACGGCATGCGTTGTATTACATTTGACCAAACGGTCGTCATGATCCACCCCAGCACAATACCGACCATCCAAATCCATTGAGAATGAAAAAGTTGCATCGGTAAAACACGAAAAGGACCAAAGATGGAGTGAGCGGCCACAGGGTATTGCAGTCGTCGGGCCAATTGAATCAATTTCAAAACAGGTTCAGGAGCCATCACGACCTGTAAATCATGATTCAATACGATCACGCCTTCTTGCCAATCCACATCTTTCAAAAGCGCTGCATTAAAGATTTCAGCCGATGGATAGTGTTGGTACACGGGTAACGACATGACTTGGGTCAATAATTGAGTGGTAAATATTTTATTTTTGGGATATGTCAATACCAGCCGGGAATGAAAAAAGGAATCATTGTAGGGGACCCATGGAACATCATACAAGACTGCCTCTAGACTTGCCATGGTCTTGGTTTTGAGAGATCAAGCAAAATGGATGATGCGGCCAAAGAGTATTGGGATGACGAATTAGTTGGTGATCCCAATTTAAATTCCCAGGTGTTGCCTAGTCCCCAACATGAAAATTTTTCGTATGTGGGTGATTTTTACGAAGACACCGACGATCCAATGAATGAAACTAAACTTTACGAACAATTTGAAATATCATCAAATCCAACTAGTTTCATTGGTCCGGCATCACCCAATCCGCCCGAAAACATTTTTAGTGATACTATGGAAACCCCCGAGAAACTCAATAAAACCCCCAAGAAAGTCCCTAAAACCCCCAAGAAACCATTACCTACATCAAATAAGCATAAATTACTTAAAGGAAAAGAAACACCCTCCAAAGAACCCATGGAGACCAATACAGCGGTACAACAAATGATTCAAAACATTAATACCAATTCTCAAAAAGAAACCCCTGGACCCTCCAAAGAACCAATGGAGGTCAATACATCGGTACAAGAAATGATTCAAAACATTAATACCAGATCAACCAAACGAAAAGTGGACGACACCGATGACCTGCAAAACGATACGGGTAAAGCACCACGATTAATAAAGATACCCATGGCTGGTAATTTCTATGCTCAGACCAAGGCGCAAACCTATTTTCGTTACAGAAATCAGATTCGGCAACAGATACGAAGACGGGACTATGTCCATTTGCGCTTGGGGAAACGCACAATGATGGCTGATACAAGGGCTGGTGTAGGAAAAAAACTGATTGATGGTTTTCAAAGTCGATTAATCGGGATAGATGATGCAAAGAAACTTAAATTGGAAGCAAGTGTGTATGATGCCATCCTGATGATATCAGACGAAACAAACGCTGCTGCAAACCCTACTGCATAGGTCCTAGTTGGCACTTTTTGAAAAAACTATCCCACGCTAAAAAGAAAACCCGAGGCAAGTGGTGGGACCTGAAAATATTTGGAATGATTTAAAAAAAAAAAAAAAAAAAAAAAAAAAAAAAAAAAAAAAAAAAAAAAAAAAAAAAAAAAAAAAAAAATTTTTTTTTTTTTTTTTTTTTTTTTTTTTTTTTTTTTTTTTTTTTTTTTTTTTTTTTTTTTTTTTTTTACCCCCTATATAAGCTGGGAGTGCTGTACAGTTTTGCCATTCGCCTGTTGCACACCATACTCTGCTCAACATGATTCCCATTTACCAGAATGATAAAGAGGCTATCGGATCGTTTTACATACCCTTGCATCCAACCACGTTTCCAGAATTTTTGGACAAGTTTGTGTTGGATTGTCCACCCAACACAGCTTTGGATATGCATTCAGCGTGTACATATGTGTATGCCAAATTTGTAAAGGAAGGAGACCATTTTATATTTGACATGTACGATCATGAGGATGAAGATCATGAAGTTGTGAAGCCCTTTGTGTCAGATTTTTCCAAAGTGGGTCAGTTTCGTCTGACACGTGAAGCCCTGCGCAACTTGATTTTAAATGGATTTTGGCATTACCCAACATGTGTCATATCCTTAAGACCTTTCAAGACATTTATTCGGATTGTGGCTAACCCACACATCCGAAAACACATGAGATATGATGAAGTGGCCATGCACCTATATGGCTACCTGCAGAACAGATCATTGCGACCCAAGATGAATCGTGATGAAGTGGAGGTGTTTCAAGATTTGTACAGCTTGCTGGCATGAAAAAAAAAAAAAAAAAAAAAAAAAAAAAAAAAAAAAAAAAAAAAAAAAAAAATGTTTCTTTTTTTTTTTTTTTTTTTTTTTTTTTTTTTTTTTTTTTTTTTTTTTTTTTTTTTTTTAATCAGTATATAAGTTGAGAGTGGTGCACGGCTTTACCATTCGTTCGTTGATCGCCACCCACTCCACATCTCTCCCAACATACAGTGACCCTATATAAAGCAGAGTGCATCGTCGTGAAACAAGATGGAATACCCCAATCTTATTCAATATGCGTTGGCCAACCCGTTATTGGCCAGAGCTGTTGAAACTATGGCTGCCGAATCGGGCATGTTGAATCTCGTGGATCCCGATTGGCAAACCAAATTGGACGCTTATCCCGTTCACCAGCTGCACGTAGCCAAAAGGGTTCCCTTTTCCAAAGGCCATGCGTGCAACACTGAAGGTGCCTTTGTTCGGAACGTGGCATTGCCTGCCAACTCGTACAAAGTCATTTTGTTGGGATGCTTTTCGTGTGACCGCATAAAGTCCAAAGAAGTGGACGGTCCCCCTGGTGATTGTTCCTTTGTATCCCGTGAATGTCCCCCGTTGACGGCCATTGCCCAAGCCATGCAAGAATCCCCCACCCAAAAGTTACACGACGGAGCCCGACTGTTTATGGAATATTGTAACCCGGCTTTATGCATTCATTGCATGTCGCAGCATAAAAAGCACAATGTACCCTGTGATCCCAACAGGAATTGGTGCGTGCTAAAAACGCGTTTGTTTAACGGGGAACAACTCAACAATACCTTTAAACGGCAGCTGGAACCCATTCTGGAAAGCATCGGAACGTTTTTGGCAGTTTGCCAAGTCAACATTTACAGCCGCACGACATTCGGAGAGTGCAATTTCAAGATTGGTGGCCGAATCAAAAACATTATTGTGTTCCAAGAGTCATCCATCCAACCGCAGATGGACATGAATTTCATTGCTTCCACCAATGAATACCTGCCGTCCATTGAATTTCCAAGTGAAACCAATGATGAGGATGTAGTCAACGTACGCAGCAGTAACCCATAGAGATTTGGCAAGAAACTGGCCAACTTGGCATCTTGAAATGTAAGCCAACTCTCGCCAAGTACATATTAACACAAACACACTAGCTCTGGCGCATGGGCAAGTGAGACCAAAAAACTTTTTCACGATCAACAGATGTATTAAAAAAAAAAAAAAAAAAAAAAAAAAAAAAAAAAAAAAAAAAAAAATTTTTTTTTTTTTTTTTTTTTTTTTTTTTTTTTTTTGAACAGTATAAAAGGACCGGTAGGCGGTAGCTGGAATCATTTGCACTCTTCATCCAGTACGAGTAACGTTGGCCTTCTACAGTACCTGTTGGATTGACCTGCTATTGCGCACACAGTTTCCGGATTGATTGTTAACATCTCCAGTCGATTGTCCCGAGGCATCAGTAACGAGCCCCCTTCCCCCAGCGAATAGTAAAATCCTGCATTGCGGGGCCTGGTAATAAACCATTCCAGACTGGCATCGGCACCCTGTTGCTGATATCGAGTCCATTGAATACAGTCGAACCATTCCTTTGGATTCAAGACTTTCTCCACGTGCAACATTGTCACTGATTTGACTGGAGCTGGTGGTATTCGGGGTGCATTGATTCCCCGATACAACGCATACACATCCATCAAATACGATATTGCCACCCGTTCACACGTCAACACACTGTATTCCTGACGTTGGTCTGCATCCACTAAAACAAGTGTCAGGCATTTCAACGTACAGTCGGGGCAACCATGACTCACCTGATGAACCACGCCAGTTATCAGTTGGGGTTCCAGAAACATTTTGAGACGCTGACACCGAGTCAACAAGCGTTTCCGTACTTGGTTCACGAGTTTATTCAGAATCCCAAGCACACGTTGGTGGTGGTGGCAGGTGGACCTGGTTCAGGCAAAACGTACACTGTCACGCAATGTTTAAATCAGGTGTCGATTCCTCAATTGCGGATGGCTCCTACAGCACGTGTGGCCTGCAAGATGAATGGGAACACGATTTATTCAGCCTTGAGATTGAATTGGACACCGGGTTCGGTGTTTCACGAGTTGGCCAAAGAATTGGAAACGGAACCGGATGAAGAAACCTGCATCACCAAAAGCCAAGTGTTGCTTCAGGAATTTGATTGCCGTTACAATGTTCAAATTGTGGTGATTGATGAAATTGGCATGATGCCGTACTGGTTAACGTATTGGATCATTCAATATTTCTTTCAGAGCAAGCAACCCGTGTTGTTTGTCGTGATGGGGGATCCCAATCAATTGAAACCCGTGAAATCCGAACATAATATTTTTAGTGCCACCATGCGCATGGAATCCAAACGCATTGATTTGGTGGAAAGTAAACGATTCACGCAACCGTATGAACTCATCATCCAGAAATTGCGGGGATATGTGGATACCGATAACGTGACGGGGATGCTGAGCTGCATTTGTGAGCATTTCCCAGTCGTGGACTATATCAATACAGAAATTTTAATGAAATGTACTCGAGCTATGGCCTATTTGAAAAGCACGGTGGAATCGTACAATAATTTTTACTTGAAGCACTTGATCAAGGGTCCCCGCATTCGCCTGTGGAAAGATAAAGCCAAAACGTATGTGGACGTCAAAGTCGGGTGTCATGTATTTGTCATTCAGAATGGCGTGTCTGAAGCTTTAAACGGGACCCCATTGATATTTGAAAAGTACAATGCGGTGAAGGATTGTGTGGAATGTCAAGATCCTTCCACAAATAAGACAGTGCAAGTCCAACGGAATATGTATGGGGAATTTCCGATTGTGGTGGGATTTGCTGGCACGGTCCACAAGTTTCAAGGGGATACGATGGACGATGAAGCCATAGCCATCAATTTCAATTCAAGTATCAATTTAAATTTGATTTACACGGCACTCAGTCGAGTAAGGTCCATGCAACAAATTGTAGCTATTGAATTGTAACTTGTAAAAAGATTCCAGTGAGAACCCAAAACTTTTTCATGAGCAGGAAAAAAAAAAAAAAAAAAAAAAAAAAAAAAAAAAAAAAAAAAAAAAAAAAAAAAAAAAAAAAAAAAAAATTTTTTTTTTTTTTTTTTTTTTTTTTTTTTTTTTTTTTTTTTTTTTTTTTTTTTTTTTTTTTTTTTTTAATGTATATAAGCCAGGGCCCTGGAAAACTTTTCCCATTCGCTACCTACCCATCAACCGACTCGTACGTGTTTTTGCTGCACGTGTTCATATCAAGTCATGGGTGTCAGTTACTTCTTGAACGAACCGTTGTCAAGTGACACGTGTACAAGAATCTATTGGCGTCAGAATGCACCACCACAGCCATTGGTTTCGTCCGTGCCTGTATCCAGTGAACCAAAGCATGGCAGAAACCATTTGACCAAGTGGTTTTTTGACAAGTGTCTGAAATGTCATTTTAGAAACACATGGTGCTGGGGGAAATAACTTCTGGCTATTCCCCAAAACTTTTTCATGAGCCACAGATGTAAAAAAAAAAAAAAAAAAAAAAAAAAAAAAAAAAAAAAAAAAAATTTTTTTTTTTTTTTTTTTTTTTTTTTTTTTTTTTTTTTTTTTTTTTTTTTTAACAGTATAAAGTCAGAGCGCTTGCCAGTCAGTTGTCACTCGGAAGCGGACCATCACCCAGCAAGTACCCTCAACACGAGCTTCTCTTAAGCAGGCGTCATTGTGTTTAAAGCTGTCAACTCTTGGTACTCTGTGGGCTTGGAAATGGAAATGAGCAGCGTGACGACGTAATCGCTCACAGCTTTCATTTGTTGGGTCATTTGCGCTTGGAACGGATTGACCAATTGAATCGAGTACTGATCCTTTTCCAGTACTTGATGAATGGTATGCAACAAGCACCGCATTTCCAGCTCACTGTCATTCTCTTCATGCTTCACACTGGTTTGATAGGCATGAAAAGCCTTTTTCAAATGTTCGTCCTGAATCACGTTGGACAGCATGGGCGTAATGACTTTGTCATGCATGTAGCGGCACACGATGCCCGCCATCATGTCCACAATAGATTTCATGGCCTTGTGTTGTTTCACGCTCATCAAGGACTGAATAATGGTTTTGGAAGCCGTGTACACGTACATAAAGTCATCGGCTTGACCATTGCGTCGGACCGTATCAATAATAGCTTGACCCATAGGCAGTTGATTCATTAATTTTTCCATGTACATGGTGAAATATTGTTTTTGGGTGTTTAACAGTTGCTGGTTGATCGAGTCGTTATCCGTTTGGGTCAAGCCTTTTTCCAAGTCTTGTAATATGGACGTTTCTTGCGTTCGGGTGATTTTCGGGGTCGGCGATTCGTCTTCCGATTCCGTTTCAGACGTATCCTCATCCCGAGTACGCTTCATCTTTTTTTATTGAAAAGAAATTTCTTTCACTGTTTGTTGGTAGGCCACAGTGTTGTCTGCCAGCGTATTTTCGTCCAAAGTACCTTGTTCCACCCCTTCCACCACAGGATTTATGATGAGAGGGACCATCATTGGATTGGCCGCTTGAATATAGGTATTCACGTCGTAGGGTGGGGCAAAATCCAAAAACCATTGGTTCCTGTGGTACTTTAACTCGAGGCCATTGTAACGAGGGTCTTTGGGATTCTCGGTAAACGTCAAATGCAAGGGATTGGACACGTACCGTCCCCGATACATTTCCGGGGATTCTGTATCGTCTTTACCAATGTAACAGGCGGGATATTCGTACAAGAGCTTGTACGTCCAGGACCGGAGCTGTTCTTTCTTGTACCGGCTTCTGTATTTCAACCATTGATCGTTTTTCAAGAAATCGAGGTGACGGGTCATGAATCGACACCATTCCATTTGATTGGGCTTGGGGACAAACAAATTTTTCTTTGCAATGTAATAGTAGGTGTCAAAGTCAAATTCTCGAGTCCTCGCCTCAAACGGTTGCCTCTCTCTGAAAAACACTTGCATGTAGTCGTAGGGAAATTCTTGACTGATTTGAAGGACGCCCTTCCCGTCGACCATGGCCCTTAACGGTTCGATGACAGTGTGCAAAAAGAGGTGGATATATTGTAAATAGACCACCGGGGGCCGCTGCATCAGGTAAAAATAACTGGTGATGGTCACGGGAATAGGGGTATCTAGCGGTGGTTCAAAGATACTGACGCATGCATTGTATCCTGGACCCCTGACATAGTCGTTCATGGCATCCAACCGAACCCCAAATTGACCCAAGGTGGGATCACAGACGCATCCCACTCCTTCTTCATAGCGGGCTTTTTTCAAGGGTTTGCCGGAAAGGGCATCAAACGTACAGGGTCTTTTAAAACACTTTTTGTCTTGGTGTACTTGCAAATAGTTTGCTGAAAACCCTAAACTGGGATCCGCTTGGGACACATGGATCTCGTCGGCATCACACGATTCGTAATGCATGCGTTCCACGGCAAGCATTTTTTGACACTTGTAATCGGTGGGGGACGGAAAGTAGCCCTCGAAACAATCACATTGTTGGGTGTGTATGTTGAAATGACCGTGCGGTCGACACGCCACTTGTTCGGTACAATTGCCGCCGAAAAAATTTTGGGATACCAACTTTGGAAATTTGCAAACACACGCGGCCATAGTCTGGCCAAGGTGGGAGATGAGGGTCCAATCCCCCGTTTCAGGATAACATTCCTCCCCACGTAACAGTTGAGGGATGCACGTTTGGTTGAGGCAGACATGGTTGGCGTCACAATCACTCGTCTGTTGGCACGTGACTTGGAGAGGGATGTCTGCTTGTAAAAGGGGCCATTTCGGAATCGAGGGTTGGGGGTTATGCCAAGCATGGAAAAGCAATAACATGCCATACAATAAAAGTAAAATGTAAAAACTCATTGCTTGATTGTTAATAAATAGGGACGGGACGGTACGTATGGTACCGATACTCTAGCCCAATGGAGGGACGCGCCGCATCGTGTTGCCTGAGCCATTGCAAAAGGACCCATTTGGTTTGTACGTTTTGAATCCGTTTCAAATATTGATCCACGCTATACATCTTTCTTGGTTAGGTCCGTAATGCCATTGATCATGGTTTCCACCACTTTGAGTAATTCCTTGTCACACGAATTGACTTTGGTGTAGGGTTTCACGTGAATCCTTAAATCGTATTGCTCGTCCATATTTTCACTGACTTTATCGTCCACGGCAATCAAAAAGACCGTATCGGGTTTGTAAAGGTCCCGAATATGGGCAGACGCTTTGGGATGCTGGTAATACATGCGGGCATAATCCGATTCGGATCTGGCAAAGAGTTTGTACGCGTGAAGGACCAATTCGGGTAAAAAGCCATTCACCACCTTCTGGACATAGTCATTCGTCCCTAGACTCCACAAGATAATGTCGGCCCGAATCAGTTTCAGGAAATGAATTAAGGTTTTAAACTGGGGCCGTACGTGAAAGGTCGTTCCCTCATAAAATCCCAATGTTTCATCCATATCCAGCACGCATACATACTTTTGATCCATGTTGCTTTGTTCATAAACCAAGACCATGAGCACGAGCGTCAAGCATAGCGTACCGTCCGAAGACCGGTCCAAACGCATCATTCGGCACATGGACAATGTCAATTTCACTGCCTCCGAGTGTGAAATCCATCCCAGAAAACCCTGCTTGTTGCTGTTGAACAATTACAATCACGACCGATTCCATTGTTTATATGCCAATCGTTCGACCGTCTGGATGCCTTACACCATCAGCAAGTCGTGTGACTTACCCGAACATTTTCATGAAATGATGGAAATGCACAAGCGGTTTGGTACGGAATACGTCTTGCCGTTTTCAGGGTGCTTTCGGGAATCGTCTGGCTACACGATCGGCATGTTTCACCAACCCATTCAGCTGTACGCCCCTCGAAAAATCCAACACCACACGTTAAAGGAAACGGCTTACGCGTTGATTGTGTTTTTCTGTGCCGTGTGTCATCAGTTGGGTGGGACGGTCCCCGATTTAAAACAATTTTTATTCTTGTACACGGATCGGCATCCCGTGTTGTGTGACATGGGTAGTTTCAATGTGGACAACCGGGTACGGTTAAAAGGCCACAAACCCCATTTGAACGAAAAGAAATGGCGCCGTGTCATGCAGAAAAAGACCATGCGGGACGTGATCCGATACTTGAAATTGGAATTTAAGTTATTTTTCCAGCAAAAGAAAAAGAAGGGGAGACGGTGTATTTTGGAGGAACAGGACGAATGTTTTGATACAGAAACCCATCAGTTGTTATGTCAGAGCCAGCAAAAGAGCTTGGTACAGGTGTTGCAAGAATTTAGTCATTTAATGCCCAATGATTACATCCGAAATCATATTGTGGGGGAATGGACAACCAGTTTGGGTCCACGCGAAGAAGAGGAATGTAACTTGTAAAAAAAATATTTTTGTTGCCAGCCATCCCAAAACTTTTCTTGTGCTAAAGATGGATTAAAAAAAAAAAAAAAAAAAAAAAAAAAAAAAAAAAAAAAAAAAAAAAAAAAAAAAAAAAAAAAAAAAAAAAAAAAAAAAAAACTTTTTTTTTTTTTTTTTTTTTTTTTTTTTTTTTTTTTTTTTTTTTTTTTTTTTTTTTTTTCACCAAGAAATATTTTGAGCTGGTGACCCAGAAATATTTTGTTGGGTAGACTTGTGTTTTTCAATAACGCATGTTCCGTCACATGACTGGTTTTTCGAGTGGTTGTCAGAATCGCCAGTTTGATTCTGGACTTTCGATCAACAGACGTCTGTCAAAGTCTGAAAGGGTGATCTCCCAAGATGTCAACCGGAATCATTGGGAATCTTCCATCTTGCAAATTGTCATGGATCACTTGCTCAAAAGCTTTGATTCGAGAGCTGTGCTTGATTCAAGAGCTGTGCATGCCAAAACAGGCTGAACATGTATTTTTTCCGTTCGACCCAAATGTCACTTTGGCTAGTAATGAAAAACACAAGTGTTGCAAAGTGGTCACCATTCCAAAACTTTTCTTGGGCTAAAAATGCATTTAAAAAAAAAAAAAAAAAAAAAAAAAAAAAAAAAAAAAAAAAAATTTTTTTTTTTTTTTTTTTTTTTTTTTTTTTTTTTTTTTTTTTTTTTTTTTTTTTTTTTTTTTTTTTTTTTTTTTGTATCCACTTCTGTTGAGTCACCCAGAAAATAATTTTCTTGAGGCAGACTCGTGTGTTTCCAATAACGCATGGTTCAATCAAGCAAAGCATGGCTGTGGATTATCGAACCCTAGTCCTCGAGTTACTTTGCAAAAGAAAATATCCCGTTCTACAAGATTTTGTTGTGGTGGATATTCATTACAAAATGATTCCTGAAAATGCTGCGTGTGATGCCATTCACAGTTACGATCGGCGGTTGCACGATCCCATGCATGTCTGGCAACAACACCTGGATCCCTACAGTTTGTCTTACGTGGTCAGTGGGAACCGTCCCCTCTTTTACGTGCACGACATGAATCGTTTGGATACCAGCACGTTACCGTTTGACTGCCAACGTGTTAAAATCAACCGATCGTTTGTGGATGCCATTCGAAATGAAATCAGCCAGACGTTTGAAGAAGAATTGTACCATTTCCTGACCCTTTTAAATTTTAATGTCCCCAAACTCGCACCGTTACTCGATATGGATTTCATGACGTGTACACGCCTTTTACCCCAATTTATTCGGTTGTGGGTGTACAAATACGAGGAAAAGAGTATTCCACCCACACCAGTGGGAACTCGACTTGCCAAATGCTTTGGACCACCTGAACAGAGTGGGATTTTACCCATTCGAGTGTTACGTGGCCAACTCGCACCTTGTTCGTCTCAGGCCACCCTTCTTTCGTTAAACAACGACCACGAAGCCCACGTGTCTGGAAACGCACCCTACCTCTGGCATTACAGTGTTCGGCACAAGGCGTTAATTCCCTTGGCTTACAATCCTCTGGAAAACCCAGTCATTGTTTAATCATACCTCAAATCAAATCGGTAACGGGATCTTTCACTATCGTCCTTGTCAAAGGGACGGTAGCGTCGGTCCTTGTCATGGTACCGACAGACCCGTCGAATCCCTTGACACACGGATTTGGGGAAATTGACATTGGTATCGTCACATTCGTCATTGGAAGGATCAATGGAGAGGACAGATTCATCGTCCGACACGTCACTCATGTCAGGCCGACCCACAAAGGCTTTCATTTTTAACCGCTGTCGATTGCTGGTAGGGGCCATAAATCGTTTGACATAGGTAATTAACCGTGGATTCTCTTCCAAAACCCCAATCCAGTATTCGTCGGGCACTTGCTGCAAATACGTTCTTTTAAACTCTTGAAACGTACGGGCTTGACGGAACAGAGGCCTGAGTTTGGCTACTGGGACCAGCGTGCGTTCATTGACCGAAAGCCGTTCCAAAAAACTGAGGGACACCATCCTGGTCATGTCGTTTGGGTTGGCAGCCCCATGTTCCATCAACATTTCGTAGGCATACATGATGGGCACCTTGAGAGGACCACGCCGTGCAGGAAAAGCCGCTCGTCGAGGCATATTACTTTATTGATGGTACACCAACTGTCCGTAGAAATACATGTTGTAAAATTCCGACTCTCGGACCCGCATGTGCGTATCGTAATTGGCATGCTGGTACTTGTCGTACGTGTCCCAATGCGCCAGCAAATGCAGAGTAAACAGAAATAAAAGTTGCCAGGTGGTGATGTGTTGGAAATATTCAGCCGGATTATGGACCGTTTCTTCCAAAACGGAAAAATTAATCGTGCCCCGAGCCTCGTCCACCAGCATGTGATTGTTTCGGTTCATGTTTTCACAATAATCCCTCCGGATCTTGTTAAATTCGTACAGGTTAAAGAAAATGTGGACGTAGCGTTCACTATTTTCCCCCACATTGGGATCCATGTACATGTGTAAAATTTCTTTGGGTCCATGCGGATCGTTGCAGTAATAAAAGAAGGGAATGTATTGCCGCAGGGGATTGATGGGATTCCCAAAAATCCAATTTAAAATGGAAATCCATTGCCCAAAGATGAGGTGAAAATTCTTTAAATTGGTGGATGAATAGCCTTCCACGACACTGGAACAAGCGGTCCAAGCGTCTCGCCATTTGTGTACGCGACTGGCCGTGACACGCGCCGGTCGTTGGGAATCATGATGATCAATGGATCGTTCCATCGTCTTCTTGACTTGTGGAAAGAAAAGATATGTGGACGACATGGCTCCTTTTTGGATTCTTATGGTTGGGGTTTGCGTGGATGAGTATATCGTCGGCTGACCCACCAAACACGTTTCGCATGCACGTGCAAGTCCCCGTATTTCAGCAAAATTGTACATCCAAACCCGTATCGTGTGTGGATGATTGCAATTTTTTATGTGTGGAAAACAACGTCCAATGTACGGGTGGCGTCTGTGTAGTGCCCCAGACCAATCCTATCGAGTGCGATACGGAAAAGGGTGGAATGATCATGTTGAGTCAATTTCCTGTTCCCAATTGGAAATGCTTGTGTACAGACGAATCCATTTGGTCGGGATCCGCATGTGACACGTTAAATCCAGACGTGTGTGAGAAGGGTATGCTTCTGTACACGAGCCGTGACAATGTCATTTGCATGTGTCCTGTGCCATACATCAAAGTCCCAGTCAATGGGAAAATACATTGTTTGGAAAAGCATTTGGCCAATTTCTTCATAACGACCGATCCTGGACTCGTGAATGAACAGATGGGACCAGCAAGCATACCAGCAATCGGCGTCCATAGAATAGTAGCTGCTGCTCTACCGTAAGACCCGACTGGTAAAAAGTTTCTGGGGCGCTGGTATATATACTATCAAAAAAAAAAAAAAAAAAAAAAAAAAAAAAAAAAAAAAAAAAAAAAAAAAAAAAAAACTTTTTTTTTTTTTTTTTTTTTTTTTTTTTTTTTTTTTTTTTTTTTTTTTTTTTTACATCTTCATCTCAAGAAAAGTTTTGGGATGGGATGTTGTCACTTTGCAAGACTTGTGTTTTTCATTACTAGCCAATTTCCAAATTGGGTCAAACCACCACATTTTGTATTTGCAAGACCTTTGGGTTTTCATGAGGCCATCTTGGGGATGATTTTTTTAAACATCACTTTCTTGGGGGCATTTTGCTTGTTCCAAGTACCAAAGTACCCCAAACATTCCAGTTTGAGAACAACCCAAAAATCGGGGGTGCTCATGTATTTTTACTGCTTATGTATTTTTTCCGTTTGGGGTAATCTGCTTATATATTTTTTCCGTTTGGGTCAAACTGCTCATGTATTTTTTCTGTTTAGGGCCAACTGCTTATGTATTTTTTCTGTTTACTGTACCCCCCAGTGCTCATGTATTTTTTCTGCTTATAACCTTTTTCGGTTCTGGGCCTGTGTAACAGTCAAACAGCAAAAGTTGTCGAGCAGAAAAAATACATGAGTGCTCATATATTTTTTCTGCTTAGTTATTTTTGCTGTTTGACTGTGACATAGGCCCAGACCCGAAAAAGGTTATAAGCAGAAAAAATACATGAGCAGGGTGGGGGTACAGTAAACAGAACAAATACATGAGTGCTCGACTGCTTACACATTATTGCCAGTTCACAATCCCCACTTGGGTGGGGACTGTAAAACGGCAATAATATGTAACCAAACATTAAATCTGTTTAACAGTCCCCACTTGAGTGGGGACTGTCAAACGGCAAAAATACTTGAGCAGTGTGTCGAGCGCTCAGTTATTTATTCCGCTCGACTATTTTTTCAGTTTGACTGTGACACAGGTAACAAACACTGTGAAACCATGTTGGTTTTCAACTGGAAAAAATGTATGAGCACCCGTTTTAAACTGATCTGGTCCACCAAACGCAAAACGGCATCCGACTTTAAAAAATAACCCCGACTTTTAAAGTTTGGTACCTCTTATTCCACGGCTTTTAAAGTCGGAGCGTATTTTTTTTCTGATGTCGCTCCGACTTGTGTTGCCGAAATAACTTTAAGCCACATTTTAAAAGTATAGGCCTTTTTTTAAAGTTTGGTACCCTTGCCGGCCCATGCTTGAAGCCAAAGTGTAAAAGTGTTTTTCATTTCATTCCGCATCTGGCATAGTGACGCTTGGACTGGTAGAGTACGTAAACTGACACTTGAAGAACCGTGCATCTTCCTGCACCAATTCCACCGATTTCGGTAACGTGGGATCCAGAACGTTATGCAACCGATCTCCATGCTCAAAAAACTTTTCCTCAAAGCACGCGGCAATTCCATTTCCACGTAAACCATTCAGCAATTCCATATTTCCCAAACGCATGCCACCGCCACGGGAACGTCCCTTGACGGCCTGATTCATAATCTTATCCATGGTACATTCGCGTGGGGCATAAAAGTGTTCCGAACTCCAATACGCAATCGGAAAGTAAAATGTTTTGGCATAAAAGGCTTTGGCATCGGGTACCAAGCGTCCATCGCTGTTTCGAACGGTCGTGGCATCTTTGCCTTGTCCCAACTCGATGCCTTCCAAGATTTGGCCCAGCGTCATGCGAAACAAACTGTACGCATTGACTAATAAATCGGGTTGCACGCTTTCGTCCAAGGTGGGTAACGTCTCGACGACTCGCATCACGCCTTTTTGACCATGAAAGCTGCACAACTTGTCCCCAGTATTCGTGAAATGATCCGTTTCCATACAAATACTCAACGTGGTGCCTGACAAGTGATACTTGATGACTCGAAACGGGGGTTTGGTAAACGACAGACGAATGGATTGGGTCGTGAGGGCAGTGGTCCGCACATGTATGGAATAGGGTACCACTTTGAGGGGAGTGTATCCGTAATGAATCACGGTTCCCAACACGGACGATTCGTCGGGATCCCCTTGAATCGGGTGGAACCGCACCAACCCATCCGCTTCAATTTTCACGCGAACGGTGTAAAATCGACAACAGTCGAACGCATCCACGTCTTTCCGACACACGATACTGTCTTCTTGCGTGCACCCAAGAAAACTCATGTACGCCACCGTCACATGGGGAATTTTCAACACAAAGTGGGGAGAAATACCATCGTCCACGGGTTCCAGCACCGTTTTATGATACGGTGTCAGTTGTCGGCAATAGGCTGACAAACTATCCATAAAATAATGATGGTAGCGAGGATCGATCGCCAAAACGGCATTTTTCAACGCATTGAAAGCCAAAATATTTTTGGGAAAGGCATTATGTTTGAAAAACGGGTTGAGATCCACATGGTAACTCGTGATGAAATGATACCCAAACCGTTCCACCAAGGCATGCATCGAGTCCAAGTGTAGCAAGCGTTGGGACCAATACACCACATCTTTAGGCGTCACCCACACGTCCGTACCAGGCAATTTTTTAAAGATGAGTCCCATTTTGTACCGAATGTAAATGAAAGGATCTTGTTGAAAGCATTCCACGTGGGGGAACTGGAGTTTGAGCTGAAGTAAATCCAAATGACGATAACAGGCTTCGGTCACGGGAATACAGGCTTCATTGACCACCACAAAGTATTGGTGCGATGCCCCTTGCTGTTCGAGATTCAAATGTTTCCACAAGGCCGATTGCTGGGCGTCATGAAACACGGGATCCAGATCATTGCACGAGGACACCACGGTATCTCGCACCATCATGGTCGTACGTCCCACATGTTTGGTTTCAAAGCAGCCCAAAATACACAAGTACCCCAAGTAACTATCGTGAAACGGCGGCACGGAATTGCTTTTCACTTTATTGGACATTTGGCGTACAATCATGTACAACAGGTAGGGATTGAGGGGATACGTCTGCATATTTATTTCTCGATAGCAGCCCATCGACTTTTCCACAAACACTTCCCCGTTGGCCCCAATTTCACGATGGGATTCTTGGGGAGTGGTGGTCATTTTGCCCATCGATTTGCCTTCTTTGAAATAAACCGTTTTTCGGGACAAGACGTGCAACAAGCAACCCGTTTCAATGGATTTGACCACCAAAGCCAATTTGGACTTGATCAGAGGCCAACTGCCTTCCCGCAGCGGTGCATACAGGTACTTGACAAACAATTTGGTAAACAAATGTCCTGGGCTCACGACAATTTTATTGGTCAGGGAATCAATATCAAATTGATTTTGACGGTACACGTGTGCCATGTACGTGGCCGAGTCGGTGGCATAGGGACAAAAATCAAAAAAGGATTGAACGTGGTCTGTGGATTCCGTTCCGTCGTTGCACACCATCATCATGTCGCCCCGTTTTTTGGTCTGGTGGTCGTGAATATAGTAACTCAATTCCTTTCCCCGATCGCAGGCGTCATAGGTAAACACCCGTACCAATTTCTTTTTCACCAGATGCGTTTGAGTCGGGTCGTTGGTAAAAAAGTAGGGCAATTGCCTCAAGAATCCAGAAATGATGAAAAATCCCCGTCCAATGTCCATGTCTTGAAAGGGGGCGTCCGTGGTGGAAAAGGAATCAAAGGTACGCAGATGTTGATGGCGAATGGCAAGATCCAGTTGGGATCCCAACATGATGGGAAACACATTCCGTAAGACTTTTTGGGTCGGTTGATGTTGAACCGAACAGGCATAGACGGTCCTTTCACAAACGTGTTGATGGATATCTGTGGGTCCTTCATAAATGAGCGTGCAATCCACGCGTGTATGCAAAAAATGAATGAAATTTTGCACGTGAGCATCATAGTTATCCAGAATGGGCATTTGCATTAGCGGCACATTGAGTAGCATATTTGACCCGCAAGGTATGCACCCGTTGATCAAAGGTCCTGGAACACTCTTGGCTGTACGAGTGGGCACTGTAGGCGCACAAAGACACCACTAGCGTAATGATAAACAGGCAGTACAAGTGGATTCCATGCAAGTAGGAATGGTGCATGGAATAGTTGCTTCCAAACAGGGAGCGCAAGAAGGTATGATACGACATGCCAGTTGCGCGGCTTTATATAGGGTGAAAAAAAAAAAAAAAAAAAAAAAAAAAAAAAAAAAAAAAAAAAAAAAAAAAAAAAAAAAAAAAAAAACCTTTTTTTTTTTTTTTTTTTTTTTTTTTTTTTTTTTTTTTTTTTTTTTTTTTTTTTTTTTTTTTTTTTTTTTTTTGACTATGTCAATTCATTTCTGGTTCCAGCTGGTAACAATTCAAACTGGTAGCCTGTCCCTTCGTTAAACTGCTGGCCAAAGAATATTTTATCGGCTGACGTTTTGACGGTATGCTTGCGTTCCGGTTCGGTACACATGCGGGCATAATTCTTTTTGGGTGCTTCAAAACTCAAAATTTCAATAGGAGATCGTTCCAGATTCTTGACAAGTCCATCCCGCGTCAAGGGTAACGGTTGACCTGTCCGACATTGGTATTTCATCACCGTCAACACGTCTTGAGCATACACGGAATCCAAATCGGGTAACAATTGTTGTTGCACCACGTTGACCATGTTAAAGTAGTGGCTGACCAACCCACATTTTTGAAACATGTACCGAATATCCGATATGCCCACGATGCAATCTGCCTTTAAATGCTGTAACAACACTTGCAAATCTTTAAAGGACTTGTACAAGACCCGATTCGGAACAATGATGAAGGAAAACGTGCTGAGGTACTTGAGTTGTCCTTGTGCATCTTTCCCTTTATGAAAAGGTCCACCCCTTTCCAAACGGCATGCATTGGGAATTCGTGCCATGAGGTCCGTGACGCTACAATTTCTCGTAAAGACGCTGGCATAGGTGTGCGTGGTGGCCAATTCAAACACTTGGGTGTGGTTGTTAAACAAATGCAATTCATATTTCAAAGCCTTATCCACATTGAAAGAAACCGTTTGGTCAGCAGCCCGTAAATGTTTGCTGTCCAACGTACCTTGGGTATCGGATTTCGTGAGCCGACAGGTCAACTGAATACCAAATGCATCACCTGGGTTGGGAAATTGTCTTCGAATGGCCAAGACAAACTGTAAGCATAAATTGGGAATCTGGGCCTTGTGGGTTTCAAAGACCCGTAAATCAGGAACGGATTGTTTCAAATGCTGTTGAAAGAAACGTAACACGGATTCCAGGGAATGGGGTTGAATGATTTGTAAAATCCGTTGGTAAATCTGTGGTTGGGCTCGTTCCACATGGCCAAACAAGGTATGAGCGGCATCCATACGTAAAGACAATTGTTGAGCTTCAACCAGCAGCGCAGTGGGTAACGTCCAACTGGCAAAAGTTATCCTGAGCTCTGGTTTATATACAATGAAAAAAAAAAAAAAAAAAAAAAAAAAAAAAAAAAAAAAAAAAAAAAAAAAAAAAAAAAAAAAATTTTTTTTTTTTTTTTTTTTTTTTTTTTTTTTTTTTTTTTTTTTTTTTTTTGATGAAATCTCCTGAATGATTTTGAGTTGAGCTCTCAAGAAAAGATTTGGGACAATTTCTTTTTTGGTTTCATCAAACCATTGTATTTATTTTTTCAATCATTATAACTGGGATGATTGTTTTTCTTCTGATTGTTCGTCCTCTGGCTTGTCTTCAGGCTCATCGTCGTCGTCAGTCTTACCCTTGGCGCGTTTACGGCTCGGTTCCCCATTCTCGGCAGGTCGTTTCTTTTTTATTTTGTCTTGTTGCTCCTGACGCCATTCTGCAATTTGCTTGACAGCATCCCATCCGCCCACTGCTTCCACATACGCATCTCTAGCAGCATGAATTCCTTCTTTAGGTCCTTGAAATATGGTTTCCAAGACTTCTTTCATCATGGTGGGTGAATCCATGTCCTGATACAAGGTTCGTACCGCCCGTACATGTTTCCCTTTGACTTCGTCCGGTCCATAGCGAAAGGCGTCCACATACCGCTTGGCATCATCTCCGAGAAACCCATCGACAGCAAACCAAGTCCAGACTTGCTTGGGCTCCGTAATTTTATGTAAGCATCCAACCAATTTCAGCAAGTCGGTGGGACGAACGTAATCTTTTCCCAAAATACGTTCCACACAATGCTGTTCATCCAACGTGACGGGTTTGTTGCGAGCGGTCCAAACACTTTCCAATTGGGTATGGAGTTGGGCATCCAAAAGGCAAGGTCCTTGACGTGTCGTCTCTAGAATGGTGGACCATGGCACATGAAACTGTTCAGCAACACGTTTCAAGAGTCGTATGATTAACGTTTCAAACGTCAGATGGGTGTTGTTGACATCTTGAATTTCTTGCACCAAAGCCATCGTCAAGACCTGTTGCAAAGGTGCCGTAGCCGGTGAATCCATCATTGCACCACAAGTCGAACAGCAAATGGAAGAGGCGTCCATGACAACTTGATTAGGCAGAAGCAGCAGCAAGTGGAGTGATCAACAGTGAAGAGTTGAATGGTTGGCTCTGCTAGCTACACTCATATTTATACTGATTCAAAAAAAAAAAAAAAAAAAAAAAAAAAAAAAAAAAAAAAAAAAAAAAAAAAAAAAATTTTTTTTTTTTTTTTTTTTTTTTTTTTTTTTTTTTTTTTTAATAGCTCTTGGGAAAAGTTTTGGGTGGCCAGCTCACTTGTCACTTTGCAAGACTTGTGTTTTTTATCACTAGCCAATTCCCATTGCCGGTCCAGCGTTGGGCCAAACACTATTGGTTCCCAGGCAATAAAACAAGATGACTGACCACGATACATGCTACCTGAATGCGTTTGAATGCAATGTGGCACGGGAACGGCAAAACCTTCAAAATGCTTCGGTACACTTGATAAAGTGTTTGGACGAGTTTGTGCTGGATTGTAAAGATCCAGCCATGAAACAAACAATTCAACGGGAAAGACAGGTCTTGCAAGGCTCCATCATTCAATTACATTTTTCTTTGGACCACATGAAGCAAGTCTTACGACCCCAAGCGTGGGAAACTGTTCCCGAAACCAATCTTGACGCTGATGTCCCTCTAGCCTAATATTACAGAAGAAGTTTATGTCAATAACGTTTTTTTTGTTGCGGACAAGTTATTTTTTTAAACAAAACGTGCCCCAAAACGAGTCATTCCAACCATGAACATTTGCTTGGTAAACAACTGTTTTGAGGGTTTCTTTTTTTATTTTGACATACAACTTGAATCAATTGACATAAAACCCCATGCGATTGGCATTTTTATTGCGGACGTTTTTCCGTTTCACAGTAGTTAGTTTTTAATCGGGCCGTTTTCAGGCCGTTTCAAGCCCATTTTACCCCCGTTCGACGCTCCCCTCGAGTCCTTTCACAGTCCCCACCACATCCATTGTCACATTTCTGGCGGACGGAATTTTTTATTGCGGACACGTTATTTTTTTATTGCGGACGTTTTGCATTTATAGTGCGGACACTTGACATTTCGAGGTCCCAACCACGACCATTGAAAAGAATCACAAGTCAATCGACCACTTTGGTACTCAAATCGAGTCCAAACCATGCCAATTTACAAGTTTCTTGATGATGGAATTTTTTTATTGCGGACGTTTTGCATTTATAGTGCGGACGTTTGCATTTTCATTGCGGACGCATGGCATGTCGAGTCCCTATATTGCGGACGCTATCATTTTATATTGCGGACGCTGTGTATTTCGGGTCAATTCACCACTTTGGTACTCCACTCCCAACCATGTCAGGAGGACTGACATTTTTTTAATACGGTCGCTATCAGTTTATATTGCGGACGCTTGGTATTTCGAGTCCCTATATTGCGGACGCTAGCATTTTTTATTGCGGACGCTTGGTATTTCGAGTCCTTATATTGCGGACGCTAGCATTTTTTATTGCGGACGCTTGGTATTTCAGCAGGGCCCATTGGCACGACACACGAGCCATGAAAAAAACTGCATGTGTGAAATACCATGCCATTGGATTTCCATACGTCTCAAAGAAATTCCACAAGCACGTCGATCAGCATCATTGGCAACGGTGACAGCGATTCATCGAACAATTAACTGACATCCAAGACTTGTTCACGTTGAGCAACGAGTCCACCAGAGCACGTCGTGTGAAGATCAGCAGGGCAGCAACTGAAAAATGTTTCCACTGCCCACGACTTATATACCATTCAAAAAAAAAAAAAAAAAAAAAAAAAAAAAAAAAAAAAAAAAAAAAAAAAAAAAAAAATTTTTTTTTTTTTTTTTTTTTTTTTTTTTTTTTTTTTTTTTTTTTTTTTTTTTTTTTTTGCCGAAACCAAACGGTATCCATCATCACGACGCATTCGTCTTTGTCCATGGCTATTGCTGCATTGCCACGGGGTTGATACCTGGAACGCAGCGTCAAGTGTTGCTGCGGCCCGCTCCCGTTCCATCCGGCGAATGGGACATGGGTCGCCATTGCAGCACTGAAATATTCGGTCGGATTCATGGTAACAACTGGAATGGAACCACTCGTTGTGTCGTCAGCTAGTGGTTCATGCGACGGGTGGTAGGGCACCCGCCATTGCGCTATGGTCGGTTCATGGTCCATCATGATACGCGGTGCCCATGTCACGAGTCTGGCCCACAGCAAATAGGCTTTGAGGACTGCACACGATTCGCCTCCGCACAGCGAACAAGGGTACTTTGTGTTCACAGGTGCCTCAGCCGCCGCCATCACATTCATCCTGTATTTCTCCGCCACTCGCTTAAACTCGTCCGGCAGGTCTTGCACGTACGCATCCATGACTTTTAACGCCCTCAGCATGGCAACGACGGCGTGTTCCCAGTCGGGTACCTTCTTACACTGCCGAAACCAAACGGTATTCATCATCACGACGCATTCGTCTTCGTCCATGGCGATTGCTGCTATGTCCCAGGGTTGATACCTGGTACGCAGAGTCAAGTGCTGCGGCCGGTTTCCATTCCATTCAGCGAATGGGACATGGGTCTCCACTGCAGTAGCAGCAGCACTGAAGTATTCGGAACAATTCATGGTAAATTTGAAACAACGGAATGAAGAACGAAACACTAGCAACCTTAACACAACAGCAGCGACGCTATCCACGACGACAACTGAAAAATGTTTCCATGGCTCACGAGTTATATACCCATTCAAAAAAAAAAAAAAAAAAAAAAAAAAAAAAAAAAAAAAAAAAAAAAAAAAAAAAAAATTTTTTTTTTTTTTTTTTTTTTTTTTTTTTTTTTTTTTTTTTTTTTTTTTTTAATTAGCTTGTGAAATTATTTTTGGGTTGGTCATGCCTAGCTGGTCGCCCAGGCTCTCTGTGTCATGAATACATTTTGAAATACATGTCCAAAAGAAAAAATATTTTGAGCTCAAACAAATTATTTGGGATCTGGGTTGCACATTGGCGACGCGTGGTTGTTCATCAAAAAATCACTGGAAGCTTCATGTGCCAAGTGACACGGTTCCCGTCTCACGACTCTGCGCCATTTCAAATGGGCTTTGGTGACTGGACACGATTTGCGTCCGCACTGCCTACAAGGGTACCTCAATTTAAAAGGGGTCCCATCCATCATCGCGTTCATGCATTCTTCCGCCGCCGCCGCTCGTTTGAGTGCGAGCGAAATGCCTTGCACGTACACGTCCACGACTTTCAACTCCCTCAGCATGGCAATGACGGCATATTCCCAGTTGAGGTCCGTCATCGGCTGCCGAAAATAAACGGTATTCATCATCACGACGCATTCGACTTCGTCCATGGCGACCGCTGCTATGCTATTGGGTTGAAACCTGGAAAGCAGAGTGACGGTCGGCAATGTCTTGTTGACTTCAGCAAATGGGCCAGGAACTTGAGCCGCCCAATCCATAGCAGGAGCGTTCGAGGTTTCGGAAGGATTCATTGTAAATAATACCTCTTGATACAACAGCGGTTGAAAGGTCTCGTCGGGGGTGAGGGAGGGAGCATATGAAAATCTTTCCCACCAGCTCACGACTTTTATAGCAAGTGGAAAAAAAAAAAAAAAAAAAAAAAAAAAAAAAAAAAAAAAAAAAAAAAAAAAAAAAAAAAAAAAAAAAAAAAAAAAAAAAAAAAAAAAAAATTTTTTTTTTTTTTTTTTTTTTTTTTTTTTTTTTTTTTTTTTTTTTTTTTTTGGTGCATGAAAATACTTTGGTCATGCCTAGCTGCTGGTGTAGCCAGGCGGCTCTGTGTTGTTGTCATTTTGAAATTGATGGCAATTTTATTTTATTGAGCAACAGGAAGCAGAGAGTCATCCAATTCAACAGCCTCATCATCAACACTCGTTGTTGTTGTTTCAGGCTGGTGGTGTTGTAACGCAATGGTTCGATACATGCATTCCACAAATCGGTTGGTG
The DNA here is from genome assembly GCA_963932185.1 of Troglohyphantes excavatus. Lineage (NCBI taxonomy): Eukaryota > Metazoa > Arthropoda > Arachnida > Araneae > Linyphiidae > Troglohyphantes > Troglohyphantes excavatus. Next base: position 18,185,219 of record OZ010672.1, read on the forward strand.
AGTAACGAAATCGGTTGGTGAGTAACGAAAACGCCTGCATCATAAAGTCCTGGCTGTTGACGCGATTCAAATCCACATACCACACCCGATCGCCTTGATCTTGGCCAAACTTTTGAATAAACAAATACACTAAATCGTCGTGAGGAATATTTTCCATCACCACGTGCAGCTTGTCGGGTTCCGTTTGCGTATCGATTTTAAAAGTCAGATTGCCGGACGTCATGCTCAGTTGGGTCGTGGGAAACCCCATGGGTTGAGGGAACATGTCCCCCGATATTTTCACCGTCAATGCCATCTTTAATCTCCTTTCCCACCAAATCCACGCGTACCTCGATGCGTGCTGCTCGTATCCAAACTCGGCAAAGCCACCAATCGCGGCTGCCAGGCGGTCGTCAACACCATTTGCGCCATCGCTTCCCCCACTTCCAAAACCACGGGCACGCGTCCCATGTTCCTCAACACGACGACCAAGGGACCCCTGTATCCCGTATCAATCACCCCGGCTTCGGTTTTCAATTGCTTGCGCGTGACCACCGACGACTTGTCCAACACGAGTCCAATCTTGCCGGTCGGAAAGTGGAATCCGACGCGTGTATCGATTTTCACTTGCTCCCCAGGCTGCACGACCGTGCGTCGAGGGCAATACACATCGATCCCTGGGGATTGAGCGTCAAACACGGTAGGGGCAATGGCTTCTGGCCCTAGGAGAGCATATCCAATCTCCATGTGGGCAAATGGTCTGCGTCGAGAGGCCAATGGTATGTGTCGAGAGGCCAAATGGTCTGTGTCGAGAGGCAAATGGTATTTTTGATAGTGTAGAGGCAATGGTCTGTTCCAAGTGTCGAGAGTGTGTGTCGGGAGGCAAATGGTACGTGTCGAGAGGCAAATGGTACGTGTCGAGAGGCAAATGGTCTGTTCCAAGTGTCGAGAGGCAAATGGTGCGTGTCGAGAAGCAAATGGTATGTTGACCGTACAACAGGCGAGAGGCAAGTGAAAATCTTTCCCACTGCTCACGACTTATATACAGACTCAAAAAAAAAAAAAAAAAAAAAAAAAAAAAAAAAAAAAAAAAAAAAAAAAAAAAAAAAAAAAAAAAAAAATTTTTTTTTTTTTTTTTTTTTTTTTTTTTTTTTTTTTTTTTTTTTTTTTTTTTTTTTTTTTTTTCAATAGCTTGGAAAAAATATTTTGAGTGGGGAAATATTTTTGAGTGGAAAATATTTTTCATTCACGGATAATTCACGGATAGTGTGGATAGTCCTTGTGGAAATAGTCTCTATACGTGTTACGGGGTACTCGATAGGGTGGTGGCTGACTACTCGATGATGGCGTACTGCTGGATGCAGATTGGGAACCTGTCTGCATATCGTCCCTGATGCCTTCCGATTTATCCAAAGGTCTGACCACTCCTACGGGTCGAGGCTTATTGGGATCCCTGGCTGGCCACACAAAGTTCATTTCCCTTTCTTCCTCCATCACCGAACTGTCCCTCTGTGGAATTTCGTACGGGACCGACCTGTGATTGTGATGAGAGTGGCGCATCATCTTCCTCAGCTTGCTTCTTCACCGCCCTCTTCCATCCTCCTTTCCACGGAATCACGTTGGCCGGCTTCTTTTCAGGCGGTTCCCGTTCATACTTATTCGGCCTCCCGAGTCCTCGATACGTTTCACATGGAATGACGTAATCGTCTGGAAATTCCAATTCCCAAAATCCTTCCGGCGTCGAGGGTCGAGGGACTCCCCGATGCCTGCCGCACACGTGCAACCGTTCGGGACATGCCTCGAAATACTTTTCACACTGCTCGCACGTGTAGGCCTTCCTTTCCGCTTTCGACTGAGGTTTCACCTCATCAAAAGGATCAAGCATGGCAGATTGGCTGATTCAACCCGCGCTCGACTCGAAAAAATCCACACTCTTTTTCGGGAACGCAGGTCGAGTCCCGCACGTGTTGGAATTTGCACTGAGTCCTCACTGGTGTCCCAAAGGGGAAGAAGAAGCAGACAACGACCCTGTGTGGTTCCAATACAAAGGTCAAAACGTGTACTTGGTCGTGGAACCCGACTTTGGCTTTTGCCTAGATCCGCACGTGAAACAATTGGTGTTTACCAGCCACTTGGATATGGAATGGAATCCCTCCACCACGCATGTGGTCGAATACCAAATCCCAGGTATCTATAAAAACAACAACACGGAACCCGTATCCCTCGTCGTGCAGATCCAAGACCCCCACCTCGCGTATTTAAGCGTGCTGGATTGGTCCGAACACAACCGCAACGCGTTTTGGATCCTCGAGTGTCCAGAGGAGCTGAGACGTCAGTGGTCGGGTCCTTTGCAACGGTCCAAACACAAGGTGGAAAAGTACATTCGCAATCCAACGTTAACCGAACACTATTTCGGGTGGTGGAACAAAGAATCATGAATCACGAGGAATGCCAAAAGCATACGTTCGAAACGACACTGGCACGGGAACGTCAAAACATTCGACTCGCAGCCTTTCACTTGATGGGTGGCTTGGACGATTTCTTACAGTCGTGCGAAGACCCGTCCGTCATACAACGCGTGGAACGGGAACGCCAAGTGCTGACCAACTATATTATCCAAACGCATAAATCAGTGGACTACATCAAGCAGATTGTGTTTCCCGAAGAGTGGACCACCACCGACAGACGAGATGATGAACTGGAACGGGAAACGTAATAAAATAAAAAATCTTGGGGGACTTGCAAAAACTCTGGAACGTCCAAATGGGTTGATGGTCGAGCAGGCAACTGAAGAATGGTACCCACAGCTCCAGCCTTTATACCATTCAAAAAAAAAAAAAAAAAAAAAAAAAAAAAAAAAAAAAAAAAAAAAAAAAAAAAATTTTTTTTTTTTTTTTTTTTTTTTTTTTTTTTTTTTTTTTTTTTTTTTTTTTTTTTTTTTTTTTTTTTTAACTGACTGACTGACTATGTTTAATCAACCCAAACTGTGTGACTATGTTTAATCAACCCAAAGTTTTTTGGGTTGATTGACACAATCTTTTTTTCGCCTGGCCTCATGTGTTTTGTACTTTGAGTCGTTACAAGGGTATCCCGTTTCATGGCAAAGCTGCCAACTCAAATTTTTTAGAGGGGAACCGGTTCCTGGCAAATTTGACAAGTACTGTGAAACGCCATTCCCATGGGTTTCACAGTACTTGGAGTCCACCGTGCCACTTTTGGATTTTCGGACGGGTCATTCCTATCGCTTCGAGGGTCATTCCTATTGCTTCGAGTAACTGGGTCATTCCTATTGCTTCGAGTAACTGGGTCATTCCTATCGCTTCGAGTAACTGGGTCATTCCTATTGCTTCCAGGGTCATTCCTATCGCTTCCAGGGCAATTCCTATCGCTTCGGGCCACCCGTTTCAATTCACACGAGTTGCCGACTCTTTAGGACTGTTTCACACATATTTCACAGGGAAACCTTCCATCGCGATACCTGCCAACGGGTCCATTCTTCATGAACCCGTGGGACAGGGAATCTTGGCCCGAAACCATTCAAACCCATTCCCATCATACCGCATCACTCCACGAAAGGCACGAATTCATTATAAAATGTACTGTCACACACCTATATCATGTGATTTTCATGAATCATGATTTCTGCAAATCATTCCTGCAAAAGGTAGGTGGTAAAATGGATGACATGTTATTAAATTCTCAACCATAAAACTGCTGGGGGACACCAAAAAAATTATTTTTGTAATGGGACGCGTTCCAGAAAAAATGTTGGGTCAAACCAAAAAAATTATTTTGAGGGACCAACAACAACCAGTAGTAAAAAAAGTTGGGACCGGAGGCAACAACCGTGGCATGGCCGGCTGGAAACCAATCAATGGAATCACAACGATTGAATCGCTAACCAACGGGAAAATGTTTGATGGTACTCGAAATGGAAAACACTAGACGGTCAGCTGGCAAAAAGTTTCCAGCGTCAAGATTCATTCAATTTGACGCAATGCCCACTCAGTGTGGCACGAGTTGTCATTGTAAAAAAGATACTGCGACAGCAATATCGGTGGCCGAACGATGTGGGGACAACGGACATGACCCGATTGTTTCAAGAGAATGACGAGACATGGTCGAATGAACCTGGCAGAACGCAACCGGAAAAACATACACCAACGGGATGTGTGTTGGAACAAAACCAAAATCACTAGCGACTAGTCAAACCAAATCACAAGCGACTTCACCCCAAAACTTTTTTCATGAGCTACAGATGTATTAAAAAAAAAAAAAAAAAAAAAAAAAAAAAAAAAAAAAAAAAAAAAAAAAAAAAAAAAAAAAAAAAAAAAATTTTTTTTTTTTTTTTTTTTTTTTTTTTTTTTTTTTTTTTTTTTTTTTTTTTTTCAGATTGTCTCGTGAAACTTTTAGTCACAAGCCTATTGGATCATCAATCCATATTTGTTTTTGAAATGAAAGATACTGCTCCTCTTGCAATTTGTTGCAACGTTTCATTTTCTTTTTTCAATTCTGCAATACGATCTTCATACTGTTGTATTCGAGCCTGTTCTGCTGTCCTCAATTGGCTTTTCAAAGTGTTAATCTCTGCCGCCATTTGGCTTCGTACCTTTTCAACGGCCGTTTCCACGGCTTCTGCTGTCCTTTCCAAATACTGCCGTTGCATTTTTTCATCGTCCCGCTCTTTCCGGCACCTTTGCAACTCATTCTCCAACTCGATACACTTGGCATTCTGACGTTCCAACTGTTCGTTGTGCGTAAACACCATGAGGGAACGTTCTGCTTCAAAATCTTTTACTATATATGACTTCTTCATTTCAAACTCCTCCATCAACTCATGCTTGATGCTTTGAAAATCATTCACCTCGCTCCGATGCCGTTGACCCAACTCGTACTTTTCTTCGTGTACGTTGTCCAAAAAAGAATTGCCGCGTCCCATTTGGTACACGCACCACTCTTTGTAGGGCATTTCCAGTAGAGATGGATTCGATTGCAATACCATCACTTGATCCGGTTTAAACATCCACAGATACGGACGATCGGTGGGCGGCGGCTCGTCTTCCGTCAAATGGGAAGGCTCCAGATACTTGGCCACAGGCACAACGCAACCCACAATAGGAATGTTGAGCTTCTTGACGGGAATGGACCGTCTCAATCCACTTCCTTTGACTTCATCGTACCAATACCTGGCCTTGCGTTGCTTGGCTCGAGAATGGACATAGTCATGCAAGCCGTTCTGAACCAATACGGACATGGCCACTTTGGCGTGAGGACTCAACGCGTGATGAAGATAATAATGGGAATTTCCGGTATAGTCATATGTTTTACCAGCCGTGCCGTCACATTGCGCTTTCGATTGACTCACGTAAAACAGAGTATTGATTAACTGATGGATGGTCTTGATAGGGAATTTCAATTTAGCAGCCGTATTTTTAACCCTCATGCACGTCTTCCACTCCTTGTCCAACTGAACGTTCTTCTCCTTGACGAGCACCATATGCCGATGATGTTTCAGAGAAGCAGGTAATTTGGCACCGGGTGTTTTGCTTCCATCACACAAGCACCAATAAGGAAGCACATATACACCTTTGATACTCAAAATGTGTGTTACAAAGTCTTTCCATGCGGCGGCTCTGACGCTGACGTGGAACCACATGTGGGTATTTTCCAAAAACTGTTGCAGGATGGGGTGCATAAAGTCCCCTAAACCACTTTCTTCGGAGTAGGGCACGTGCGTGGGGAGAAAAGGTCCTGTCAGAAACGGCGGCAACAGTCCGACTTCTTTATAAAACGTCCCCCATGCCTTGCAGGGTTTTCTTCCCGACATGCCACGTTTTGGCAATTGTAAAAAGGATAGGCACGGTTCACAAGGTCCCGACGCCGAAACGCACGGCGGTGGTGGTAAGCGAACTTTATAACCTTTCGGGGGTCGAAACAAATGGGGAAATATGTCTTTGATACACTCCATACGATGCTGGTCAATTTTTTTAGTGGTCCGTTCTGCATGCCTCCATGTGACGTCCCCCATGCAAAAAGGGCATTGTACATCTCGATCGATAGAGTGAACACGACCCACGTGTACCGTTACATACTCTTGCAGGGTCATTTCTAAACCACATTGCAAAGCAGGACATTTCACGCGCAACAGTTTTTTACGACTGAACATGGAAGAATAGGTGCTAGGGGCCATCACGAGGTGTATTCCACTTGCAAGTTTATCCAGACAGCAAAGCAATCCAATGAGAGCAACAGTGTTGACTGGACGATGACCAAACAGCAAATGGCAAAAGCTTCGCCAAGCTCTGACTTATATACAGTCAAAAAAAAAAAAAAAAAAAAAAAAAAAAAAAAAAATTTTTTTTTTTTTTTTTTTTTTTTTTTTTTTTTTTTTTTTTTTTTTGAATGATTCATGAAAAGTTTTTGGTTCTCATGTGTCAAAACTTTTCTTTGGTCTCTGTTTGGCTGGCCGACTGTTTTTCCAGTTGCGTTCCATTCGACCATGTATGTTCCTCCTGAAACAATCGGGCCATGTCCTTTGTCACATCCTCCACCTCGTTCGGCCACCGATATTGCTCTCGCAGTATCTTTTTACAATCACACAGGTTACTCAAACGTGGCGTGCCATAGTCCACACTGAGTGAGCATTGCGTCAAATGGGGTCCGTGGTCGGACAATCGAATCTTGTAATACCCACACGCAAATAACGTGTAAGTACACCTGCAAGGCATTCTCCCTCGACAATGGGCCAGATGCAAGAAATCCTTTTCTTGGTACAACGAGCCTCTGGGTGGCATGGAGGGCGGCACGTAAAACGTGGATGTCGGAAGATCACTCTTACAGATGCAATCGACACTGTTTAACGTGCAACCCGCCCGATGAATCATGTCATTGTCTTTAAAGTAGTTGGGATAGCCATACACATCACAACTACACAGCTCGGGCACCTTGGGACACGACGCCACGTGCGTTCCCTCCTCGGTAACCTTCAACAACAGGAACGCCACACCGCTCGTGAGGATTTTATCAAATTCTTTCCGGCATTCACACTCGAGGGGTCGATTGCATTTCAACAAGTGCAACTTGCGCGTCCGGTCATGCCAAATGTAAATGGGATGCGGTCCCAGAAAGGGATGCATCGATCCATGGTTGTTGTTCATGGCAATTTTTAAAAAAAATCTTGGCAAAAAAACCAAACACGTTGGTTGATGGTCGAGCAGGCAACTGAAAAATATTTCCCCCAGCTCAAGTCTTTATACCATTCAAAAAAAAAAAAAAAAAAAAAAAAAAAAAAAAAAAAAAAAAAAAAAAAAAAAAAAAAAAAAAAAAAAAAAAAAATTTTTTTTTTTTTTTTTTTTTTTTTTTTTTTTTTTTTTGAATACATCCTCAGCTCAGGAAAAGTTTTGGGACGGTGACAAGTTGTTGCTTCAACTTTATGAAATTACAAAGTTGTTGTTCATGCCGCATTGTTTTCAAATTGGCTTTCCACGTTTCATTGGTGGAAAAACAGGTCTTTCCACGCTTCCTGACCTGGCCTGATACTTTGCTGGCTAAGCGTCACACTCACTGGACACTCGTTTCACAGTATTTGCCATACATTTACACAGGCCACCTTACACTCGAAACCCATTGTCCACAACACATGCCAACTCCTACGCAAAGACTGTCAAACAAACGTTACACTCACAGGACACTCGTTTCACAGAACTTGCCATAGGTTGTACACAGTCCACCTTGCCACCCCTCCTGCACTCGTTTCACAGAACTTGCCATAGGTTTTACACAGTCCACCTTGCAACCCCTCCTGCACTCGTTTCACAGTATTTGCCATACATTTATACAGGCCACCTTGCATTCAACCACCCATGGTCCCAAAAATACATGCCAACTCCTACGCAAAGACTGTCAAAAAAAACCTCGCATCCACCTTGCACTCGACACCCATTGTCCCATGCCAACTCCTACCCAAAGACTGTTAAAATACATCCTGCACTCGTTTCACAGTACTTGCCATAGGTCTCACACAGTCGGCCGAAAAAATAGTGGAGCACCGTGACCTCTACAAAAATTTTTCAAATAAGCAAAACGACACAAGTGTGGGGGGGTAAAAATTATTTTTATTTAAACGACAAATCGATTGGTTTTACAAATGTAATGGCCGATGGTTGTTGTATGACGTCAGGGAAACGTCTGGGGGTCGTCAAGTCCAAAGGTTCATCTTGGGGTATGGGGGGTCGATCTTGGGGTGGTGGTTGGAAACCCAATTCCATTAACATGGCTTCATCCAAAATCGGAATTTCATCATCATCATGTCCAAAAAGGAGTTCAGTCATGTCAAAGTGTATAGGGGTTGCAGGCTCCATCCAATTTGGCATGGATGGTTGCACCCTTGGTGGTGACACAACTGGTGGTTGCACAACTGGCTCGATGAATAGGGGTTGATGCACCACTGGAGGCTCGATGAAGAGGGGTTGATGCACAACAGGAGGGGCTGGCGATTGCACAGGCTCTTGATGCACCACTGCTGGCGAATACTCCACTGGAGGCTCCATGAATAGCGGCTCTAGGAACAGGGGTTGATGCACAACAACTGGTGACGGAGAAGATGTTGTCAAGTCCACAGGGGTGGGGTCCTCCCACGCAGGTGAAACAGGCTCACGAGATTCCACACGCTTGGGAATTTTAAACTGTCCCCAATTCTTGCGGACAACACGAGTTGCTGGCTCCACAACACGAGTTGCTGGCGGTGGTTCTACAGGCACACGCTTAGAGGGTTTGCCCCAATTCTTTTGCACCTGTTTTCGTTTCATCCGACGCTCTCGAGGCATGATCATCTCAGGTGGTCGATGGGCCGCAGGGGTCGGAGGTGGCACATTGTACGCACTCGCGCCATACGACTTGTGGGTCTTGAACGACTCCATGCCAGGAATCTCCACACTATTCGGCACCACGTCCACAGAGAAGAGGGTCTTTTGAACAGCCATCACCACGTACCGCGTGCCCGAAGGAATGCTGTACGTGGAATGGGGCTGAAACACGTACCGTTCGTAGAGCATCTGATCATAGGCACTCAAACTCCTACGAACGGTATTGGGCTGGGAGCGGGAATTGACACTAGCAGCAGGCAGTTCATAACACACCATGGGCGCAAACGACGTTTGGAACACGTGATGCATTCCAGGATCCACAATCCAGTGTCCAAACGTGAACCCGTGCTTGACCAAGTACATGTTATCCAATCGAAACCCAAGTCGGGTATCGGCATTCTTCATGTTCCTTTCAGGATTTTTCATGAGTTTTTTCACAATCCGGTCCCACTGTAGTTCGTTGGGATCGAAATAGCCGGAATGTTTGGCCGAGTCCAAGCACCTCAAGAAATTATCCAGAAATTTCCTGAACCAGTCCTTTGGCAGGGCGTTGTGATAAATCCTTTTATTTTCATGGGGCTCCATGAACGAAATGAAAGCTTGCACCCGATGTTGCCGGATTTCTTTTTCCCACACATCTGCATCGAAATACAAAGGCTCCAACTCTTCAGACACTCGATTCACGGGGAAAATATCCATTGCGACTTGAACGCTGACTGATGCCGACCCTCGAAAGCAGGCTTCCTTTTATAGGTCTTTCCCCCTGTCGCCAAACGCGCCAAGCCAAGTTGCTTTGCCAATGATGAAAACGTATTTCCAAGCTTGAATAGGAAAATCCAAACTTGAATGGAAAAAAATCCAATGATGAAAACGTATTTCCCCAAGCTTGAATGGCCAAAAAATGATTTTGCCAATTGAAATTCCCAATGTTGAATGTAAATCAATGAAAGCCAAACGTCAGTCCAAGCTTGTCACAGGAATTCCCAGTGTTGAATCGGCCAGCCAAACGTATTTTGAATACCGACAACATAAGTACGATTCAGCCACTTGAAAACCTATTCAAGTTACACAGTCACTCAAAAAATATTTGGGGAGGCATCACTGCACAAGTGTTGGGAGCACAACTGAAAAACCTGTCCTACAGCTCGGGCTTATATACAATGGAAAAAAAAAAAAAAAAAAAAAAAAAAAAAAAAAAAAAAAAAAAAAAAAAAAAAAATTTTTTTTTTTTTTTTTTTTTTTTTTTTTTTTTTTTTTTTTGAACATGTTCCTGGTGTCTGGAAAAAGTTTTCATGACGAGGGTACCAAAATTATTTTGTTTTTCACTTCCCCTTTACGATAGGCTATCAGCGTGGGTCCATTGTCCAGCCAAATCACGTTTGGCACCTGGCCTTCAGTCAAACCTTCCATTTTCATGTGCCAATCGGCAGGTTGAATTGGGTGTGGCGGCGAATCCGGACGAATATCCACAGGCAACAAGTTTATTTGATTCACCACGGCTTCCAGAGCAATTCCCAGGTTTCTGTCAATGGGTGGATCATCACTGCACCGATCCAGATCGATCACGAGTTCATCTTCACTGGCCTCCTCACTCTTGACAGTATCACCCTGTTCAATAGGTACAGCAGCACTCGGTGGATTGACCTGTGGACTCGAAACTGTTGAGTCACCACTCGAAACTGTTGGGTCACCACTCGAAAAGGGAGGCTCGGCAAGAGGAGCAGGATTCGAAACGGGTTCATCAGCATTCTGACGTGTAGGATCCCTACACCATGTGACGTCTGCCACAAACTGATGAATCCAATCGGGAATGGACACATTGCCTTCCATCCCAGCAAAGAGTATTGGGGAATCTTTCACCGTGTCTGAAAACCGCTTCCGAAGCTGGACTGACCCTATTCCTCTGCAAAGCGTATCCACAAACATGTTGGCTTTGGTCAAATCCGCTTCCAACAGGCGATGGTACATGAATTCCGTGGAAATCAATTTGCATCTCAGCGTGTTGTGGGTATACTTGGGACCAGGGGGAAATACATCTTGTCCAACAACGACATGCTGTTGAAATCGGCTGGCAAAGGAATAAGGATTCTTTTTCCCCAAAAGAATGCCCAAGTCCACGATCCGCCAGTACAAGTATCCATCGCCACCCACCGCAGCGGCAAGGGGTTGGCAAAAAGAGCCAAGACAGAGGCGAAACCACATGATGCGTACACAAGAAGGCAAATTGTATGTTGGAAGTGTAGAGAGCGTACAAGTCGTCGGATGGCCAAACAGCAACTGACAAATTCCTGTCAGCGCTACCGACTTATAAAGGGTTTCAAAAAAAAAAAAAAAAAAAAAAAAAAAAAAAAAAAAAAAAAAAAAAAAAAAAAAAAAAAAAAAAAAAAAAAAATTTTTTTTTTTTTTTTTTTTTTTTTTTTTTTTTTTTTTTTTTTTTTTTTTTTTCAAAGTTTTTGAGTTGGGCTCGGCTAACCCCAATTTCAAGTTGGGTGTGTCTGTTTCACTCGGCATGCAAAATTTACATGTTTAGTCTTCATCATCAGATATGTCTGACGGGAACCATTTATCCATGTCACGATAACATTTGCCAGAGATGCTTGTATCTTGAAGCACCTTCTTGCCATCAGCAACTGCCGAATTGTTTTGTTCAGCTGCCGAATTGTTTTGATCAGCTGCTGAATTGTTTTGATCAGCTGCCAAATTGTTTTGATCAGCTGCCAAATTGTTTTGATCAGCTGCCGAATTGTTTTGATCAGAATCCATTCTGAACCACACCACAAACTCGTCGTCAGCCTCCACACTTGCATCAGGATGCATGTCGACATCTGCCCGATCATCAGGTATGGAGGACGAACGGTCTGGCGTGGGTGTTAAATCCCCCTCATCATAGGGAATCATGCTGTCATCGGGATCCTCTTCCGTAGCCATCTGGTAAAAAACCGGTTCCCTTTGATCAAACTGCTTCTGGAATCCAGACGCAAGGGTAGAACGGATGGAACCCATTGTAGAACCCTGACTGGGGAATTGCAAAAACGTGTAACACGAGTCGAGTGGTGAGGCAACTGGTGAGAGCGGTGTCCAAAAGGAAAGGCAACTGGTGAGAGCGGCGTCCAAGAGGCAAGTGGTGAAAATCTTTCAGAGCCCTGCCTGTTATATACCCAAAAAAAAAAAAAAAAAAAAAAAAAAAAAAAAAAAAAAAAAAAAAAAATTTTTTTTTTTTTTTTTTTTTTTTTTTTTTTTTTTTTTTTTTTTTTTTAATCTTACAAATGATTTTGAGTTGTTGGGGGAAATTGAGTTGAGCTCAGAATGATTTTGAGTGAATGATTTTCATCCTACTGTATTGGGTTTGTCACAGTGATAGTATTGCGGATGGACTCTCAAGCTAGGCCCATATATTCTGAAAGCGACCGGAAAGCGTTCCATCCACGTCGTACAGTCACACTTGCAATAGTTGACGGCCTTACACCGCCAGCAAGCCAATCCTCTGACCAGGTCTTCGGGAATCGGGAAACATCGCAACTCGCAACAATATCGAGGGGTGGACTTGCGCTGTTTGACCAATTCCACCAGGCTCCCATTGATGCGAGTCGTTCGAACCGGTGGTTGTGCCAACAGCACGTCCCGTTGCCGCGTGACACACAGACAGAAGCACTGGTCTGGACACAACAGGCAAATGTGGCGTGCGGGTTGAATACACATGTAATCACAGCAATGCAGGTCCCTCAATTTTTGCATGTACGTGGGGCAACGACAGCGACAGTAACCAAAGGACCGACATTTCTTGCACGCCATGCCATCCACCTGTGTTTGAGGGACTGGAAAACATTTCAAGGGACAGCAATATGTCTTTGGCATACTTGACACAAATTCTTTGGCACACGAGATGATGACCAACCAGCAAGTGAAGGCTCTGCTCACGAGTCCTGACTTATACAGGCTTTCAAAAAAAAAAAAAAAAAAAAAAAAAAAAAAAAAAAAAAAAAAAAAAAAAAAAAAAAACTTTTTTTTTTTTTTTTTTTTTTTTTTTTTTTTTTTTTTTTTTTTTTTTTTTTTTTTTTTTTTTCCCAATAGTTACAAATGATTTTGAGTTGGGCTTGTTGGGATTTGAGTTGAGGTTTTTGGGAATTTGAGTTGAGCTTCAAGTAGTTGGGAATTTGAGTTGAACTTCAAGTAGATGGGAATTTGTGGTTATGGTCTCGTGGTCGACACCATCTGTATGGCATTCATCGTCGTGCCCCGCTCGGCTTGTTTCATTTTGTTCTTTAACATGTCCAAGCCTCGTTCCAATTCCCCGATAGCCTCCACGTATCGTTCGTACAGCTCCTTGTACATGCCACTCAGCGTATCGTTGTATTCTTCCTGAACTCTGCCACAGGTGACCAGACACGATTTGCACGGCTGTACCATCTGCGGAACAGGTGGATACGTGGATTGCTGCAAACCTCGCATGGTACGTTGCAAGGATTTCAAATGTTCCGCTTCCTTCAGAATCACCTTGAGAAGGGCCACGTATTCCAAATGAATCGGATGGGCCGCTTTCTCCCGATCTCGATGACACAATCGGCCGTGCCGAATGTTACAGTCCACCAGCAAATTGGTAAACAGCTTGGAAGGGATCCGCACATCATCCTCCTCAGCCATGGTGGTCAATCAGATGGCACTTGATAAAAAAAAATAGCACAAGGTAACTTGAAACACGATGGACTGTTCGAGGTGGTGGCTGGCCGTCATCTGGAAAAACTTTTCCCACAGCCCTGAGTTATATACCCAGTAAAAAAAAAAAAAAAAAAAAAAAAAAAAAAAAAAAAAAAAAAAAAAAAAAAATTTTTTTTTTTTTTTTTTTTTTTTTTTTTTTTTTTTTTTTTTTTTTTTTTTTTTTTTTTTTTTTTTTTTTTTTTTTTTTTAATCATTCAAAATGATTTTGAGTTGAGCCAGTTGAGAGTTTGAGTTGGGCTTCAAGTACTTGGTCCCCATGAAAAGTTTTTCAAGTTGGTAGCTTTTTTTCAAGCTATCAAGATATGTTCTTCTTCACCACTCCGTTGCAACCGACGGTTCCCATCAGCACGCTTCCATTTCTGCTGAGCGTCTCGTGGTGCCGTATCGAAATATTCCAGCAGGGAATCGAGCCACGCTTGTTCCCTGACGTAATTGGCCAGTTGAAAGATTTGAAATTGCACCGGCAAGTGTTGCGAAGAGGGCACATTGTCCACGTACTCGACAGGTAGCTTGCGATCGTACAAGAAATGCCAGGTCGGTCCATCGTGCGTTCCCAAAATGGCTGGTCCACGATGATGCGTCGGTAAACAGGTTGAATAAAAGAAATCCACCAGAAACGTGTCGAGGTAGTCGAGTGGCACGTGAAATCCAGAGCCTGAAGAGCAGTTGACACCAATCGTCACGTGAAATTCAAAATTGATGGTATCCAGAAACACCAACTGGTGGGGCTGGCCATCTTTAAAATCAATCAACACGACGTAATCCACCATATGAATTGGATTGAGCTTGTGAACGGGTAAGTCATTCATGATGTCGGGCTTGAAGTGCAAATGGCAAAACTGGCTCAGGGGGTCTGACTTTTATAGAACGATTCAAAAAAAAAAAAAAAAAAAAAAAAAAAAAAAAAAAAAAAAAAAAAAAAAAAAAAAAAAAAAAAAAAAAAAAAAAAAAATTTTTTTTTTTTTTTTTTTTTTTTTTTTTTTTTTTTTTTTTTTTTTTTTTCAATGTGTCTCCAGATTCTTTTCAAGACTGCCAGCCCAGTTGTTGGCAACCCAATTTTTTTTTTAGTGTTGTCTTTACAATTACATTTCGCTAACCATGGTTGGCCTTTGGATTTCCACTTGCAAAACCATTTCAAGTCACTGGCCAACGTTGGATTCACGAGAACCTTTTCATGCCAACATTGGCAATCTTCTTGTTAAGAAAAATATGTTTCACATAACGTTTCCACCCAAGGTTGGCTTCATGATGGACCCAAAAAAATGGGAGAGAGTCTTTTTTTGAATGCATAAGCATCCAAAAAAAGACTCTCTCCCATTTTTTTGGTGTTCAAGATATGAGGGTGTTTCTGCAGGTCGGACAGGTATTGTGATTGACCAACCATTGAAAAAGGCATTCCGAATGAAACACATGTTTGCACGTGGTGGTATTGCGTGTAATGTACAGGTTTTCCAGGCAAATGGCACACGTTTCCGTGGTTTTGAAATACGAGTCTGGCCACGGATAGCTATACACCGAAGCCATCAGCATGTCCCCCATCTCTTCAATTTTTTCCAGGGCGAAAGGGAAGGGTTTCAGAGTCCAGGAATAGGCCAGCAGGTGATAGAGATTGGGTAGTACCTGGTCCATGTAGACGGCTCTGAGGGCAGGATACGGGCTCGATTCATGTTTCGGGCAAAGGGGTTCCAGGTGCTCGGCGCGCATGTTGTTCCGGAACTGCCAGTAGGCCACATCAAAGACGAAATCAATTTTGTCCGGTCCATCCCCGGGTACCAGGTCTCGAATGAAATCAAACACGGTAAATTCGGACAGGTGTCCGACAGGTACGACATCGGGGGTCTGGATCTTGTGCAACACTGCACTGGCATTCAGCATGAAGACTGTAAATTCCATCATGTCTTGAAACGACCTTGGCACGTAGGCCTGGATCGCAGCATCTCGATACGTGTCGCATGGAAACATATTTTGAATAAAATGATGCCTTCCACTGGCTGCGAGTCCCTTTTATAGTCGTAGCTGTCATTTGATTGGCCAGTGGGCATTTGACGTCATGTGAAGAGCGACACCAACCATGGAAGCCAACGTTGATGCTGTGGCCTGAGGAGTCGTGGAGATAGCCACTTGAAATGAAATTCATGTGAAATGAAATTCCTGACCAACGTTGGAAGCCTTCTTAAGCGAAAAGAATATGATTCAACGTTGGCAATCTTCTTGTGTAAAAATATGTTTCATAGCGTTCCACACCAAGGTTGGCTTTAGGATGAACCCAAAAAAATGGGAGAGAGTCTTTGAATGCATGAAGGAATTTTTTAAAAAAAAATTCCTTCAAGCATCCAAAAGACTCTCTCCCATTTTTTCGGGGTGGGGGCCAAAGTCAATAGATGATATAATTTCTGCACGCCGGACAGGTATTGTGATCGCTCAGCCACAGGAACAGGCACCTCGAATGAAACGAATGGTGACAACAGGTGGTGTACCTTTCGATATAGAGGGTGTCCAGGCATATGGCACAGGGTTCGGCACTGCTCAGGTAGGATTCTGGAAACGGATACCTGTAGATGGAAGCCATCAGCAAATTGCCCAATTCTTCCAGTTTCCCTTCTGGTAAAGTGAAGGGCGTCAAAGTCCAGCAATGGGCCAGCATCTTGTATACGTCGGGCAAAACACGATCCATGTAAATGGCTTGGAGGGCAGGATGGGGATAGGAGGCATATTTCGGACAAAGAGGCTCGAGGTCGTCAGAGTACAGGTTGGCCTGTAATTGCCAATGCGCCACGTTGAACAGGTAATATTTCTCGTCGTACCTGTCAGGTAACAGCTCCAGAAGGAAATCATACAGGTCCGACATGGGCTTCACAGCAACACCATCATCGGGGGGTGGTTGGGCCCTGTGTAAAGCCGCACTCGCATTCAACATGAATGAAGTAAATTCCATCAAGTCATGAAAAGATTTCTGCTTGTAGGACGTAATCTCCACATCTCGATACGTATCGCAGGGAAACATGTTTGCAAATGATGCCTTCCACTGGCTGCAAGTCCGTTTTATA
This sequence comes from Troglohyphantes excavatus, assembly GCA_963932185.1. Classification (NCBI taxonomy): domain Eukaryota; kingdom Metazoa; phylum Arthropoda; class Arachnida; order Araneae; family Linyphiidae; genus Troglohyphantes; species Troglohyphantes excavatus. The sequence continues at coordinate 18,201,825 of OZ010672.1, forward strand.
CTCGCAGCTGGCGTGGGATTGGTCCGTCGGCCTTTGACGTCATCTGAAGAACGACACCAACGTTGGATGCACACGAAATGGGAACTACGAGTCTTGCGATTGGCCAGTGGGTATTTGACGTCATCTGGTGGGTGGATCCACCATGAAATGAAACTAGCCAACGTTGGATTGGGGGAAAACTTGTTCAACATGTCATTTTTTTAACACCCAAGCTTGGCAAGTTACTTGTGAATAATTGCCAAGTAGGATTACCAAGGTTGGCAAGTAGTTTGACCCAAAAAAATGGGAGAGAGCTCTGCATATACAAGTGAAAATCACCTGTATATACAGAACTCTCTCCCATTTTTTTGGGTTAAAAAAAGAAACACAACACCATTTCGGTCATGATTTTTTTATTTGGGGAACTTTTACAGGTATTCCTGCCCATATTTGTCTTCGTGTAGGTTTTCGGCCGCTCTAAAGGCCAAGAGTCCAGCATTCTGTTTCGGGCCCATCAGGTACCAGTGGTTCCCAAGCACACCTGCCCCCAGGAAATGGACCGTCCCTTCCGGCATGACGGGCTCCAGGTAGTGGTAGGTCGCCATGTCCAGGCATCCAATGTGTACCACATCGCCTTCTTCCTTCTGCAGGTGAGTCGCATAGAATTCGTGGCTCAGGTAGTGGGCCATGTCGTTCAGGTGTACCATGTCGGTATGATCGATCCCATCGCGGTTGTCAAAGGGATTGTTGGGGAGATTCCAATTCTTCAGCACGTCTGAATAGCCAAAGCGTAGGGAACTAGGGCTCGGCTCCACAGCCATCTGCACCTTGGTCGATTCAATCGAATTGAACACGATGCGGCGTGGGACGAACGCCCCCTCGTGCCACATGAATTGAGCTACAGCAATAAAATCGAGTTGATCCATGTCGATTACTAAGAGTGGTTTGGTCCCAATGGCAAGTCGTCTGGTGCTTATATACTCGAGACGAACGCCAAACCACCCCGCCAAATATTTTTTTAAAAACGCCAAATCATTTCCCAATGTTGGTTTGAAACACATGGTTTGAAACACATGGTTTGAAACACATAATTTCCCACATCATTTTTTCCAATGTTGGTTTGAAACCATTCATTGGAATATCTTTGAGCCAAGGTTGGTGTCGTTTGAATTTTTTTTTTAATGCGGGATCAATTCAATGGGATACTGCAACACCTTTGAAATGCCCCCCACCACGGCCAAGTACCGATGGCATCGATCCAATTTGCAAAAAGGACAAGTCCCAATCGCATCCAAATCCTTTTCCATCATAAACGTTCGGATGGTACTGTCGTCGGGTGTCATCATTTTCCATCGTAGTTTCGTCACTCGATCGGTAAAACACAGCCTCCCCACTTGCATTCTCAGAACGCATTCCATCACTTTGACGTGCAAGTCCCCAGTATTGTCCATGGAATACGTCATGAAACCGTTGGTCAAAGTAAATCCATTGTCCCGGATACAGAGGACAGCCATACATTTAGGATGAAAATGAACTTGCATGTCTCCTCCCGACACGACCAGTTTACGGGCTTCCGGGGGAATCCATGGACCGGTCGGCAATAGCAATTCAGGTTCCCGAATGACAATCTTTGCAGGTGGATGACGGGAAGGTGGACATGATTTACGGTAGGGTTGACGATAGGCTGGCCGACGGTAGGGTCGACGACGATAGGCTGGCTTGCGGTAGGATGGCCGATGATAGGGTTTTCTTTCATGGCGAGGTTCACGAACAGGTTCACTGGACATAGGTGGCACAAAGACAGGTGGCGGTGGGGAAATCGGCCGGGGTGGTGCATCCCCACGCCAATATTCAGGGGTCATTGGCAACGGGGACAGCGATTCGTCCAACAAGTAACTGATATCCATGACTTCTTATTCAGCAAAGAGCAGCACGCCGGGTCAGGCAGCAAGTGTGAAAAGTTTCCAAGGGGTCCGACTTTTATACACACTCAAAAAAAAAAAAAAAAAAAAAAAAAAAAAAAAAAAAAAAAAAAAAAAAAAAAAAATTTTTTTTTTTTTGCCAAAAAAAATTTTTTTTTTTTTTTTTTTTTTTTTTTTTTTTTTTTTTTTTTTTTTTTTTTTTTTTTTTTTTTCAATATACTAGTCACTCAGAAAAAGTTTTGGGGAGTGACCAGAAATTTTTTTGTCACCATGTGTTTTCAAAATGACATTTCAGACACGGTTTCAGTTCATAGTGTTTCTGGCCAATGGTTTCTTGTAAACAACTCCTCAGGCCTACGTTGGATATCCCATTTGAGTCATGCCAACGATGGACTTGTACTTGTAAACAAAATATTTCATGTCCACCAAGGTTGGCTTATGACTTGACCCAAAAAAATGGGAGAGAGCTTCCGAATGCCACATGTGGCACCCGAAAGCTCTCTCCCATTGTTTTGGGGTTTTTTTGAAATGAAGCACAACACACAGGGGGAAAACAGACATTTATTCACAAAATAGGGTTTTTTACACTTCCCAATAGGGATCGTTGGTAGACTGCCGGGCCAAAAACACTTGTTCGGCCGCTGCCATGGCAATTCCGTTGGCATCTGCGTTTCGACCCATCATGTACACAGAGTCCTTCATGACTTTCGGGCCCAGGTACTGCACCGTTCCCTCGGGAAAGAGGGGCTCCAGGTACATGAAGGTGGCCATGTCCACCGTACCCACCGTGGCACCCGCCCAGCCGTTGCAGTTGAGTATATTGTCATAAAAGTCCCGAGACAGGTATTTCGGCAGCTCGAGCACAGGGACGGGGAAGAGGGTTTCGTCGTCCGGAATCTCTTCGAACGGGTTGTTGGGCACCAGCTGGATGTTCTTCTGAATGTCTTTATAGGTAAATCCGGTGAGGGACTCTTTGGCCGGCTGCACGCAATACTTTTCCTTGGAATCGTATACAGCCACAAACACCAGGTGTCGAGGGACCCAATCACCACCGTACCACATAAATTGCGCATGGGCAACGAAATCCATGTTTGGATGCATGACTTTGCTCTGATGAATGCTCTGACTGCTTTTGCTCGAGACTGAATGATTGTGGCTGGATGCCCGCTGCTTATATACTATCTGTCTGGCTCAACGCATGCGCACTGACACAAGCTGTGTTCTTGTAGGGGGGGGATTGACTATGTCCAACCTCCAACCTTGAAAGGATGCTGACCAAGCTTGACAGGATGCTGCCCAAGGATGGAATAGTTTGAGATTCCAATGGTATTCCAAACTTGAAATGAGTCGTACCAATCTTGAATAGCTGATGGCTTGCAAACTGGTCGGACCAACCTTGAATGGCTGAAGGCTTAACGTGAAACAATTCATTCCAAACTAGTCAGGTGAATCTTGAATAGCTGACGGTGAAAACAATTCCAAACTAGTCAGGTCAATCTTGAATAGGTGCGTAACATAACACAATTCCAAAGTGGTTAAAATTTCACAAGTCCCAAACAGCACGAGCGGCAGGTTGGTGGTCATCTGGGAAAATGATCTTGAGCTCACGACTTATAAACCATTAAAAAAAAAAAAAAAAAAAAAAAAAAAAAAAAAAAAAAAAAAAAAAAAAAAAAAAAATTTTTTTTTTTTTTTTTTTTTTTTTTTTTTTTTTTTTTTTTTTTTTTTTTGAATCGTTCCCCATAAGAGGCTGAGCTCAAGATCATTTTGGCCAGTTGCTGTTGGTCCCTCGATTCCAGTCACACAACATTTGGTGTTGAAAATCACAAGTCCAATATGATGGTATTTCTTTGGTTAAAATCCACAACTCTGGAAGTTTTGGGCCGTCGGGAATCGTTTCTTCTGACCCGCCTTGCCATTCCACATCCAACGGTACCACTCTCAAGTCTGTCGCTCCATCAGAACCGGATCTGATATTTTCACATGAAGAAATGTACAAGTCCAAATGGGATTTCTTTGGAAAAAATCCATCACTGGCCGAATGACCCATCAAATGAAGCGGCATGAAGAGCAGAGTCCATCCGTCCAAAGGTCTGTACGTCCAAAGTGGTCCACTGGTGGAAGGGTCTTGACAGTTGAAGCATCAGGCAGCAAATGGCGATTGCCCAGTTTGCATGGCACTTATATACAGGAAATTCTCGCCAAGGCGCCAAGTATTCTTGCCAACTCGCCAAGTATTCTTGCCAACTCGCCAAGAATTCTTGCCAAGGCGCCAAGTATTCTTGCCAACTCGCCAAGAATCCTTGGCAACGTGCCAATTCGAGGGGGCCTGTTTCAGTCAGGCATGTTGGGTATCGTTGGACTCGTATGGATGAGGCCAGTCATATAGTGCCCAGTGGGACCACCTCATGGACCACCCATTTCCGGTTTATACTTTTTAGTGTTACCTATGTCATGTTGGGTATCGTTGGACTCGTATGGAGGTTGGCTTTCATATAATGGCCCAGTGGACCACCTCATGGACCACCCACTTCCGGTTTATACTTTTTAGTGTTACCTATGGCATGTTGGGTATCGTTAGACTCGTATGGAGGTTGGCTTTCATATAATGGCCCAGTGGACCACCTCATGGACCACCCACTTCCGGTTTATACTTTTCAACGTTACCTATGGCATGTTGGGTATCGTTAGACTCGTATGGAGGTTGGCTTTCATATAATGGCCCAGTGGACCACCTCATGGACCACCCACTTCCGGTTTATACTTTTCAACGTTACCTATGGCATGTTGGGTATCGTTAGACTCGTATGGAGGTTGGCTTTCATATAATGGCCCAGTGGGACCACCTCATGGACCACCCACTTCCGGTTGACACTTTTCACCGTTACCTATGGCATGTTGGGTATCGTTGGACTCGTATGGAGGTTGGCTGTCCTATAGTGCCATGTGGACCACCTCATGGACCACCCACTTCCAGTTTATACTTTTCAGTGTTACCTATGGCATGTTGGGTGTCGTTCGACTCGGAATGCTTGGACCAGTTGAATTAAAAATATGGGGACCACCTCAAGGACCACCCATTTCCGGTTTAAAATTTCAAGTCCACCACTATGGCATGTTGGGTGTCGTTCGACTCGGAATGCTTGGACCAGTTGAATGAACTTGATGAGGACCACCTCATGGACCACCCCCATTTCCGGTTTCACTCTTATTTCAAATTCATGTGTCGTGTTGGGTGTCCCCAGACTCGTACGGACCCGTACTATCGAAAAAATGACCTCGGACCACTCAAAGACCACCTACTTCCGGAATTTTAAAATAGTCCTGAAGGGGTCATGTGGGGTATCGACACACTCGTGATGACAAATGCTCTCGGAAAACATGTATGACACATAGGTGGTCCCGTTTTGACTTTTTGGAATTGCTTCCAATGCGGCATGATGGGTATCGATGGACTCGGGAGATGGAACTGATGGCAACCCCATCTTCCTTCTTCACTTTCATGCATATGGGGACAAAACACCATTTCCGGGTGCCCGTTCTCGAGAAACACATCAAACAAACGACATGGTCGGCTTTGGATCCACGTCCTCTTTCGTTTGCCGCAAACGGCGAGTCGATAGCTCAATCGGTTCTCGAGTTATGAACCTAAATCTGACAATCTGGAAACCGAAACTCGTCCTTTCGAGCCAGTGTTTCTTGCCGCAACTCAAAACGTTTCACGTATCGCGTAGCATTTTTAGATAAGCTTTCGAATGGTGCAAGTTTCAAGTCGATATCTGAATTTCCAGTCGAGTTATGGGCCAAAACATCAAAATCGAGAAACCGATTTTCGGGGTTTTCGGGTCCATTCAAACCTCTGGCCGGGCAAATCACACCGTCCAGAGTGTAGAGTGAACCGCCACGCATCTTTTGGTGCAAGTTTCAAGTCGATATCTGAATTTCCATGGGTCAAAACACCAAAATCAGGAAACTGATTTTGGGTTTTTTCGGGTCATTCCAATCGCTTCCCGTGTCAATCATATCGCCACACGTGTAGAATGAACCGCCATCCATCTTTTGTCGCCAGTTTCAAGCCGATAGCTGCCTGGGTTGCCCAGTTACAGAGGATCATAGCATTCACCCTTCCCCCACATGTTAACCCTCTTATACCGATGCCAACCGAATGCCTCACTCCTCCTGAATCCATGAGAATGGAAAAGTAGGCCCGAAACCATCTAAACCCATTCAAATCATATTGAATCATGACTCAAAAGACACGAAAACATTGTAAAATGTACTGAAACACGCCTATATCACCTGTTTTTCGCGTCATGCATGGGTCACAGGAGCGTGAGATACTATATTTTCTTGAACAGAAATCCGTCATTCTGTCGGGAATCTTTTGCTGGGAACCCCTTTCTGATCCACCTGCCCCGTGCGGAAGGACAACCGCTCACCACCTCGTTTCCACCCTGACCCGAACAGACATTCGATCCCATCCAACCACGCAACCCTTCCCACATGGCTTAAATCACATCTATATCCTATCATTTCATGATTCTGAAATCTTGCACATTGCCTGCACATTGCATGCAATGGCGGGATAAGTAATATGGGTGAACATGTTATTTAATTCTCAAACATACAAATGATAGGGGCATGCCAAAAAACTGTTTTTGGGGTGGGACGCGTTCCAGAACAAATGCTGGTGGAATTTTTTTTTGGAGGGTGGTGAACATGTTATTTAATTTCCCATACCAAAAAAACTTTTTTTTGTGGGGGGTGGGACGCGTTCCAGAACAAAATGCTGGTGAAATATTTATTTTGAGGGTCATGTCGCGCGCATTAACCAGTGGTAAAGAGACGAGAGGCAACAGGGCTGGAAACACCAATCAATGGGAACTCGTCGTTGGAGATCTGATGGAATCGGTCAAGCTGGTCGATCGAAATGCAACCAAAGTTTCCATGAGTCAATGAACACACTGTTGTACACTTGGAAGGAGTGATCACCATCCACTGAGCCAAAACGTGTCACGATGGCTATTGCGCACAACGCTAAATGAAAAACACATGGAGGCAAACTCGGTCAGTGACTGAAACACAAAATGGCCTGATGTTAAAAAAAAAAAAAAAAAAAAAAAAAAAAAAAAAAAAAAAAAAAATTTTTTTTTTTTTTTTTTTTTTTTTTTTTTTTTTTTTTTTTTTTTTTTTTGACTGTATCAACCTCTTTTTGAAATGATAGTGACTACCCCTTGGGCAAGTTGTTGCATTGCTTCCAATTGATTTTCCAAAAATGCAATACGATCTTCATACTGTTGTATTCGGACCTGTTCTGCTTCTTTCAATTCCGCAATGCGATCTTCATACTGTTGTATTCGAGCCTCTTCCGCTTTCCTCAATAAGATTTTCAAGGCGTTAATCTCTGCCGACATCTGGTTTCGTACCCTTTCAACGGCCGTTTCCACGGCTTCTGCCGTCTTTTCCAAATGCTGCCGTTGCATTTTTTCATCGTCCCGCTCTTTCCGGCACTTTAGCAACTCATTCTCCAACTCGATACACTTGGCATTCTGACGTTCCACTATTTCGTTATGAGTAAACACCATGTAGGAACGTTCTGTTTCAAACTCCTTTAATGTACAGGATCTCTTGTGTTCAAACTCCTCCATCAACTCATGTTTGATGCTTTGAAAATCATTCACCTCCGTCCGATGACGTTGGCCCAGCTCGTACTTATCGGCGTGTACGGCTTCCAAAAAACTATTGCCGTGCTCAATCTGGTGCTCATACCATTCTTTGTAGGGCAATTCGAGCAGAGATGGATTCGATTTCAATACCATCACTTGATCCGATGGATACATCCACAGATACGGACGATCGGTGGGAAGAGGCGTGTCTTCCGTCACTCGAAGCACATGGGAAGGCTCCAGATGCTTGGCAACAGGCACAACGCAACCCGAAATAGGAATGCCGAGCGTCTTGACGGGAATGGACCGATCCCGTCCACTTCCTTTGACTTCATCGTACCAATACCTGGCCTTGCGTTGCTTGGCTCGAGAATGGATGTATTCACACAAGCCGTTCGGGATCAACACGGACATGGCCACTTTGGCGTGAGGACTCATCGCGTGATGGAGATAGTAATGGGAATTTCCGTCATACTCATCTGTTTTACAAGCCGTACCATCACATTGCGCTCTCGATTGACTCACGTAAAACAGAGTATTGATTAACTGATGGATGGTCTTGATAAAGAATTTCAATTTCGCTGCAATATTTTTCACCCTCATGAACTTTTTCCACTCCTTGTCCAACTGAACGTGCTTCTCCTTGACGAGCACCATATGCCGATGATGCTTCTTGGAAGCCGGTAATTTGGCATTGGGTGCTTTGCTTCCATCACACAAGCACCAATAAGGAAGCACATAGACACCTTTGATACTCAAAATGTGTGCTACAAAGTCCTTCCATGCGGCGGCTCTGACGCTGACGTGGTACCAGAAGTGGGTATTTTGCTTAAACTGGTGCAGGATGGGGTGCATAAAGTCCCCTAAACCACTCTCTTCGGCGAATGGCACGTGCGTGGGGAGCAGTGGACCGGTCAGAAACGGTGGCAACTGTCCGACCTCTTTATAAAACGTCCCCCATGCGTTGCAGCGACTTCTTCCCGCCATGCCACGTTTTGGCAAGTGTAAAAAGGAGAGACACGTTTGACAAGGTCCCGACGCCGCATCGCATGGCGGTGGTGCGACGGGCACTTTATGACATTTCGGGGGTCGAAACAAATGGGGAAATGTTTCTTTTATGCACTCCATACGATGCTCGTTGACTCTTTCAGTGATACCTTCTTCAAGTCTCCATTGAAAGGCTCCCCTGCAAAACGGGCATTGTGTATCTCGATCGACACGGTGAACCTGACCCACATGTACCGTTAAAAAATCATGGAGGGTCATTTCTAAACCACATTGGAAAGCAGGACACTTGACCAACACCATTTTTTTACGACTGCACATGGAAGAATATGTGCTGGAAACCATATCGAGGTGTTGACGATGCAACAAATGAGGAAATGTTTCTTTTAGGCACTCCATACGATGCTTGATGACTCTTTCAGAGGTCCGTTCTTCCCGTTCCCATTCGAATGCCCCCATGCAAAAAGGGCATTGGGTATCTCGATCGATACAGTGCACATCACGAACGTGTGCAGTTACAAATTCCTGGAGGGTCATTTCTAAATCACATGGGGAACACTTGAGAAGCATCCGTTTTTTACGAAAGTACATTGAATTATATGTGCTGGCAGCCATCACGAGGTCCACTTAAAGACAGCAAGTTTATCCAGCAGTGTCCGTCGAGTGGCCCCACTCTTTCCAAGGCAAAGAACAATTCTTGAGAAGTGTATTGTCTTGCACAAGACAATGCAATGATGACGAGCGCATCAGTAGAGGTGTTGACCAGCCGACGACCCAGAAACAACTGACTAAGTCACTGCTGAGACCCAACTTATATACAGTCAAAAAAAAAAAAAAAAAAAAAAAAAAAAAAAAAAAAAAAAAAAAAAAAAAAAAAAAAAAAAAAAAAAAAAAAAAAAAAAAAAAAAAAAATTTTTTTTTTTTTTTTTTTTTTTTTTTTTTTTTTTTTTTTTTTTTTTTATCCTCTGGCCTCATGAAAAGTTTGCGCAGCGGATGGTGGTCACTCCTTCTGACCCACAGGTGTACTTTTTTTTTTTTTTTTTTTTTTTTTTTTTTTTTTTTTTTTTTTTTTTTTTTTTTTAAATCTACATCAGGCCATTTTGTGTTTCAGTCACTGACCGAGTTTGCCTCCATGTGTTTTTCATTTAGCGTTGTGCGCAATAGCCATCGTGACACGTTTTGGCTCAGTGGATGGTGATCACTCCTTCCAAGTGTACAACAGTGTGTTCATTGACTCATGGAAACTTTGGTTGCATTTCGATCGACCAGCTTGACCGATTCCATCAGATCTCCAACGACGAGTTCCCATTGATTGGTGTTTCCAGCCCTGTTGCCTCTCGTCTCTTTACCACTGGTTAATGCGCGCGACATGACCCTCAAAATAAATATTTCACCAGCATTTTGTTCTGGAACGCGTCCCACCCCACAAAAAAAGTTTTTTTGGTATGGGAAATTAAATAACATGTTCACCCCCCTCCAAAAATTTTTTTTCACCAGCATTTGTTCTGGAACGCGTCCCACCCCAAAAACAGTTTTTGGGCATGCCCCTATCATTTGTATGTTTGAGAATTAAATAACATGTTCACCCATATTACTTATCCCGCCATTGCATGCAATGTGCAGGCAATGTGCAAGATTTCAGAATCATGAAATGATAGGATATAGATGTGATTTAAGCCATGTGGGAAGGGTTGCGTGGTTGGATGGGATCGAATGTCTGTTCGGGTCAGGGTGGAAACGAGGTGGTGAGCGGTTGTCCTTCCGCACGGGGCAGGTGGATCAGAAAGGGGTTCCCAGCAAAAGATTCCCGACAGAATGACGGATTTCTGTTCAAGAAAATATAGTATCTCACGCTCCTGTGACCCATGCATGACGCGAAAAACAGGTGATATAGGCGTGTTTCAGTACATTTTACAATGTTTTCGTGTCTTTTGAGTCATGATTCAATATGATTTGAATGGGTTTAGATGGTTTCGGGCCTACTTTTCCATTCTCATGGATTCAGGAGGAGTGAGGCATTCGGTTGGCATCGGTATAAGAGGGTTAACATGTGGGGGAAGGGTGAATGCTATGATCCTCTGTAACTGGGCAACCCAGGCAGCTATCGGCTTGAAACTGGCGACAAAAGATGGATGGCGGTTCATTCTACACGTGTGGCGATATGATTGACACGGGAAGCGATTGGAATGACCCGAAAAAACCCAAAATCAGTTTCCTGATTTTGGTGTTTTGACCCATAACTCGACCGGAAATTCAGATATCGACTTGAAACTTGCACCAAAAGATGCGTGGCGGTTCACTCTACACTCTGGACGGTGTGATTTGCCCGGCCAGAGGTTTGAATGGACCCGAAAACCCCGAAAATCGGTTTCTCGATTTTGATGTTTTGGCCCATAACTCGACTGGAAATTCAGATATCGACTTGAAACTTGCACCATTCGAAAGCTTATCTAAAAATGCTACGCGATACGTGAAACGTTTTGAGTTGCGGCAAGAAACACTGGCTCGAAAGGACGAGTTTCGGTTTCCAGATTGTCAGATTTAGGTTCATAACTCGAGAACCGATTGAGCTATCGACTCGCCGTTTGCGGCAAACGAAAGAGGACGTGGATCCAAAGCCGACCATGTCGTTTGTTTGATGTGTTTCTCGAGAACGGGCACCCGGAAATGGTGTTTTGTCCCCATATGCATGAAAGTGAAGAAGGAAGATGGGGTTGCCATCAGTTCCATCTCCCGAGTCCATCGATACCCATCATGCCGCATTGGAAGCAATTCCAAAAAGTCAAAACGGGACCACCTATGTGTCATACATGTTTTCCGAGAGCATTTGTCATCACGAGTGTGTCGATACCCCACATGACCCCTTCAGGACTATTTTAAAATTCCGGAAGTAGGTGGTCTTTGAGTGGTCCGAGGTCATTTTTTCGATAGTACGGGTCCGTACGAGTCTGGGGACACCCAACACGACACATGAATTTGAAATAAGAGTGAAACCGGAAATGGGGGTGGTCCATGAGGTGGTCCTCATCAAGTTCATTCAACTGGTCCAAGCATTCCGAGTCGAACGACACCCAACATGCCATAGTGGTGGACTTGAAATTTTAAACCGGAAATGGGTGGTCCTTGAGGTGGTCCCCATATTTTTAATTCAACTGGTCCAAGCATTCCGAGTCGAACGACACCCAACATGCCATAGGTAACACTGAAAAGTATAAACTGGAAGTGGGTGGTCCATGAGGTGGTCCACATGGCACTATAGGACAGCCAACCTCCATACGAGTCCAACGATACCCAACATGCCATAGGTAACGGTGAAAAGTGTCAACCGGAAGTGGGTGGTCCATGAGGTGGTCCCACTGGGCCATTATATGAAAGCCAACCTCCATACGAGTCTAACGATACCCAACATGCCATAGGTAACGTTGAAAAGTATAAACCGGAAGTGGGTGGTCCATGAGGTGGTCCACTGGGCCATTATATGAAAGCCAACCTCCATACGAGTCTAACGATACCCAACATGCCATAGGTAACGTTGAAAAGTATAAACCGGAAGTGGGTGGTCCATGAGGTGGTCCACTGGGCCATTATATGAAAGCCAACCTCCATACGAGTCTAACGATACCCAACATGCCATAGGTAACACTAAAAAGTATAAACCGGAAGTGGGTGGTCCATGAGGTGGTCCACTGGGCCATTATATGAAAGCCAACCTCCATACGAGTCCAACGATACCCAACATGACATAGGTAACACTAAAAAGTATAAACCGGAAATGGGTGGTCCATGAGGTGGTCCCACTGGGCACTATATGACTGGCCTCATCCATACGAGTCCAACGATACCCAACATGCCTGACTGAAACAGGCCCCCTCGAATTGGCACGTTGCCAAGGATTCTTGGCGAGTTGGCAAGAATACTTGGCGCCTTGGCAAGAATTCTTGGCGAGTTGGCAAGAATACTTGGCGAGTTGGCAAGAATACTTGGCGCCTTGGCGAGAATTTCCTGTATATAAGTGCCATGCAAACTGGGCAATCGCCATTTGCTGCCTGATGCTTCAACTGTCAAGACCCTTCCACCAGTGGACCACTTTGGACGTACAGACCTTTGGACGGATGGACTCTGCTCTTCATGCCGCTTCATTTGATGGGTCATTCGGCCAGTGATGGATTTTTTCCAAAGAAATCCCATTTGGACTTGTACATTTCTTCATGTGAAAATATCAGATCCGGTTCTGATGGAGCGACAGACTTGAGAGTGGTACCGTTGGATGTGGAATGGCAAGGCGGGTCAGAAGAAACGATTCCCGACGGCCCAAAACTTCCAGAGTTGTGGATTTTAACCAAAGAAATACCATCATATTGGACTTGTGATTTTCAACACCAAATGTTGTGTGACTGGAATCGAGGGACCAACAGCAACTGGCCAAAATGATCTTGAGCTCAGCCTCTTATGGGGAACGATTCAAAAAAAAAAAAAAAAAAAAAAAAAAAAAAAAAAAAAAAAAAAAAAAAAAAAAAAAAAAATTTTTTTTTTTTTTTTTTTTTTTTTTTTTTTTTTTTTTTTTTTTTTTTTTTTTTTTTAATGGTTTATAAGTCGTGAGCTCAAGATCATTTTCCCAGATGACCACCAACCTGCCGCTCGTGCTGTTTGGGACTTGTGAAATTTTAACCACTTTGGAATTGTGTTATGTTACGCACCTATTCAAGATTGACCTGACTAGTTTGGAATTGTTTTCACCGTCAGCTATTCAAGATTCACCTGACTAGTTTGGAATGAATTGTTTCACGTTAAGCCTTCAGCCATTCAAGGTTGGTCCGACCAGTTTGCAAGCCATCAGCTATTCAAGATTGGTACGACTCATTTCAAGTTTGGAATACCATTGGAATCTCAAACTATTCCATCCTTGGGCAGCATCCTGTCAAGCTTGGTCAGCATCCTTTCAAGGTTGGAGGTTGGACATAGTCAATCCCCCCCCTACAAGAACACAGCTTGTGTCAGTGCGCATGCGTTGAGCCAGACAGATAGTATATAAGCAGCGGGCATCCAGCCACAATCATTCAGTCTCGAGCAAAAGCAGTCAGAGCATTCATCAGAGCAAAGTCATGCATCCAAACATGGATTTCGTTGCCCATGCGCAATTTATGTGGTACGGTGGTGATTGGGTCCCTCGACACCTGGTGTTTGTGGCTGTATACGATTCCAAGGAAAAGTATTGCGTGCAGCCGGCCAAAGAGTCCCTCACCGGATTTACCTATAAAGACATTCAGAAGAACATCCAGCTGGTGCCCAACAACCCGTTCGAAGAGATTCCGGACGACGAAACCCTCTTCCCCGTCCCTGTGCTCGAGCTGCCGAAATACCTGTCTCGGGACTTTTATGACAATATACTCAACTGCAACGGCTGGGCGGGTGCCACGGTGGGTACGGTGGACATGGCCACCTTCATGTACCTGGAGCCCCTCTTTCCCGAGGGAACGGTGCAGTACCTGGGCCCGAAAGTCATGAAGGACTCTGTGTACATGATGGGTCGAAACGCAGATGCCAACGGAATTGCCATGGCAGCGGCCGAACAAGTGTTTTTGGCCCGGCAGTCTACCAACGATCCCTATTGGGAAGTGTAAAAAACCCTATTTTGTGAATAAATGTCTGTTTTCCCCCTGTGTGTTGTGCTTCATTTCAAAAAAACCCCAAAACAATGGGAGAGAGCTTTCGGGTGCCACATGTGGCATTCCTTTTTTTTTTTTTTTTTTGTGGCAGTTTCATGTGGCAGTTTTTTTTTTTTTTTTTTTTTTTTTTTTTTTTTTTTTTTTTTTTTTTTTTTTTTTTTTTTTTTTTTTTTTTTTTTTTTTTTTGAAAGCCTGTATAAGTCAGGACTCGTGAGCAGAGCCTTCACTTGCTGGTTGGTCATCATCTCGTGTGCCAAAGAATTTGTGTCAAGTATGCCAAAGACATATTGCTGTCCCTTGAAATGTTTTCCAGTCCCTCAAACACAGGTGGATGGCATGGCGTGCAAGAAATGTCGGTCCTTTGGTTACTGTCGCTGTCGTTGCCCCACGTACATGCAAAAATTGAGGGACCTGCATTGCTGTGATTACATGTGTATTCAACCCGCACGCCACATTTGCCTGTTGTGTCCAGACCAGTGCTTCTGTCTGTGTGTCACGCGGCAACGGGACGTGCTGTTGGCACAACCACCGGTTCGAACGACTCGCATCAATGGGAGCCTGGTGGAATTGGTCAAACAGCGCAAGTCCACCCCTCGATATTGTTGCGAGTTGCGATGTTTCCCGATTCCCGAAGACCTGGTCAGAGGATTGGCTTGCTGGCGGTGTAAGGCCGTCAACTATTGCAAGTGTGACTGTACGACGTGGATGGAACGCTTTCCGGTCGCTTTCAGAATATATGGGCCTAGCTTGAGAGTCCATCCGCAATACTATCACTGTGACAAACCCAATACAGTAGGATGAAAATCATTCACTCAAAATCATTCTGAGCTCAACTCAATTTCCCCCAACAACTCAAAATCATTTGTAAGGATTTAAAAAAAAAAAAAAAAAAAAAAAAAAAAAAAAAAAAAAAAAAAAAAAAAATTTTTTTTTTTTTTTTTTTTTTTTTTTTTTTTTTTTTTTTTTTTTTTTTTTTTTGGGTATATAACAGGCAGGGCTCTGAAAGATTTTCACCACTTGCCTCTTGGACGCCGCTCTCACCAGTTGCCTTTCCTTTTGGACACCGCTCTCACCAGTTGCCTCACCACTCGACTCGTGTTACACGTTTTTGCAATTCCCCAGTCAGGGTTCTACAATGGGTTCCATCCGTTCTACCCTTGCGTCTGGATTCCAGAAGCAGTTTGATCAAAGGGAACCGGTTTTTTACCAGATGGCTACGGAAGAGGATCCCGATGACAGCATGATTCCCTATGATGAGGGGGATTTAACACCCACGCCAGACCGTTCGTCCTCCATACCTGATGATCGGGCAGATGTCGACATGCATCCTGATGCAAGTGTGGAGGCTGACGACGAGTTTGTGGTGTGGTTCAGAATGGATTCTGATCAAAACAATTCGGCAGCTGATCAAAACAATTTGGCAGCTGATCAAAACAATTTGGCAGCTGATCAAAACAATTCAGCAGCTGATCAAAACAATTCGGCAGCTGAACAAAACAATTCGGCAGTTGCTGATGGCAAGAAGGTGCTTCAAGATACAAGCATCTCTGGCAAATGTTATCGTGACATGGATAAATGGTTCCCGTCAGACATATCTGATGATGAAGACTAAACATGTAAATTTTGCATGCCGAGTGAAACAGACACACCCAACTTGAAATTGGGGTTAGCCGAGCCCAACTCAAAAACTTTGAAAAAAAAAAAAAAAAAAAAAAAAAAAAAAAAAAAAAAAAAAAAAAAAAAAAAAAAAATTTTTTTTTTTTTTTTTTTTTTTTTTTTTTTTTTTTTTTTTTTTTTTTTTTTTTTTTTTTTGAAACCCTTTATAAGTCGGTAGCGCTGACAGGAATTTGTCAGTTGCTGTTTGGCCATCCGACGACTTGTACGCTCTCTACACTTCCAACATACAATTTGCCTTCTTGTGTACGCATCATGTGGTTTCGCCTCTGTCTTGGCTCTTTTTGCCAACCCCTTGCCGCTGCGGTGGGTGGCGATGGATACTTGTACTGGCGGATCGTGGACTTGGGCATTCTTTTGGGGAAAAAGAATCCTTATTCCTTTGCCAGCCGATTTCAACAGCATGTCGTTGTTGGACAAGATGTATTTCCCCCTGGTCCCAAGTATACCCACAACACGCTGAGATGCAAATTGATTTCCACGGAATTCATGTACCATCGCCTGTTGGAAGCGGATTTGACCAAAGCCAACATGTTTGTGGATACGCTTTGCAGAGGAATAGGGTCAGTCCAGCTTCGGAAGCGGTTTTCAGACACGGTGAAAGATTCCCCAATACTCTTTGCTGGGATGGAAGGCAATGTGTCCATTCCCGATTGGATTCATCAGTTTGTGGCAGACGTCACATGGTGTAGGGATCCT
This sequence comes from Troglohyphantes excavatus, assembly GCA_963932185.1. Classification (NCBI taxonomy): domain Eukaryota; kingdom Metazoa; phylum Arthropoda; class Arachnida; order Araneae; family Linyphiidae; genus Troglohyphantes; species Troglohyphantes excavatus. The sequence goes on from OZ010672.1 coordinate 18,218,436, forward strand.
ACACGTCAGAATGCTGATGAACCCGTTTCGAATCCTGCTCCTCTTGCCGAGCCTCCCTTTTCGAGTGGTGACCCAACAGTTTCGAGTGGTGACTCAACAGTTTCGAGTCCACAGGTCAATCCACCGAGTGCTGCTGTACCTATTGAACAGGGTGATACTGTCAAGAGTGAGGAGGCCAGTGAAGATGAACTCGTGATCGATCTGGATCGGTGCAGTGATGATCCACCCATTGACAGAAACCTGGGAATTGCTCTGGAAGCCGTGGTGAATCAAATAAACTTGTTGCCTGTGGATATTCGTCCGGATTCGCCGCCACACCCAATTCAACCTGCCGATTGGCACATGAAAATGGAAGGTTTGACTGAAGGCCAGGTGCCAAACGTGATTTGGCTGGACAATGGACCCACGCTGATAGCCTATCGTAAAGGGGAAGTGAAAAACAAAATAATTTTGGTACCCTCGTCATGAAAACTTTTTCCAGACACCAGGAACATGTTCAAAAAAAAAAAAAAAAAAAAAAAAAAAAAAAAAAAAAAAAAAAAAAAAAAAAAAAAAAAAAAAAAAAAAAAAAAAAAAAAAAAAAAAAAATTTTTTTTTTTTTTTTTTTTTTTTTTTTTTTTTTTTTTTTTTTTTCCATTGTATATAAGCCCGAGCTGTAGGACAGGTTTTTCAGTTGTGCTCCCAACACTTGTGCAGTGATGCCTCCCCAAATATTTTTTGAGTGACTGTGTAACTTGAATAGGTTTTCAAGTGGCTGAATCGTACTTATGTTGTCGGTATTCAAAATACGTTTGGCTGGCCGATTCAACACTGGGAATTCCTGTGACAAGCTTGGACTGACGTTTGGCTTTCATTGATTTACATTCAACATTGGGAATTTCAATTGGCAAAATCATTTTTTGGCCATTCAAGCTTGGGGAAATACGTTTTCATCATTGGATTTTTTTCCATTCAAGTTTGGATTTTCCTATTCAAGCTTGGAAATACGTTTTCATCATTGGCAAAGCAACTTGGCTTGGCGCGTTTGGCGACAGGGGGAAAGACCTATAAAAGGAAGCCTGCTTTCGAGGGTCGGCATCAGTCAGCGTTCAAGTCGCAATGGATATTTTCCCCGTGAATCGAGTGTCTGAAGAGTTGGAGCCTTTGTATTTCGATGCAGATGTGTGGGAAAAAGAAATCCGGCAACATCGGGTGCAAGCTTTCATTTCGTTCATGGAGCCCCATGAAAATAAAAGGATTTATCACAACGCCCTGCCAAAGGACTGGTTCAGGAAATTTCTGGATAATTTCTTGAGGTGCTTGGACTCGGCCAAACATTCCGGCTATTTCGATCCCAACGAACTACAGTGGGACCGGATTGTGAAAAAACTCATGAAAAATCCTGAAAGGAACATGAAGAATGCCGATACCCGACTTGGGTTTCGATTGGATAACATGTACTTGGTCAAGCACGGGTTCACGTTTGGACACTGGATTGTGGATCCTGGAATGCATCACGTGTTCCAAACGTCGTTTGCGCCCATGGTGTGTTATGAACTGCCTGCTGCTAGTGTCAATTCCCGCTCCCAGCCCAATACCGTTCGTAGGAGTTTGAGTGCCTATGATCAGATGCTCTACGAACGGTACGTGTTTCAGCCCCATTCCACGTACAGCATTCCTTCGGGCACGCGGTACGTGGTGATGGCTGTTCAAAAGACCCTCTTCTCTGTGGACGTGGTGCCGAATAGTGTGGAGATTCCTGGCATGGAGTCGTTCAAGACCCACAAGTCGTATGGCGCGAGTGCGTACAATGTGCCACCTCCGACCCCTGCGGCCCATCGACCACCTGAGATGATCATGCCTCGAGAGCGTCGGATGAAACGAAAACAGGTGCAAAAGAATTGGGGCAAACCCTCTAAGCGTGTGCCTGTAGAACCACCGCCAGCAACTCGTGTTGTGGAGCCAGCAACTCGTGTTGTCCGCAAGAATTGGGGACAGTTTAAAATTCCCAAGCGTGTGGAATCTCGTGAGCCTGTTTCACCTGCGTGGGAGGACCCCACCCCTGTGGACTTGACAACATCTTCTCCGTCACCAGTTGTTGTGCATCAACCCCTGTTCCTAGAGCCGCTATTCATGGAGCCTCCAGTGGAGTATTCGCCAGCAGTGGTGCATCAAGAGCCTGTGCAATCGCCAGCCCCTCCTGTTGTGCATCAACCCCTCTTCATCGAGCCTCCAGTGGTGCATCAACCCCTATTCATCGAGCCAGTTGTGCAACCACCAGTTGTGTCACCACCAAGGGTGCAACCATCCATGCCAAATTGGATGGAGCCTGCAACCCCTATACACTTTGACATGACTGAACTCCTTTTTGGACATGATGATGATGAAATTCCGATTTTGGATGAAGCCATGTTAATGGAATTGGGTTTCCAACCACCACCCCAAGATCGACCCCCCATACCCCAAGATGAACCTTTGGACTTGACGACCCCCAGACGTTTCCCTGACGTCATACAACAACCATCGGCCATTACATTTGTAAAACCAATCGATTTGTCGTTTAAATAAAAATAATTTTTACCCCCCCACACTTGTGTCGTTTTGCTTATTTGAAAAATTTTTGTAGAGGTCACGGTGCTCCACTATTTTTTCGGCCGACTGTATACGCCGTTAATTTTTGCGGATGTTTCGGACGACTTTTCTAGCATTTTGTAGCGAAGCTGGCAACCCTCCAGTCACAAGATCACTACTTTTTTTTTACTTTTCTTTGTCAAGTCCATCGCACGGGTTCGAACCACCAATCCTCTGATTAGTAGCTGAACACCTTTAACCGCTCGGCCATGGAAGCCGAACCATGGTCAGATGACGAGGACAACACCTGAGCTAGCACCCGACGCAACCTCAATAAGCGTCAGGACATTGGACCCCGATCGGATTTATCGTGCACCAGTCCCGTATACACGCCAGTATAATTTGTTGGATGTTCTGAACGACTTTCTAGTATTTTTGTAGCGAAGCTGGCAACCCTCCGACCGCAAGTTCACTACTTTTTTACTTTTTTTTGTCGAGTCCATCGCAAGGATTCGAACCACCAATCCTCTGATTAGTAGCTGAACACCTTTAACCGCTCGGCCATGGAAGCCGAACCATGGTCAGATGACCAGGACAACACCTGAGCTAGCACCCGACACAACCTCAATAAGCGTCAGGACATTGGACCCCGATCGGATTTATCGTGCACCAGTCCCGTATACACGCCAGTATAATTTGTTGGATGTTCTGAACGACTTTCTAGTATTTTTGTAGCGAAGCTGGCAACCCTCCGACCGCAAGTTCACTACTTTTTTACTTTTTTTTGTCGAGTCCATCGCAAGGATTCGAACCACCAATCCTCTGATTAGTAGCTGAACACCTTTAACCGCTCGGCCATGGAAGCCGAACCATGGTCAGATGACGAGGACAACACCTGAGCTAGCACCCGACGCAACCTCAATAAGCGTCAGGACATTGGACCCCGATCGGATTTATCGTGCACCAGTCCCGTATACACGCCAGTATAATTTGTTGGATGTTCTGAACGACTTTCTAGTATTTTTGTAGCGAAGCTGGCAACCCTCCGACCGCAAGTTCACTACTTTTTTACTTTTTTTTGTCGAGTCCATCGCAAGGATTCGAACCACCAATCCTCTGATTAGTAGCTGAACACCTTTATCTACTGAGCAACTGGGGTCAAAGAGAATAGAGTTCTGAAGAATTTCGCCTAAGAACTAAAATTTGGCTAATTAAATGTACAGCTACAACATCTATTTCGAAGGGCCCGAAGCCCGAGGTACTGTCGTCAACTAACAATCATTCGAGCGAGTTCGAATCACTGAACTCTAACTGCTGTTAGTAGTGTTTTTTATTACCAAAGCATTGTAGAAGTATTTAATATATATAAATATTATATTTTCTTCTTATAGAATTAATTTTTATATTGCCAAACAGATAGTTTTTGCTCTTGCTTTTTAACTACTTCTACTTTGACTTGCAAATGACTTCCTATTTTAATAGCAGATTACATTTAAAATGGGTTTAAAAAGAAAATTAAAAAAACTTACCCAAAAATAATATATGTCGGCGTATTTTAACATGAAAAATATACGAAATATTGCGGTATCAAGAAAAGTGTGCCCCATCATGGCGGCCTCCATATCGGCTTCAAGTCAACAAAATGTCTTGACTTATCCAGAAGTTACATTTAGAGATCAGTGGTTCGAATACGGCTGATACCAGAAACTTGACAAAAATTCAGGCAAAGACGAACTGGATTATGTGCAGTCCGTAAACTTGTGATCAAAGGGTTGCCAGATTAGCTGTGAAGTAACAATACGTCGTTCGAACGCGCGCGCATCTAGTTCAGCCTTGTTCGAACTTACCTAAAACTTCTACACCGTGTATACGAATTGGTGCACGTTAAATCTGATCGAAATTCAATGTCCTAACGCCTATTGAGGTTGCGCCGGGTGCCAGCTCAGGTGTTGTCCTCGTCATCTGACCATGGTTTAAAAATATGAGGCATTGATCCCGCGGGTCTTTCTTCGAGATAGGCCCTGAACCGTCGCCAATAGTCCAATGTGCAACTTTAGTGCGACGTTGTTTAAGCAAACCTAACAAATAACATCTATTTAGTAACAGATGCATATAGATTGAAATCTTAGTTTTCAGAACATACCATTTTTATAACTATAGTAAAAACTTGTTAAATATGAAAAATCTAATATTCCCCTTCTAATAAAGTAAAAATTTTAAATCTACAGACCAATGGAAGGAGTTCCCCCTTGCAAACATTACTATCCAGGGGAGCCTTAAACTCAGTAACGAAAAAAATCCCTCCCTCAATTCAACATCGATCGAAAATATTTGTTTACAACTGAATATTTTTTAAACTTTAAATCCCGATTTTGTAATTCAATTTTGGATACACTTAAAAATAGTAACTGTAGAAATATAGACGGTAATCTTTGCTTGTTCAACTTCGGAAAAACCCTTATATCGTCCCATTTAGACTAAAATAACATACTATTTTAATTTTATCACATTTTTGTCAGTGATATATGCAAAATCGCTTCACTTAGCACAAATACTGGATGTAATTAGATTTTACCCTAAATGCTGCGGAAATTGCCTCTTATATATATGTTAGCCAAATGTCACTGAAAAATTACTCTTTATGTAAGAAATAAAAACTTTCTGATAAAGATATAAAAGTTTTCTTGTAAACGCATCATATATATTCCACATCCAGGAAATACTAAAGGAATAAAACGGATGTTATTTATGCGCGTTAGATACAGTTGGCTCAGTGATTGTATATGCAAATCACGCGGTTTGTATTCCCAATCACAGTGGAGGCCTCCGTGGCCGAGCGGTTAAAGGCGTCAGCTGGGAATACAAAGGTTCCTGGTTCGATGCCAGACGATGGACTTGACGAAGAAAAGTAAAAAGTAGTGATCTTGTGATCGGAGGGCTGCCAGCTTCGCTACAAAATACTAAAAAAGTCATCCAGAACATCCGCAAAAATTAACGGCGTGTATACGGGATTCACGATAAATCTGATCGGGGTCTAAAGTCCCGCGTCTATTGAAGGCGTTGGGTGCCAGCTCAGGTGTTGTCCTCGTCATCTGACCATGGTTCAAAAAACACGAGGCATCGTTCCCGGGTCTTTCCTTCGAGATAGGCCGCGAACCGTCGCCAATAGCCCACTGCGCAGCTCTAGTGCGACGTTATTTAACCAAACCAAACCAAACCTAATTATGAACAAGTTATATTCAGATAAAATATAAGTATGTCTGTATTTTAATTTATTCATATATTTAAAAAAAAATATTATTTATTTGGCAAAAACATTGGGCTATTGGCGACGGTTCGGGGCCATGCAGAACTGTCTAACATGAAGTATTAATTTTATAATTAAAGTGGGTATTTAGCTCTAGTGCGATGCTAATTAACCAAATCAAAACCTTCGGAATGGACCCGAATCGCCGCAAATACCCATTGCTCAGCACTAGTGCGATATACTCATTAATTAACCAACCAATTGGAATTGATCCTGATCAGTTGCCAATAGCCCATTGTGTGCCTCTAGAATTACATTATTCAGCCAACCAAGCAACATATGAAGAATTTAATATATAGTGAATAAATCTTGTATGTTTCATTAATAATAACTGAATTTGATTAATAAACTTTCAAAAAATAAAAAAGATTATCATTTTGAGATTATTTTAAAGTTTTGAATTAAATACGATTGTATAATATATATTTAATTTTACTTATCCAGGAACTCCTACAACACAACGCATCTCTATTAGAAAAAAATTTGTTCACTAAAACTATCATAAATAGCGCCAAATGGCAACCCATAACTAATGAACGTTTGTACACTTTTCTGGCAATTTGTGGTCTACCCATTTTTCCTTTGTATGTGAAGCGCCTAAACCAGGGTCGGCAACCTGCGGCCTGCGAGCCGCATGCGGCTCTTTTGATGTAAAGTTGCGGCTCTCCAATTCCATACGAAAAAATTAATAATTTATTATTAAAACCCTTAAAAAATAAGAAAATATATTTGTAAGTACCTAATTTCACAATAGCTTCTATTTTCATAATCATTAATTACAAATCGCTACGCTTAACATGACCGTAAGGAGATAAATTTGAACTATTGTTTTGTTCTTAGAGATGATACTCCGTGACAGCCTACGCCTTGCTTGAAGAAGTAGTTTGTTTCGAAAAAAAAATTACTTCTTTTTGTTGAAGACATAGAGAGCGGTAAATTACTTGATTTTAAAAATCTGAAGCAATATCGCGATGAGACCAATGCAACTATTGATACGAATTACTTCAGCATAGCTTTAAAAAACATGAAGGATTTATTCGAGCAATTCAAAACAAACAAAAGTACTCTCGCGTTCATAGTAAATCCTCTCAACACAGATCAACATTGAGCTATTTGGAATTGATGCTGGATCGCTCCAAATGCAATTGCTAGATTTGAAAACCAAAGACTTGTGGAGTGGCAAGTTCACTTCACATAACTCAAGAGCAAGTTGGAAGAGTTGGAGGTCCAGAAATGCATGCACAGCTCTAAAAGAAATTCCGCGAGTTGAGGCCCTCATAATTGGCGCATGGAATAGTCTTCCAGAATGCTACAGTGAGGTGAAGAATTTGGCATATGGAGTGCTGACGATCTTCGGGTCGACATATTCGTGCGAGAAAGCGTCCTCTTGTATGAATATAATAAAAAGTAAAGTTAGAAGTCAACTAACAAATAAAAATCTAGAGTCGTGCTTGAAACTTAAACAACAAGTTATAAGCCAGCAGGCACGTAGGTAAGGGAGGGGTTTGGGGGGTTCAAACCCCTCCCATTGTAAGTAAAATAAAAAAAAATTAAAATCCGAATTACTGTAAAAATTATAAAAATAGAGATTTTAGTGTGTGTGGGGGGGGGGGGGGGGGTTAAAAAAATCTCCCGTGTGGATGAGGAACTACAGGCACGTAGGTAAGGGAGGGGTTTGGGGGGTTCAAACCCCTCCCATTGTAAGTAAAATAAAAAAAAATTAAAATCCGAATTACTGTAAAAATTATAAAAATAGAGATTTTAGTGTGGGGGGGGGGGGGTTAAAAAAATCTCCCGTGTGGATGAGGAACTACAGGCACGTAGGTAAGGGAGGGGTTTGGGGGGTTCAAACCCCTCCCATTGTAAGTAAAATAAAAAAAAATTAAAATCCGAATTACTGTAAAAATTATAAAAATAGAGATTTTAGTGTGGGGGGGGGGGGGGGGGGGTTAAAAAAATCTCCCGTGTGGATGAGGAACTACAGGCACGTAGGTAAGGGAGGGGTTTGGGGGGTTCAAACCCCTCCCATTGAAAGTAAAATAAAAAAAAATTAAAATCCGAATTACTGTAAAAATTATAAAAATAGAGATTTTAGTGTGTGTGGGGGGGGGGGGGGGTTAAAAAAATCTCCCGTGTGGATGAGGAACTACAAGCACGTAGGTAAGGGAGGGGTTTGGGGGGTTCAAACCCCTCCCATTGTAAGTAAAATAAAAAAAAATTAAAATCCGAATTACTGTAAAAATTATAAAAATAGAGATTTTAGTGTGTGTGGGGGGGGGGGGGGGGTTAAAAAAATCTCCCGTGTGGATGAGGAACTACAGGCACGTAGGTAAGGGAGGGGTTTGGGGGGTTCAAACCCCTCCCATTGTAAGTAAAATAAAAAAAAATTAAAATCCGAATTACTGTAAAAATTATAAAAATAGAGATTTTAGTGTGTGTGGGGGGGGGGGGGGGTTAAAAAAATCTCCCGTGTGGATGAAGAACTACAGGCACGTAGGTAAGGGAGGGGTTTGGGGGGTTCAAACCCCTCCCATTGTAAGTAAAATAAAAAAAAATTAAAATCCGAATTACTGTAAAAATTATAAAAATAGAGATTTTAGTGTGTGTGTGGGGGGGGGGGGGGGGTTAAAAAAATCTCCCGTGTGGATGAGGAACTACAGGCACGTAGGTAAGGGAGGGGTTTGGGGGGTTCAAACCCCTCCCATTGTAAGTAAAATAAAAAAAAATTAAAATCCGAATTACTGTAAAAATTATAAAAATAGAGATTTTAGTGTGTGGGGGGGGGGGGGTTAAAAAAATCTCCCGTGTGGATGAGGAACTACAGGCACGTAGGTAAGGGAGGGGTTTGGGGGGTTCAAACCCCTCCCATTGTAAGTAAAATAAAAAAAAATTAAAATCCGAATTACTGTAAAAATTATAAAAATAGAGATTTTAGTGTGTGGGGGGGGGGGGGGGGGTTAAAAAAATCTCCCGTGTGGATGAGGAACTACAGGCACGTAGGTAAGGGAGGGGTTTGGGGGGTTCAAACCCCTCCCATTGTAAGTAAAATAAAAAAAAATTAAAATCCGAATTACTGTAAAAATTATAAAAATAGAGATTTTAGTGTGTGGGGGGGGGGAGGGGGGGGTTAAAAAAATCTCCCGTGTGGATGAGGAACTACAGGCACGTAGGTAAGGGAGGGGTTTGGGGGGTTCAAACCCCTCCCATTGTAAGTAAAATAAAAAAAAATTAAAATCCGAATTACTGTAAAAATTATAAAAATAGAGATTTTAGTGTGTGTGTGGGGGGGGGGGGGGGTTAAAAAAATCTCAAGTGTGGATGAGGAACTACAGGCACGTAGGTAAGGGAGGGGTTTGGGGGGTTCAAACCCCTCCCATTGTAAGTAAAATAAAAAAAAATTAAAATCCGAATTACTGTAAAAATTATAAAAATAGAGATTTTAGTGTGTGTGTGTGGGGGGGGGGGGGGGGGTTAAAAAAATCTCCCGTGTGGATGAGGAACTACAGGCACGTAGGTAAGGGAGGGGTTTGGGGGGTTCAAACCCCTCCCATTGTAAGTAAAATAAAAAAAAATGAAAATCCGAATTACTGTAAATATCATAAAAATAGAGATTTTAGTGGGGGGGGGGGGCGGGGTGCCCCACTGTGGGCATGGGATATTGAGACCGAAACACGATGACGTCATGTTAGGTTTAATTTGAAATAAAGATAATAAAGGGAATAGATCGTCAAACGGGGTCGTAAAATAAGACTTAAAAATGAAGATGCTCTCAAGACCACATAATTTCGTTAATCTTAAAATACTTCAATATAAGTTGCCAGTTTATTCTAAAACAAAACCATCTCCCATGTTTTCTATAACGGTTTTTAATTTATTGTTTTTGTTGCCCTTGAAAATACTGCTCTTTGAGTATTATCTAAATTTCGCGAAAAACAATCGAGCGTTTTTTTTTCTTACTTTTTGTACGAATCAACCCAGGACGCAGAGCAGTCGTCTCATCGCTTTTTTTATTTTTATTTAATTCTAAAAATAGATCAGACACTCTTTCTTTCATCAAATATGTATATGATACTTTTTACATTAAAATGTAGTATTGCGTAATCTATAGGCGCCGAACGTCTGAGCATTTTCCTTCGGTCCTGGCAATTTCAGCGTTATTTCGTAAATAAAACTTGTTTTATTACTCTTTGCGGTTCTGTTCCGTTCGACACCCCTCCGCACCCCCTGGGGAAGTTTGGAATTGCGAGTTTTAAAAATCTCTGATTTGGGAACATTTACGCCCAAAGAAATAGCAAATGAAAGGGGGTGCGGAGGGGTGTCGAACAGAACAGAACCGCAAAGAGTAATAAAACAAGATTTATTTACGAAATAACGCTGAAATTGCCAGGACCGAAGGAAAATGCTCAGACGTTCGGCACCTATAGATTACGCAATACTACATTTTAATGTAAAAAGTTTCATATACGTATTTGATGAAAGAAAGAGTGTCTGATCTATTTTTAGAATTAAATAAAAATAAAAAAGGCGATACGAGCCGACTGGTCTGCGTCCTGGGAAGATTAAATTGCCCAGCTTGTAAGATTAAACTTAAATTAGACCTCCGAACGGGCACTGCATTGTACGTCGCTGCATATTGGAATATTGGCGACGGTTCGGGGCCCATCTCGAAGGAAATACCCGGGAACAATGCCTCGTATGTTTGAACCATGATCAGATAACGAGGACAACACCTGGCGCCGTTAAGTTGATAATTTTTTTTGTTTCTTTTAGATCTTTGAATTAAAATGACCTTTACAATTTAAATTTAATTAATGGAAGTTAATATTTATTGGTAATAAGTAAATAATTTTCTCTGTATTAAATTATGTATATTTAATGTTTAATTTAAAACTAGCAGTGGCGATTGGATTGCACAATTCCATGCAATTTCGAGTGTTTTTACTTCCACTACTTTAGATCATGTAGGCTTTATAATTTATATTATTCTTTACTAGTTTTGGTCAACTAAAACGCTTATTAGATCTTTAAACTATCATAACTATAAATTATCTCGTTACCACAGATATTATAAGGATTCTCAAACTTTAAATTTGTTCTCTAAATTTATTTCATAATTAAGAAGTGAGTTACTAATTTTAAAAGTACAGTTATTGACAACTGTTAAAAGTAGTTAATGACAATGATAACTGTCATTAACTGCTGCCTCGATATTCAAATGCCAACGTATAGGTGATGGGCACTGCAACGTCACAGGCTGCCGCGCAGAGCAACGAGGAAAATCTAAAGGCAAAACAAACAGAATTCCGTTGCCTTTCGCTATGCTTGCGTCGCGTTAAAAGGCGGTATTTTGTTTTAAACTCAAAATAAAAGCACACGATTAGGCACAAATACAAGTCCAATTATAGTTTTAGTAACATAAGGATTATAAAAACAAAAATTTCCAATAATTTTATTTTTTATATTCGAACAAAAAAAATACTGAAAATAGACGATAATGAAACGTAAACTAATGATACATTAATTGTGCACTATTATTTTATATTTGTAGCAATAACTTATAAGTTTTTGTGTCAAGTTTTGTTTATGAGATGCCATCATAGGTTCGTTAAACACAAATAATTGAACCTAACAATAATGTTGTTACAACTATATTTAAACATTTTTTGAAATCCATCGGCGACTTTGTTGGATTTCTGAAGTTGTAAATCATTATTTAATAGTATAAATATATAAATCGTATTACTTATATTGAATTGCTTGTATACTAATCCAATAAATATATGCATAAAAACTTTAAGCACAAAAAATATTACACATAAATGTATTAAAAAATGACTTCGATTCTGCAAATATGTTTTCTTGTAAAAGTAGGCCCAAATGACACAATAAGTTGTCTCATGGAGTGATGGACTAAGGAGGGTGCAAAATTTCAGTGGAAAAAGAAAAATTTAGAAGATTTATTCGAAAAATTTTAGTCTACTAGGATGTTTTTAGATTGATATTTTTTATTTTAATTGTACATTACATTTGAGTAAATTGATAATATTGAGGTTCGTTACATTATCCGTGTATTATTTTAAGACGGCTATATATTGCGTGGATTTTGTTTTGAAAAATGCATGTTTGACACTTTATAATATAGTAATTTCTCCCAAATTTTTTGAAATTTGGCGTCTTCATGAAACTAATAAAAAAAAATGACATGCAAAGTTAGAAAATTCTTGTATTTAAAATAAAATACAGCAAAAACAAAAATTAGCATAAAAATTCATCGAAGTTGTGAAATTAAAGGTTTTAAACAGGCTAATCTTTAAAAAATGTAGCTTTGAAGATTTTTGTTCCAAATTCCTTTATAAAACCTACAAAAAACCTTCAATTTTCCAACTTTGATGAAGGCTTTATGCTGATTTTCTTAAACAAATTTGTCAAATCATCTATAAAAGAACTATATATATTTATGTTGTTACCCGGAAAATAAAACTAGCATAAAACATAATTAATTTGTGAAATTGAAGGTTTTATAAAGGAATTTGAAAAAACTGCACTTTTTTTTATAGTTTTTAATTTTTTCATGAATTAAATCTTTAAAAATTCTGCATTTCCCTTTAATAATTTCAATACTTTATAATAAAAGGTGTTTTAAAGGCTTTATTTCATGTTGTATAAGGAATTTTTAACAAAAATCTTCATTAAATGCAGTTATTTTTAGATTTTAATAGCACTTAAAACTGGAGTTTTGCTGCATAAAACCTTCAAGTTCGCGCCTTGAAATTTGTATGGTGATTGTTTTTGCTTCACCTTCAATTATGAAGCAAAATAATTTTCGTTTGTGCACAAACATCCCTGGAACCGCTGTAATACAATTCCCATGACGATCTTTTATAATATATATGCATTTAATAATTTGATGTTTTTAAAAGAAATTATTAATTACAATTATCTGCCTGATATTTTAATATAAATACTAATTATGGTAATGTTTTAATCATTCTTAGAGAAAACAAAACAATGAAAAATATTTGTTAATTTATATTTAAATATGTGGATATTATTAACATATAAGTATTTTTTTAATTTGAATTTTACGCCGAATAAAACAGATATTTATTTTTTAATTGTATAAACACTTTAATTGTATAAATATACAATTAAAACTAAGTAATTTTGATTTAAAAAAATTTCGTTGAACTTGTATACACATTTTTCTTAACATTTAAAATAAGCAGAAAACCCCAAGAAATAACTAAAATGTCCTTAAAATAAACAAAAACAGTAATAAATATATAACTTAATTTTTAAGTTATAATTTTAATCAGTATAATTAGTTTCAGGTAATCCTTAAATGAAGTATTAACGAATAACGCATTGGTCGATCGCGAACAAACATGCTAAACCCATGTTAAACGCTGACCCGCGAACGACGTTTCTGCCTTCAGCTTTTCCGAGAAGCCGGTTTGTTTACAAATACGCCCATCCCCTATTCCTTTTTACTAATGAAAATTTATAAAAAATTTTGAGAAAAAAAAAATTGTGTGGGGGGGGGGGGGGAGAATTTTGTTGATGTTTTTTTTGGGGGGGGGAGGGGGTTGAAGTATTCTCCCTCTAAGGGGGACCCCCCAAAAAAAACGGATTTCCTTAAGTACCTTATTCCACCCACCCCCCTCGGGAAAGGGGGGAGGTTAAGTAAAGAAATCCGTTGCTCAGTCAGTGAACCCCCCCCCCATGAAAAATCTATACCTACGTGCCTGTAAGCCAGATTTAATCAAACTTCTAAAAGGCATGCAAAGCCAAAGCTCCCATTTGATGTAACTCTATATTTGTGTTTTTATATGAATAAATATTATTCCATATTTAAAGCCGTTTATTTTAAATCAAAAATCAAATATATATAAGCAAATACTATAATATTGAAACGAAATTTTTTAGTAGCTCTTTAAAAACTGGGAAATCTTGTAAATTGTAACTTTTGGCTCTTCCGTTTCAATAGGTTGCCGAACCCACTGGCCTAAACGAACAAAAGCTGGTTTGGTTTGTTTAATTAACGTCGCACTAGAGCTGCACTGTGGGCTATTGGCGACGGTTCGGGGCCTATCTTAAAGGAAACTCCGAGAACGATGCCTCTCGTATTTTTGAACCATGGTCAGATGACGAACGAACAAAAGCAGATTTGTCTGTTGTAGGGAAGAAATCGAAACTACTAGTAAGTTTCCGTTTTGATACGTCACGTAACTTCAACTTCAATTTGTAATCTCTTAGGTTGAAACCAGAAGCACTTTAAGCGTATTGGTATTAGCACATTGTTCTGACAGCCTTTTTGAAAATATACATTGGATGTAAAAATGGCTAGAAAAAAACAGCGTCCTAAAAATCAAAATCGTAAGTAAATCCAAAAGAAATTACATATTGTTTTGTTTTCAAATGCTGTTCCTAGTTTTTTCAATTATATAAACAGTTAAGATAACAGGTAGAAAATATTTTAGCGTATTCGCAACGAAGTAAAAAAGCATATAGCGGTCTTTTGTATTCGCATAAGTCCAATTTAATACAATCACTTTTAATTTTAAATCTTGATTTTAACTATTTTTTCTTTCTATTTTTAGGTTTAACTTAGCTTTCTTGACACGAAATAAAAATTTTGTTCCTCTCTGTTAAGGCTGCAAAGTAATGTTAAATTCTTCGTTTAATACTAAATTGTATTAAGTTAATCTTAAAACCAATATAATCATAATAATAACCTTACAAAAATCAAAAATCCTCTTTTTTACATGATATTTTCCGTATTGAGATCTTTATATGAAAATCCCTTCAGTGTTCATGTTTCTTTGTTACAAGAACATTCTTAATGGTAACTGATAACGCAAGTTTTTTTTTCTGTGAAGAATCATTGTTTTTTTCAGATAAGATGTATTTTTTGGGCTTTCATTATTTATTATTTTCTTTTTTTAAATTTTTATTTGTAGGTATATTCTATAAACGTTATCAGAAAGTATGATTTTCATTTTTCCAAACGAACAGATTTATAACTTCCCTAATTCTCATTATGCTGTAGGCTTAATCATATAATATCAATAATAAGTCCATAATAGAAATATTAATGTTTAACTTGGGCGCAACCAGGGTTTCCCTTAGTGGTGTGCGCTCGTGTCATCACACATGCCCCATAACTTCTGGAGGGATCCCACACTCATCAGAGGATCTCAAAATGAGAATTTTGCAGATTTTTTATTTTCAATATGGAACGTCTTTAAAATAAGCTATATGAGATATCACGATAGAAACAATATGTTACGCTTTTAGGCATTATACCCTTTATGCATCCATTTGGGCATTATACTTCCATGTCAAATAAAATGACTAGCATAAATTTGCTCATATTCGATAGAAAATTAACAGTCTTAAAAAATATTTCTCTAAAAAGAACAATATAATGCAGACTTTTTACATAACAAACTTCTCTAATAAATAGTATTCTAGGCAAATGAAATGTAGTTGCATCAAACATTTGTAGTTGATAAAAATAATCATGATTGGCTTTTCAAATATAAGAAAAATCTTTTAAAAATCTGATGACATTTATTCATAAGTTACAGAATTTATGTTTCATTTAAATTTATTTATAAGTTTGTGTGGAGGTTGAAAATGGCCCCACTACTAAGTTTGCACCATGCCCCGTGACTGGCTAAGGACGGCTCTGCATTAAACACAACACACATGCTTATGTAGATTAATCACATAATATATATCCTTTAAAAAACTTTAGAAAAGTCATCCTTATATATAAAAGTATTCTTATATATATATATATGTGTATATATTAGTATATATGTTAATATTTTTTATTTATATCTATAGGCTCAAAGATTAGAGTTAATCCACTGAGTGCTTCAGAAATTGTGAAACATCACCTAGTGGACTTTGATGACTTTTTAGAAATTGATATCTCTACTCAATGCAATTACAATCTAAGTAACTTTTATATTTACCTTCAATATACTAGCTGCAATTATTTTTATACTAAAATTTTATACCTGCATTTTAAGGAAGATTCCGGTGAGTGTTTTTTATGTTGGGAAGAAATTAACGAATCCAAAGAAGTTCAGGTAATTGGCTTTATTTTTAAATATTTTAGTTCTTGGTTTTGCTATAAAAATATTCCATTATAACATACTTTCAAATATTCACCAAATTACTGTAGCATGTTAGTTATTATTCTCAAAATGAACAATTTTTGGTTGTTACTTGTTCAATAACTTCAATGTATGTGTTCAAAAATTTTCATTATATACAATCAACAACACTTTTATTAACTCTTCTTTTGCTGAATTTTTTTTAATACTTTATAAAAGTCATTTGTTGTATTTCAAAAGATTCAGAGAAAAACATTTTCTTATGAAAAGATACTTATTTCAGTAAACAAAACTGATATGAAAGTTTTGTCTATTGCATTATATTAAAAAAAGGATGTACTCCATAGTTATTATTTTTGATACTTGGGGGCTCTGCCAATACTCAAGGATTGCTTTGCAATCCTATTTTGTTTGCTTTGCAAACAAAAGCCGCCTTCGCTTTTGAATAGGTGAGAAATGCAAATTGAAAAGTGATACATTTAATATTCACTTGTACAAACCAACTTTAATTATTTAAAAATTAGTTTAATCATAAGTGTAAACCGGTATTGGGCCCGAGCCCCTTCAATATCATTGAAAAACTGGCTCAGCTTCCATAAAGGTTATGTTTTCTATTAAAAATGAGAGTCATGAGCCTCTCCCACCAATTATTTAAAAAACTTTATGCTTTTGGTTGTAATTTTAGTTTCTATTAGGAGATTTTTTTAATAAGGAGGACTTTAGTCAGAGGTTAATCCTTTTTCTGAAGCACGTGTGGCGGATCCTAAATTGTTAAAATGCATTAAATGGTCACCTTTGTAGACTCTTCTGAAAAACCGATATTCACACTTCTTAGTAACAAAAATTGGCTTCATTACTAATCAAAGAACTCTCTACATTTCCGCTCTGCAGGGTTCCTGAAAGGGTAATCAGATTTGGTGAAAAATCAGGATGCTAGATTACCTTTTAATGCTTGACTACCTCAATTAGTTTGAATCTGTTAGGGTACTGGATGCTCCCTATGAGTCTTCCCCCGCCCCCAGCTTTATTTACATACATAAATACATTTATGAATTATTAAAAACATCTGTTTACAATTTTATATCAAAACTAGCAAAAGTACCCGTTCTTCGCACGGAGATAAATAAAATAATGACAAATAACTGAAAACATATATTTCCTCTCCTCTCTGGGATAATTGCATATACCATTTTAGTATTCCTCTTTAAAAAGTGATAAAGTTTTTTTTTATAATTGAAAAACTTTTATGTTTAATAAATTAGAAGTTAAAATAGTAAAAATATCTCTATGCTACTTGGTTGCTAATCACTGATAAAAATCCAATAATTTCTAGTTTATCTCTCATAAGGTATGGAGTTTTAAAAATTAAACATTCCTGCACAAACATATTTTTAGAAATTTCCTTTCGGTATGGGTATACATAGTTGCATGAAATCCCATAATAAAAATCGACATTTTTAAAATCCTTAACTCATGTGGAATCAGCTGATGTGTATAAATAATATACTATCCTGGAGACGAAAGTCAGACGTTTCGTACATGCCGATTTTTAACCCATCTTCCCTCTTACGCTTGTACCAGGTGAAAATAAGTGTACCTCTATTATTAATTCAACTTGGAATCAGCCTATATGGATAAATAACATACCATCGTGTAAAGGAAAGAAGGCCGTTTCAATCATTGCAGGACATTTATCCTCTCCCTCTCTCAACCTTGTACCGAGTAGCAGCCCAATACGCGCGGTATGTACATAACCGATTTTTTTAACACGGATGTCGCAATTTGTTTGGGAAATGACTATAATTATATTTTAGTTTTCAGTGCTTACTTTAATCGATGAAATTTTAATTACTGTTATCATCATTATTGAAAGATAATGTGCATTACAACAGGTTTTTTATAGGAATAAGTATTTACATAAAACTATGATTTATCTAAGGAAAAAAATATTAAATTAAATAATAAACAAAGCACTATGATCTTCATTTTTATATATATATTTTTTAAATATCATCAAGGAGGGTTTAATTAAATTGCAGTTTTAAAGCAATAACTTTAAGCGTGATTTTTAATGAAACTTCTGAATTAATTTTTATATTGAAATGTTCTGAAGCCACATGGAAGTGAAAAAGGCAGCAAAAACAGATAACATATTTTTTTAAAAAATGACCAAATCAAGAAATTTGATTAAGAACTTTAATGATTTAACTTTTAAGACTTTCCGAACTTCCCTTTTTCCAGTATTACAATTTTGATTTGACTATTTACAAATGCCCGTTCCAATGTATCGTTTAGGCTATATCTTTGCAATATCTTCGACCAACAACTTGCATATCTAATTAGTAGTTTGCATTTTTAACCTCAGTAATGCAGAACACAAAAATGTAGCTTGCAGCCAGAATGAACCTAAACGTTTTTTGCAAATAAACTGCCTCAAACTCTTTATCAAAGGGAGAATAGAATTAACAGCCCGGCATAAATACTCAACCAAAAATAGTAGGTTTTGAAATACTACACAACTTTCTTTTACTACGCCCAAATACTAATGTTTTAAAGAATTCCCATGAATAATATTATTACTGAAGAATAACCACCTACTTTAATTTTAAGTAATTTTTTTTTATTTACGGATCAGTGTATTAAAAATTCGGTATTTACTCATTTGTTAAACCATTTTTCCTAAATTTTTATTTTGTGAATCTATAATTATTGAATTTGCATCGAAAAATACCTGTCATACAAATATTTAGTAAGTTTCCACAGCAAATTACAGCCAAGACGCACTTTATAGAAAGAATACACTTGTATAACTTGGCAATAGTTTAGCATACTATAATCTCACCAAGTACTTTCAATAATTCTACATTTAATTATAATGATCGCCATTCAATGTTTTAAAAGGAAATATTCATTGGCACATTAAATAAAATATTTTCTAAACCATCAGTTGGTATCTGTGAAATTTTATTCTTTAATAACATTAAAAAGTCATATAGAGTTGAAAATTCACAGTGAAACCAAGCTTCGGACATTTAAAAAAATACTTGCATAAAATATTTTTCAAATAAATAAAACGGACGTTCATACACAAATTACTCGCATTTTGGATGAATTGTTCTAAAAGTTCGATTTAATATAATTAAATATAGTTACAATGAATCTGTATACAAAAAACGAACAAAAGAGATAAAACAATTATAACATTTTAATACAATTCTAAACCATTTCCCTAAGATAAAATTCTGGCTGTTTTAAATTTTGAATGGTTCTGTATTGTAGCAAAAAGCCCAATGTGCAAACGTTTTTCAATAATTATTAAATCAAACAAAACCTATGACGTCATTTTTATAGTGTCAATAACGAAATTTTTTATTTTAAATTGCAAACGATATGTTCATCCATGTTAAGTCAATGCAGGGTTCCCACGGTCCTTGAAAAGTACTTGAATTTAATTTGGCAAACTCAGGGCCCTGGAAAAGTACTTGAAAATTGCCAAAAATGTGTAAGTCCTTGAAAAGTACTTGAATTTTTATTTCTCCCATTCACGGATTCCTGTGAAGCGAAACTCTGTGTCTGAAACTAGCGTAGGGGAGCTATAATTTTCCCAAGTCTAAACCGGAATTCAGGGGTTTTAAAAATTTCTAAATCTGAAAATTTTCCGGTGTATTAAAAATTTTGAAATGCAGAATTCCGGATTTTGTCAATTACAATTTTAAGCACAATTTTTAAAGTTTAAATCAGAAAAAGAGAACGTTTTTGCCGATTTTTTAGTCAAGTGCATTTCATTATCATAAAACACTTCACCATTGGAATATCACAGTTCGTTTGTTGATTTGTAAAGAATCGATGCTCGATCTAGAAAAAGCAAAATTTCTCAAGAATGTAGCATTTTTAATATGTAGAAATATTTGCGAACTTCGTCAAACGGGGATGATACGACTCGAAAATTGAGATGGTTAAAACAATGATTTTGTTGCATCTGTCGAAGTGAGACTTCATAATGACGCTCTTTTGATATTTTATTTAATTCATGATAATCTTGAAATTGTAGAAATTCACTAAATTCGATCTGCTGCGATTTTCATTGAAATGATTTCAATCCTTTTGCATCTGATAAATAATTGCATGTATTTAATTATTTCCTATTTTATCATGATTTGCTTTGCTCTACTTAACGAAATCCCATGAAATGTTTTGATTTTTTTTAAATCCGGAATTCCAGGTGTTTTTAAAATTGTTGAACGCGGAATTCCAAATTTTATTTTGATTAAAAATTTCTCAAAAATTCAATTTTAAACACATTTTTTAAAGTTTAAATATTTTTAGAAATATAAGATGCGAATTGCGCGCTTTTGATCGTTTTATACGCGAATGCAATATGGCAAGAAGAGAAAGGCGTGTTGGAGAGGTTTCGGGGTCAGAACAGAAACTGGTTCCTGTTCTCTTATTTTTTTTTAGTCAAGAGGACTTTATCATTGGGAAATATCACTTTGTTTATTGTTTTGTGACAAATCGATGCTCAATCTTGAAAAACGTAGAATTTCACAAAAATATAGCATTGTTAAACATGTAGATATATTCGCGATCTTCGTCATACGCGGGAATGTTTCACTCGAAAGTTGATGGTTAAAAGTCTTTCGTTGCATCAAACCTCAAAATTTACCGTAACCCCAAAATTACGCTATTTTTAAATTTTTTTTGCTCATGAAAACTTTGAAATTGTAGATATTCAATAAACGCGATCTGCTGAGATCTCCGTTGAAATATTTTCATATCTTTTGCATCTGATAAATAAATGCTTAGTTTTCACTATTTCCTATTTCATTATGATTTGCCTTGCACTACATAACAAAATTGCATTAAATTTTTCGATATTTCAAAAATATAATTTATTCTCAAAATTGAAGTTTGGGACTTGTCTTTTTGTGTAGCTTGCAATTCGTTAATAGAGCTGTTGCAACCACGGGACTTCGTGGAGGACAGCGACAAACGACTAAAAAATCTGCAGACAGTGATTGGTTTACACGGCATCACGTGCAGGTTTCCGGTTTGCATGTGTATATGACGTTACTTTCGACCAGTCACATCGTGCAGTTTGTGCGGTTGTTATTTGTATTTTTCCTCCGCGAAACGGATTCAGCGAGGTGGAAGGGAGGTTGGGGAAGGGGATGCTACTGCCCTATATTTGATTTATATATATTTTATTATTTGTAACTCCCTCACTTCTAAAAAACACAAATAGCTTTTTGAAAGTTTTTCAAATTTCTTATACAACTGTTTTTGTAAATTTTAATGATTTCGGTTAACATGCTGAAAATAAGTAGGTAGATCCCCGAAATATGAACAGGGAGTACTTTAAATATTGCCTTTAAAACTGGTTTTTAATTTTCATTGAGAGATAAACTGGCTTGTGTTACAATAAGAATTTTCAATATTTTTATGGCTTATAGTATATTTAGCCATTGATTTTAATTGATATAATTACAGTCATCAGGACATGAAAGATATTTATATGTTATCATTCTTTTGCATTGTTATTAAATGTATTGACTTTTTTTTTTTTTTTCTACAATGAGTATATTAAATGAAAACTGATCTTGAGAAGTGTATGGTAAAATACTTGAGAAACGCTTACATGCTATTCCAGATTGCTTTGCATGTTATTCCAGAAAATTTGACACGTGTTGAGAAAAATTTATGAGAATCCAGAATCATCCCTGGAGACTTATCATTTTGAGTAATAAAAATTGATTTTTTTAAAGAAGCTTTTTTTTTTGTTTGGCTGGCATTAATATTCTATTTTGTTTAAATGTTTAATTAAATGAAAAAAAAAATATTTGAAAATTTTATGCCCAGAAAGTTGAGGAGCTTCCATGAGCATATATGAAAAAAGGGGTCCCTGATACTATTTCAGTTTTACCAGGTAAAGGGGTTCCGTGGCTTAATGCTAATTGGGAACCACTGCCTTAGACAGTGGCAGTTTTTTTAATTGACTTCTTCATGCACAAAAGTGCCACACTGTGTTGATTCTTTGGTTTATTGTGTAAACCATATTTACTAAAAACTTAATCTTTAAAGTTTAGAACGCAATCAAACAGTTTTAGAAAAACTGCAAAAGAGAGAAAAAAAATTTAGAATTGGAACAGATTGATTATGAGATTAATAGTATGCTGGATGAGCTAAAACAAATTAAGTCTGTTAAATATTCCATTATTACTCATTTGTAAGAAGAATGACATAACTCTTTTCTCAATAAAATGTTCGGTTTAAAGTTCTCTGGGTAGTCATTTTTTTTGTAGTAAATATATAAATATTTTTTAATTTAATTAAATTCTACAATTTAAAATATTTTATAAACTTTCGTAATTAGCATGCAAACTCTTTGATATTTTCCCTTTTTATATACAGTGTTCACTCTAGGCGTTTTTTGAAGGGCGGCCCGCCCTGCCGTCCTTTTTTTACTCTCGATTGCGCCCTTCTGCCCCTTTTTCAAAAATGCCGCCCAATTTTGAAAAAATTCCGCCCTTCTGACCTTTTTCAGTCACAGCACAAGCGTCAGTGCTTCCCTAGCTGTCTTTAAAAAAGGCATCGATGAAATTTTTTTTTGTGTAAATTGCAATTAAGTTAATTGTGACAGTATAAAAACAAACTACTTTAGAGAATGTTATTAAATCACAATGATTCTGCTGTAATTTAGAGCACGGGGCACGAATCCTATTGGTTACCTGTGCCCGCATATGAAATGCTAATTTTTGTTTCTGTGTTTTTTTAAAGAGAAGATGGTTTGGGGCGAAGTTGCAAGTCTAGGCATTTTATTACCAAATTTTGAATTTAAGTTCCATTTTTATCAAGTTTGTAAGGGGTCTGATTAGGTATACTTACAGATTTGGTTTTTAGGGAAAACATTCAGTTTAAAATGTCAAATTTTAGATTTTAAGGTAATATCTTTATAAAGAATCATCAATTTTGTTCGGGTCTTTCCTGCGCAATGTCAATCAATAAATCGGCACTTTTTTTTATTTGGTCACGGGTCCAATGTGTGGCCATGCCCACCCCATAATTTTTTTTTATAGTGCCCTTTTAAAAACAAGAAGTGCCTTTTCAAAAACGGGGTGCCCTTTTACTGCCAACTGCGCCCTGCCCTTTTTATTTCTAGAGTGAACACTGTTATATAATAACTCATTAAACATTTATTTAGAGGTGGAGGGTGTAATCTTTTGACTCTTTGCTTTGGTCTAAATTTTAAAAAGTTATTCCCGAGATCACAAAATTCCTATAAAATGTTTTATTGGTGGATTTCACAGATTTTGTGATGCACATGTATGTAATAATAAATTTCTTATTAGACTTAATATTTCATATATTTAGGCAATTAGTGCAATATTAGATCCTTGAAAAAATTATATGGGTCCTTGAAAAGTACTTGAATTTTTTCAGAGTAAAAGAGTGGGAACTATGCAATGGAATACATTAAAATAGTTATAATATACGAATGGAACATCGTAGAAACTTAAAAATTATCACAAAAAATGCCTAATTTTTCACGTAAATTGATGTGTAAATTTCATAAAGCTACGTTTTATAGTTATGGAGTATTTCGTGTAAAGATCGGCATTCTAATTGATTTATAAATATTTGTATATTATATTTTCGTTTTTCTACGTTGATTATAACTGATTTTACTGTTGCCACTTCGTGAAACTTTGCTGGGATACGCTAAAAATGTCATAACATTCGAATGGTACATCGTAGAGACTTGAAAATAGTCCCGT
Organism: Troglohyphantes excavatus; assembly: GCA_963932185.1. NCBI lineage: Eukaryota > Metazoa > Arthropoda > Arachnida > Araneae > Linyphiidae > Troglohyphantes > Troglohyphantes excavatus. Next base: position 18,242,192 of record OZ010672.1, read on the forward strand.
TAAAATTCTTATTTTTTTATCTAACTATTCTGTGAATTTCAAACCTCTGTGTTTTGTAGTTACGGAGCCTATAATGTACTGACAAACAAGCACACATCCGAACAGATTTTGGTATTTTCAGCTTTATATATATGATGACACTATAAGTATATTTACAAAACTTCTCTATAAACAACATTTTTAGTAAGTCAAAGTGCATTGACTGGTCATTTCCTGATTTTTCACCAAATCTGGTTATTCATTTCAGCAACCCTACATGGGGAAAATAGAGTTGTTTGATTGGAAACAAAATCAGTTTTTGTCGCAAAGAACTTGTTATCGTTGCGAATATTGCTCATTCAGAAAAGTTCCAAGAAGGGTAAACGTTCAATTCATTTTAACCTATTATTCAATGTGCACTCTTCTTTTTCACTCTTAGCCCCACAACTTTAATTTTTATTCCAGATTTTATGCAACATTTTGACATTGCTGCATGTGGGAGAATTTGTATCAACATACAGGCCAACTGTATTAAATATTTAGCCTTGGCATTTGTTTATAGTCATGGTAAACGCCAGACGAATTTAAAGCCCTATTGCTAGTCATGGTAGTGCACAATAACATTCTTAGTAAAACTGTGTACAATCAGCAGTGTACCATTGTGCAAACTATCTGCAATATAAAGATTCTTTAAATCTTTAGGGCTCTGTGGGTTAAAAACTGTCCTACCTTTAGCTTAGTTTTTTATGCATGGTGGGATATATTTTAACCCACCTTGAAAAGTTAAGTTACTCATAGTCTATGCACCAACGGTTAATGTATAAATAAGTGATTCATAAATAAGAGTAATGAGTTATCTTTCCATTTTTTTATAATAAAAAAAGTTCTGTGCAACTATGGTTTTTATTTTATTTAAAATCGTGTGCCTCAAAGAGTTAACACATAACTATGGCTCCAATTTTAAGCTTAGGAAGTGCAAAGGCATGTCAGCGATGTTGAATTTTGCCGAATATTAGGCCGAAGTACTAGTGAAAGAGAGCTTATTCTCTTTTCATTTACCTACCACAGCAGTCGAAAGTTTATTCGATTGCGTTGACGAAGACGAAATTTACAATATTGCGATTAATCATAATCAAAAACTATCAACTGACCGGGTACCCTCTTCCCCAATCAGAACAACAATTAATAAGAAATCAAGGTGAATTTAAAAATGGTGAAATTTCATAAACAAAACAGCGTACCAAAACAAACGCCGAATCGAAAGTTGAGAAGTACGCTCCTGCTCTCAGTACGAAGGAACGTTACTATTGGCTGAGTGTTGTACCCTTTGGTTTTTATGTAGAGTTAGGACATGAAAATAAAGAAAAAAGTGCAAATCCATTTCAAAATATTAACAAACTGTACGAAACTTGCATGTTTTGAAATATAATTCCTTGATTTATTAGAATATGTAATGATGTTAGCCACAACGTTATTATATATATTATTATTTCTTGTTTAGTACTTCATATTTTTCTACCAGTAGCATCGTTTTTTATTGTTTTTTATCGTTTACAGATTATTTTAAACATCAAGTTCAGATTTTGTGAGTTCTAGATTATTGGATATATTTTTTCCTTAAAAAGTATGCTTTGTTTACATACACAATAAAAATTTTTAGTTAATGCTTTTCTCAAACCCTAGACTTGTTAGTGAATATTGACTTGAAGTGGTATACTTAATCTAGACTTAAAGTAGTATACTGTTTATTTTTATTTATTTTATGTACTTAACAATTTGTATGTTTTTATTACATTTTGTCTTCATTTTTTATTCTAAAGAGTGGTTGTCCTTATAAGCTTTTGAGGCACACTTTTACAGAGTAGATTGAAATTTGAAATGCTTATTTTCACTATTTATTTCTCATTTTAAACCTTTATAATTTTTTTTATATCGTTAATAGGTTAAATTCTCATATGCAAAGTGTGGAATACCTTATGAAGTTTTGAATGCAATAAAATCCAAGAAACAGTTTAATTTGATTATTGATACAGAAAATACAGAGAAATTGAAGTTGCTTATTAACGTATATATAAGCTCTGAATTAATTTTACCCTTATGCTTTGCATCAGAGAGATTGCCTTTTTCTGAAATTCGATCAGCAGTACAATTGGTTGTCAAGTATTTCCATGGAGTTTCTATTCAAGGTGATTATTATTATTATTTGCTTCTTAATTTATTAGTACATTTGTTTAATATTCTTATTTGTCATTTTTTAATTGCTAACTATCCTGAATAACTTTTTATATAAACTGTTTTTTTAGTAATTTATCTAAACATATTTGGTTAAAAAGCTTCAAAAATTTATATCCCATTTGAATTTTGAACATGTATCCTAAAATAGTGTATGTCCAATTTTTTTTAATTTTTTTTCTTTACTGTGTAAATTTCTTTATTTTTTCATCAAATTTAATTCATAAGATCAATATCAAGTTTTATTACAATTAGTGCATCACTTTAACATAGACTTTTATAAACAAATCAGAGGCAGATTTTTAAATTTGTTGCACACATTTTGGGGAGTATTTATGGGTTGGACTGAGAAGTGTGGAATAGAGGGTGTTTCTATGTGGGTATTATTCAATGTTAACTTTTGCAATTAAATCAGAATATTAAATTTTTTAATTTTTTAAATAAATTTTTAATATTAGAAAAGCCTTTTCTTTAATTTCTATTTGAAAAGCAATAATTAACATTTTTATAGGATGTTATCACGAAGTTAAAATAATTAAAAAAAAAACTTTCTTGTAATTATAAAACTATTATTCCAGCAGTGTTCCCTCTAGGCGTTTTTTGAAGGGCGGCCCGCCCTGCCCGCCTTTGTTTACTCTCGATTGCGCCCTCATGCCCCTTTTTCAAAAATGCTGCCCTCTTTTAAAAAAATTCCGCCATTCTGGCCCTTTTCAGTCACGGTACAAGCGTCAGTGCTTCCCTAGCTGTCTTTAAAAAAGGCATTGATTAAAAAAAAAATTGCAATTAAGTTAATTGTGACAGTAGAAAAACAAACTCCTTTATAACTACGCGTGTTATGAAATCACGATGATTCCGCAATAATTTAGAGCTGTAAGGATTCTGTAAGGATTCCAGTATTACCTCATGTTTTTTTTTCAATTAAACAAATTATATATATTTGTGACTCAAAATGTTATTTTTTTATTTACGTTAAATATTTATAAATCTGATTTGATTCAATAGAAAAAACGTTAAGCTGCCTAAGATTGTATACCATTTAAATTGTTCTTTGGTGAACTAATAGCTACTTTCCACAAGATATTTGTTTATATCATCAAAATTGAGCTTAGCCCAATTTTGGATATTATCTACAAGCAAACTTTCTTTCAAATCCATATCCATGAGATCTGGTAATTTGAGGCTGCATACTTTTAGTTTGTCTCTGTATTAAATTTGAGTTAAATGTTCTAAATTTTAAAAATATATACTCAACATTTTAAACACGAACAACAAAAATTTAGACATGCATAAATGCACAGCAGGAAGTGCAAATCCCTTTCGCACCAAAAATTCTGATCAATCTTGAGAGAGTTGTCTATGTTTCCAAGCATCAACTCATGAATAGTTAATAGTTGGGATAAAACAGTACTCCTCAAAAGGGTATGTGAGCCTTCAAGGAAGTATAGTTAGAATGAAAATAAGGCCATTGAAATTTCAAATATAACTTTAGAAATGCAAGACAAAAATATTTTGTCACTGCAAATCCCATATTAAAAGATTTATTAAATGATGACCTGCATCCCAACTTTTTTGAGTTTCTCTATGACACTGGTTTGATAAACTGTATTTAAAATTATAAAAATTCTAAGCTATTTAAATGTGCATCTTAGCCAGTTTGGCTCTTGTGCCATTAAACACCAACCAACCTCAATCACTCAAGAGGAATTTTCAGTTGAAGGGATTATATACAACAAGCGTATTCATCATCAGCTCTAGGGGCTGTCAGCAGGGTTTCTTCTCGGGTCAGAACACCTCTCTTTCCTCCCAAAACGTTAACCTTGAAAGTCCAAGAACATGTGCGTTGAAACAGGAAGTTGTCAATTAAGCATCACAAAATCAATGTCCGTGCACAAATATCGCAGGTTCACCCCTCCTCATTCATCTCCTCTCCTACTAATTTCAAATGTATTTTTACAACCATATCATCTGTATCTAATGACATGTAAAGTATAAGAAATAATAATGTATCTTTAAAATGAACTTTTCAATTGTTATAATAATTTTTGCAAGAAAACTACAATTATTTATGTTAGAATTGACCAAGTAAGTATATTGACAAAACAACTTGAAATCTTAATACACTTACAAGCTTTTTATGTATATATAAGTATTACTGTAAAAAACGCAACAAACTTTATGTAAAAAGACATGAATTTTGTTTAATAAATGCAGTGTTCACTCTAGAAATAAAAAGGGGCAGGGCGCTGTTGGCAGTAAAAAGGCACCCCGTTTTTGAAAAAGCACTTCTTGTTTTAAAAAGGGCACTTTAAAAAAAAAATAGTTTAGGGTGGGCGTAGCCACCCTTTGCACATCGGACCCATGACCAAACAAACAAAAAGTTCCGATTTGTTGGTTGACATTGCGCTAAAGCTGCATATTGTGCTATTGTTGACGGTTCTGAGCCTATTTCGAAGAAAAGACCCGTACAAAATTGATATCTGTTTATGAAGACACTATTTAAAATCCAAAATTTTACATTTAAAAATTAATATTTTCCCTAAAAACCAAATCTGTAAGTAACTCTAATCGGACCCCTTACAACACTGATGAAAAAGCTACTTAAATCCAAACCATCTTCTCTTTAAAAAGAACACAGAAAAAAAATCTTATTTCATATGCGGGCACATGCAACCAATAGGATACGTGCAATGCCCCGTGCTCGAAATTACCGTTGAATCATCGCGATCACATAACACACGTAGTTAAAAAGGAGTTAGTTTTTCTACTGTCATTGTGCACTTAATTCCAATTTACACACACAAAAATTAATCGATGCCTTTTTTAAAGACAGCTAGGGATGACAAAAAGACAAGATTGGCGGAATTTTTTCAAAAGAGGGCAGCATTTTAAAAAAAAGGGTATGAGGGCGCTATCGAGATGAAAAAAGGGCAGGCAGGGCGGACCAGCCTTTTAAAAACGCCTAGAGTGAATACTAATAAATGTGCTTGAGCTTATTTTAACATAGGAAATATGTGCCAATTTTTGTAAGGCAATGATTTATTATTATATTTCATTTTGGAAGTGCTGAGCACAGTTTAAGATCCTAGTACAGTCGCAATGAAAAAATGTTAGAGTCAATCGTTTTGTGTGTTTTTTTTTGCGAAACTCTCAATGGATGGCTAATGAATAGGATATAATCATTTCCTGTGGTTGCCACCTGTCGCCAGACATCTTGAGTTGAGTGGTTCCCACAGTCAATTCCACAAAGTAATTAGCACCAAAAGGAATTTTTACAATTATCCCTTGCTTTACTCCCGATTATCAAAGCTTTTGTCGTACTTGTTTGTTCGCCCCTTCCTCCAAATCCACTGACCTTTGGTCATTGTTTAAACATAGAGCATCAGATTACAAAAACTTGCTCACACAACGATCCCCCTGTGACTGACCACTCCGACAACACCTCCTTGAGATGCTACAAAAATAGAATTTTAAATAGTGTCTATTGCCATAAAAAGAAGTAAACTTAATAATTTCTTTAAGTTAACAATATATTTTATATTATATCCTTTTTATATTGTCATATTAAATATAGGTTGAGGTGATAATTAGAAATGACAATTTTGATTGAATAAAATTTCCCACCCTCCATTTGTATCATTTCAATATATTATCTTATATAGTAATATGATATATAGAACGTATATATTATTGTAGTTAAATTTTGGGATCATAATTCTTTGAATTTTTTTTTGTGTTAAACAGAATATTTTCCTCATATGAAAGGTTTAAATGTTTAAGTTCAAAACTTGAAAAGGTAATTTTTAAAATATATATAAATACAGCAATAAATATAATACTGCAATTTTTTTATTATAAAATTAATACTTCTATTTCCTGTAGCTATTATAATACTAAATTGTATTACTTTTTTAAGACATGATCACATGCTTTATGGGTCATTTGAAAAAATGTAACGAAAAATAATTGTTTAGATCAATGCATATTATATTTAATTAAATATATAAATTAAAAATGAAATTAATTAATACTTTTAATTAAATAGTAATATTTTTTAAAATTAATTTTAATAATTTCGATTAATTTTAATCATTTCAATTAATTTTAGTAATTTAAAGTAGTTTAATTTTATATATATTGTCTCATTTGATTTTATAAATTTTTTATGCCTCCCCCCCCCTTCCAACTCTGCATCCGTCCAGCTCTGATCGGGGATTGGCATTTAAAGGATACTCAATTCCCGGACCATAGAGTGTACAGTTACTTGCTAATAGTTTGAAGCACTTTTCTACAATTATTCTTTCATTAATTTTGAAGTGTGTTTAATAAATGATGGTCACGTACCAAATATTCCTTTTAACAATTATAAATCCCAAATATAAAACTCATTTGGTTCGAAGCGCCATGGTTTATGTAAAATATAAATATAATAAACAGAATGTGTGCAAGTAAGAGAAGATAGCTACATTCTGGAACCTGCTCTCTCTCATACTTTGTACATTCAAATAAAAGAAAATATATTTTCTCTTAAAATAAATTTTTATAATTAAAGAAAATTAAATTTTTAAAAATATGATTGATACTTTTTTCAATATGAATAAATTGGCTTTCCTTCTATTTCTTTGCTTCAGGTTATAGTGCCACATGCAAGCTGTAAATACAACACTGAACTAAAAATATATAAGCTTCAAAAGTTTAAGAACTTACTCTAGTAGCTAATTTTTTCAAATTCGTTAATAAAAAGAACAGTATCACAACTGTATTTTTTACATGGTATGTAACCAAGTAAACAATTTTTTAATCTGATTGATAATTTTTTAAATATGAATAAATTTGCTTCCTTTCTATTTCTTTGCTTGGAGTTATAGTGCCACAAACAAGCTGTAAATACATGCCAAAGTAAATATATAAGCATCAAAAGTTTAAGTACTCATTTTAGTAGTTATTTTTTTCCAAATCCGTTAATAAAAAGAACATTATCACAATTGTATTTTTACATGGCTTGTAAACAAAAAAAAAACAGCATGCATGTATGACTGCAACTGTCATACAGCCTGTTCCAGTTAGGTTAATATATTGTTTCTGTCACACTGTTTGATGTTACATGTGATTTTAATTAAGACTTTCTTTTTATTTCTAGCTTATGAAAAAGGATTAGTTACTAATGAGATAGACGTTGAAGAATTGTATGCTGGTATTAAAAATTGCTTCAATCGTACTGTAAAGTCTGAAGAAGTTGCTCACCCATTTCTTGTTCCTAAACTACGAGAATACCAAAAACAAGCTGTTAATTGGATGGTCAAATCAGAGACTCAATTTCAAAAGGAAAATGAGCTTCATATTCTTTATGAGGAGTTAAAAACTAAAGATGGATATAGCATTTACTATCACAAATATAGAGGAATGTAAGATCAATTTATATTATAGAGTCTCCTGCTATATTGTAAAATTATTTAACATTTTATAAAATTTTAAATATAAATTATTTTGGAGGTTTCATTTGTATTGTTTTATGAATCTTGAGTATGTGATATAAGAACAATGTATTTGAAATACTGCATTTTTATTATTTCTAGCTATCCAATGTTATTATAAATGTTCAAAAGGAGAAAATTCTGCTAGTAGGGATTTTTTTGTATAAAGTAGAGTGGGGAGGGATGGGAAAGTGGTAAGAGTGGAACAACTGCATATTCTTTAAGTAAAACAATGTAATTTATTTCTAAAGCTATTGCTGAATAGATAACTCTAAAATTATTTTTTATTGTTCCAACTTATATAACATTACAAATTTTTTTTTTTTTGAAATTTCTTGTTTTACTACCTTAAAAGTCTTATTCTTTGATTAATATTTTTTATCATATCATTTAAAAAATAAAAATAATATTTTGCTAAACTAACTAAACAGATATAGTGTTTATAAACCAGTAGTTAGTTTAAGTAGTTAGTCATTAGTTTATTTAATAAAGTGATAGGAGACCCACTTATAAAAATCTAATGATAATATTTAAACTTAAAAAAAAAAATTCTTAGAACATGTAATAATATAATATGATCTGTTACACTTTAGGATAAGTGTAAAATATTTAGAAATAAGTGATTTCGTAAAAAGTCTCTCAAAACCTCCCCACTGTCCCCTAATTTTTATGGAAGTATGCATTTTTCAAAATTGTAAGAACACACTAAAATTTAAACTCATGTGATAAGTTAAAACTTCTACTATAATAAAAATGGCACGTTTTCTAATTCTTAATTGTATATTGCTTAATTTATATATTGCAATCACAGCTGTAAATGACATAATTCTGTTTTATTTTAGTTTTAATCAAGGCACTATACAATTTATTTGTTTAATTTTTTTTTTCAAATATAGAAGAATATTTGAATAAAGTTTTTATTATTTTACAGATTTGTTACTCAAAAGTTTGCACCGTATCCACTATGTAAAGGGGGTATATTGGCTGATGAAATGGGTTTAGGAAAAACAGTAGAAGTCCTAGCTTGTATTTTATTACATCCTAGAGAAAATTTGAATGTTTGCAAGCAACCTGTAAGTTCTCTTCAATTTGAAAGATCTTACCTATTTTATTATGATTTTAATATTTATTGATTATGTCATTTTTGAAAAGCTTTTATTGTGTGTCTTTATTTTATTGTTTGTTAAATCTAATATAGATTTAAAAATATCTACATTTCACAAAGACCTGGGTTATATAACTTTTTTGTTTTATTACTTAGTGTATGCTATAGTTGAAACAATACAAGAACTTTCAATAGTTTCCCTTTGTCACAAATGTTTCTGTTATTGCTAATTTAAAGTTACAACCTCTGACATTACTTAAGTTTGATGGCTGTTTTAGCATCTTAAATTATATTTGTTATGAATTAGAAATTTTAATTTTAGTTGAAAATATTTTTTTCTATTTAATACAATTAGGTATAGATTTGTACAGTTTAAAAAATCAATATGATTGTAAAATGCAAGGTAATCTGTTTGGAATAAAGGTATCCAAAATTAATGAATTATAGTAAGAGAATCATACATAATTAGTTATAAATAAATTAAGTTGCATTAAGAAGTGAAACAATTGGAGGTCAAGAAGAAGAGTTCAATGAAGTTCAATGTGAGCACTGTTAGTGGCTCTGCAGATGTCAAAACGTTATTTCACCTCTCATTTGAGGTGCCATTAAAGGTAAGATGTGCAAGTACTGCAGAGATACACTGTTTCTCTGCAGCAGTTAATTTAAATTTAAATAATCCAAATTGCAAACTTTCTGCTGGTATACTACAATCATTTTTATAAAGCACCAAGCAAAAAAGTCCAGTGGTTTTATGTTCAAAGATTGGGTGATCAAGAAGTAGATATAATACTTTTGTCATCTGCAGAGCCTCTAATGGTGCTCACATTGAACATCATTGACCTGCAAATGAACTTGAGGAGTTTCCTTCTTTATGCAACTAAAATTTATAATTAATAATTTATGGTTCTTTCAATATAAATTATATTATGATCCAAACTTTTCTTTAATTTTTTTTTCCTGTGTCAGTAGTCATGGCTTAAAAACAAGTGTTGATATTACAATGTATAGTACTTCATAGTATTTTTTTAACAGCAAATTTACAATTTTAATTGTATTTTTACATTTTTTTTTTTTTTTAAATTGTAAATTTGCTGTTAAAAAAATACTATAAAGTACTATACATTGTTTTTAAACAGGAACATTACAGTTTTAATTGTATGCAATAAAAGTATTTTACTAATCTAATAAACTATTAAGATGAATTTTAATAATTAATATTTGATTGCTGTGCCATTTTATTAAAAATTCACCTTTATTTATTGTTTCTGCTGTTCAGTTAAGTTTGCAAAACACTGTTATTGACCACTCTTTAAAAATGTAAACTAACTCCAATAGAAATTAGGCATTTGCCCTCTCATTTTTAGTTCTTGCCCTCTCACTTTTAATTCTTGCTCTTTCACAATCGATAATCTGACAAGGGCAATTCTCACATTTTTAAAAAATGTGTAAAAACTAATTTTTTTTAAATGCTAAAACCATACTGATTTCAAATATCCACATGCAAATCACCAAAAAAATATTTTAAGTATAACGAAAGGAAAATTGCTAAATTTGACTCCTACTCGAGTTCTCTACTCGATTCTTGCTCTTTCACAATCGATAATCTGACAATGGGCAATTCTTACATTTTTAAAAAATGTGTAAAAACTAATTTTTTTTAAATGCTAAAACCATACTGATTTCAAATATCCACATGCAAATCACCAAAAAAATATTTTAAGTATAACGAAAGGAAAATTGCTAAATTTGACTCCTACTCGAGTTCTCTACTCGATTCTTGCTCTTTCACAATCGATAATCTGACAATGGGCAATTCTCACATTTTTAAAAAATGTGTAAAAACTAATTTTTTTTAAATGCTAAAACCATACTGATTTCAAATATCCACATGCAAATCACCAAAAAAATATTTTAAGTATAACGAAAGGAAAATTGCTAAATTTGACTCCTACTCGAGTCGCTTTGCTATTGGCTGCTCCGATTGTGACGGGCCATAGGGATTTATTATCGACAAAAATGCGAATTTGGACATAATAAAGTTAAAATAATTGAAAACACTAAATAATTAATATTGCATATGTTCTTTACCTTTGTAGTGAATATCAAACATCAAAATTTTCTTGACCTATTTGATTCCCTTGTTGTAGATATTACATGCTAAATATAAAATATTGATTCGCATTTGTTGTTAAAATAAAGACTGTGCATTCACCATTTGCATATTTTTCTAATATAACTTTATGATTATCATTTAAATATATCATCTAACATTTAAGTTTGTCGTTATTTCTAATATTACTGCATTTGATAGAGGACATAAAGTTTGAAGTTTATTTTCTTTCCTTAAAAAAACAACTTAACAGTTTATTGTGATTATTGATCTGATTTATCAACAAGTTTAAAGGGCATTATAAACTATTTAGATTTTGCAACGTTTTGCTTTGTTTTAGAATTGACCATGCCGGATCATTCCTGCATGTTTTGTAAAAAGGACCGTTGTTGCATGCATGCATATGGCTTAAAAAAAACTGTTGGGTCCCGAGCTTTTCAACTCTTCGTTTAGGCTTCTTAAGACTCTTAATTTAGGCTTCTGAAAAGAGAGGTGGCTTAAAACCCAAATGACCATAGAGCGTTCATATCTTATTTTCTTAACAAAACATTGGATAAGTTAAAGTAGTCTTCAAATTTAACATTCAAGGAATTCAAGAAGTATATTGTTATTTTTAAACAGCTAGGTAAACCATGACAGCAATATGTTTTTGAAAATGTTTTTTTAAACATAATTTATAAATGAAATTAAAATATATGCGATGTCGATCAGAACAAAAGGATATTGGCTCATGACTATTTTTTTAGAAATTCTAAAACAGGTGAACTTGAAATTAAGGATGGGGATTGAAACAACTTGCGGACCTCGGAGGCCTAGTGTGCTACTCTCAGGGTTAATCCTTAACACGCTCATTGCCGATGTTTAAAAAAAGGCAAGTCGACTATTGTCTCTTGCGTGTTATTTTGAAGAACGTATCCCGCACCTGGTGGCTAACATCAAACATGTTAAAAAAATTCGATCAGATTGTGTGATTGATATATAATGATACTTTTTGCAGGGGATGGAAGTTAGAATTATGCATGCTTGTGCTAAAATAATTTCTTTAAACCTCCCCTGCTACTGAACAAACTAATTGTACTAATTGTTTGCATTTTATACATATTATTCGTAATTTTTTAATAAATATAGAAAATATCTTAAAATATTTACATGAAGAATAAACTATTTTAATTTATTGACTTATTAATTCAATTAGACTCTTGATAAGTTAAGACATAAACACAGCAATAAAATTAAGTATTTTTCGACAATGTAAAAATTTGAATCGTCCATGCAAGGTTTAACCAAGTATGTAATTTTTTTACACTTTTTTTAAAAATTTTAAAATACAGTTTAATACACAAATTAAATGGGATATTCTCAAATTTATCTGTGTGACTTAATTGTAGACATTTTGCCTTTTGGCTAGTAGTTTTATTCTTTTTTGTGCTAATGCAAAATTGAGGAGATTCAAAATGTTGTTTTGCCTAAAATATTCGAAAATAAGATTGTTACATCACTGAATTCGCCTTCAAATTTTCTCTCGAACTAACCTGTATTTTTCGTCTAAAACACATTTTGTCAAATTGAAATTTCTTGTGAAGATTTGAATATATTCAGGAACCAATGAATGCATTTAGGAAAAAATTATTTGCTATTTCGCACGAATCACCTTAATGTGACAAAACACGTCTGGAATGTTTGCTCCTCAATTCCAGGATAATTTGTGTCCGTTATATTAGATTTATGTGTATTTGTGTACAATCAATACAACTTGTCTTTTTTGAGCCAATATTGCTAAACAGTTTGTTGGCCTAGAAGGGAAACTGCTGCAAATGGTCCCAGCGGTCCCTATGTGGTGCAATTCTTCTTTCTGAGACCTATCGAAGGTCTCGTACTGCCACAGGTGTTTTAATTTTTCCTTCTCCAGGTTTTGGATATTGTGATGTCACAGCCCCTTCATGTGCTTTTAGCTTGATTTCGTGCACTTTAAAAAGACCATTTAAAATTGTATAAAATATAATTATGAATCAGAAAGTGAAAATTTTGTGGTGAATGATTCTTTTTTGGTTGTCCGAATAGAAAAAAAAAAATGTGGGAATTGTCCATTTCTGCCACAATAAAAAACGTCTGTTACAAGCAAAAGTAAATGGCAATATTATACTTTAGCATTCTGCATGCTCATTTCATATGGGCCTATACCTGCATTTTACATTTTATAAACTCTTCTTTTGGGGCTTTATTCAGTACTAATCAAAAATAAGCATATAGAATAAATATTTTTTTTTATTGAAAATTTATAAATTTTCAATTAAAAAAATATTTATTCTATATACAATAGACCCTCAGGATAATGACCCCTGATGGGACCAACAACAGACAGTTATTAGCAAAGGTTACTTTAATTTACTAAAAAAATGAAAAACTAGTTAGAAACGTTCATACACACCTAGACGTGATTGATTAAAATAGTGATTATTTAGTAGTAGCATAGCTTTTAGTTACTTATAGAATTACCTAGTTATTTTTTCATTATTGTTAAATATCACTAGTATTTGTTCATATGGTTACTTATGAACAAATACTGGTTTTATTTTAAACTTTTTGATTCTGACAATGTAATAAACTTGAATAATAAAATACTACTCTATTTAAAAGAATCAACTTGTTTTATAGGTACTATGAATCATTACAGTATAATATGTTAATATTTATAATCATGTTTTTTTTTAAGGTTTCCTCTGGTGATGAAAATTCTGTATCTAGCAATGGTACATATACTTATTTTACTAATGAGACAGATGAGCAAAACATGCTGGATCATGATTATTTTGAAACTAATTCTGAAGACTCCCTTGAATGTGTTTGTGGAATAAAATTCCATGTTGAAAGAAAGCTTGAGTGTTATAAATGTGGCCTACAACAACATGATAATTGTGTATTAGCTAGACCTGATGTTTCACCTGTCAACTATATGTGTCCATACTGTTGGGTTGATCCTTCCACGGTTAGAATCTTTATTATAGTATCCTTAGTTATTTTTTCTCAATTTCTAAATATTTATTATATAAAAAAGTATTAGCTTTATTCTGTTAAAAGATTTTCAACACAATTATTTTAAATATATTCTTAAATGTTTACTTTAATACGTTTTGAATCGGGTGACATAGTTTAATTTAAAATTATTTATTTGTAAAAATAAATATTTTGTATAAACTCTGTCTGATTTATGGTGTAAGTTTTTGGTTGATGATGTGAAATATATTAGAGTTAAGTGAACAAGTTAAATTAAATTACAATAAAGTAATACAGTGTAATATGAAGCAAATTTTTTTAAAACTTCACTTTTCTGATAATTGACATTAATTTTTTATATTTATGTAGAAACCTGTGTCTTCACGAGCAACATTAATTGTATCACCATCTACAATATTGTTTCAATGGAGCCAGGAAATTAAAAAACACATAAAGAAGGGCACACTTAAAGTGTTTCACTATTTAGGCATTGAGCATCATAAATTCATTAACCCAGTAGACCTAGCTGATTATGACATTGTTTTATCTTCATATGAAATATTTAGAAAAGAACTTAGCCATATCAATATACCACATGGTAAATATATTTCTTTAATTTCATTTAAAGTTTTTTAGTTTATATTGATGTAACAGTGTTAATTCAATCAGCATTTGTAAAAATGGATATGTGAATTTTTTATTGAAAAATTATTTTATTGGCGGAAGCATACCTTTATACCAAGACCCACATACTGTGCAAAAAGCAGATTCCATGAAGTAACCTAAATATGGGAAATAGACGGTATAATACTTTGTAAAAAGGTGGCATGTGCTTAACATATAACTTTTTTACAACTTCAGGTTGGTAGAGACATATATGAGCAGATGAACAGTAATGTAGTTTGTTAACAGAGCTCTCTATACACATCTTTTAATGTAACAACTTGTGTGTTTTGACTGTTTGGGTTGGAAAAGTTAGGTTAAAAGTGTTGTGTTTTTGAAATTTTTTGTATAATGGAATAAGATTCTCCTGAGTTTAATGTGATTGATGGACATGTCAGAAAGAGAAAAAACCTAATCAACAACTGTTTTTTTAAAGAAAGCAAGGACTAAAGGAACAATCTATGTAAACCATGCTGGTAAGTAAATATTTTTTCAATGAGTTTCAATTGAAAACGTTTATGCTAAAATTACGAAATCTAATTGGGCTTTCGAAAAGCTGGTCGGATCTACTCACCCGACTAATATGGGGAATTCATGAGAAAATCAAGTAATACCAGATGTGGGGAGCTCTGCAGTAACAAAACTCATTAATTGCACTTGAATTATAAGTGACTATATAATACCAATTATCTGAATTTGTTTAGTTTATGAACACTACAATTGAAGTGGTACAGCTTTTAATCTCAATGTAAAATTTTAGTTTGATAACATATCCCTTTTTTACAAATGCCGATTCAACTGGGCCTCCCTAAATTTTTATTAATAAAAACATTTTATTGCTTATATTTTTATTTAACATATTATATAATATATTATTATAATATTTTATTTAACTAGAGGTAATATTGATATTACCACATTACCTCTAGTTAAGAATCAAGCTAATCCTTTGGGTTCACAACGTTAAGCCCAAAACAGAAAATAGCGTCACCTTCTCAAAGCAGCCAACAAGAAACGAATGCCCTACTGGATTAGAGCTTATATATCCTGGCCAATTTCCCCATGTTAAGCCGTGTTTGTAAAACATATTCCTGAAAGCATACTAAATTTCATAAAAAAAGTCAAACAAGCATTGGTAGAACAGTATCAGTACAACCTTTAATTTAAAATCAGAATAATTTTTTTTAATTGAAAATCAACGGAGATATAGAGTTATTTTTAAGTTGCATAAAGTTAGTCAATTTGTCACTTTTTAAAGTTCGATGCTCAAATTTTTCAGACAAGCTAGACACTACAATAATCAACCAATTTTTTTTATTAATAGCTTATCAGATAGCTTATGGTATCACTTTGTGCCTTTTGTTACTTTAATTTAAAATATAATTTATTTATATGTTTAATTAGCTAAAAAAAGTAATTAAATCCTGAAAGCCTTTTAGGGGTATTTTTTTACTTTTAGGGGTATACTTTTACTTGCATACTTTTGGTATATTTACAGAACCCAACTTTAAGTCACCCATAAACAAATTATAATTTTTATTTTATGAAAGACTATGAAATTTAAGCAGTTTACTTTCTAATGAAGCTTATAAGATTAATAACACATAATATTTTTTTCTTCCAGTGACTAAAGTTTTGTTTTTTAAAAGGCCAGTCTAATTTTTATTTAGACATTAAATCTGTTTCATAATTTTTTTTCACATTTTGAACTCAATAACTGCAACAATACGAATTGTTTTATGCTATACAAACTTTACACTTAAACGTCTTAATAATAGCAAGATTGAATTTAAGAACTTCATTAGTTTTTAAATTCAAATGCTAGTCCTAAAGACTAAAAATGTACATTGAGTAAAAAAATCGCCCATAACGGGTTGTGGCAAACTTATAAAGGCCGCAAATTGGAATTCGTGATGTGATTCTTAAAATATTTAACTACAACGGGTTGTGGTAATGAATAATCTTTATACTCATAATAAATTTATAACTGCCGAGAGCAACTTTATTACGGTAAACCCATAAGACAATATTTACTGTTCTTGTATTACAAATGTAAAACTTATTATACAATTGCAGTACCCTATTATTAGCAATATTCTGTAAAAAAATGTGTTGTACTGGTATTTTTTTAAAAATTAAATTAAAAAAATTGTAAGATATTAAAAATCTAATTTAAAAAAAAAAAATTACAGCTTTGAAATTATTTCTTAGTAATAGTATATTGTTGACAAAAACACAGCATGAGTTTTTAAATGTTTAAAACTTTTTGAGAATATATATATATATATATATATATATATATATATATATGTGTGTGTGACATTAACACAATTTTGCAGAAAATTGTGCATTTTTTACTTCAAAGTATTTAAAAAAAAAGACTAGTTATATAAAAAAATTCTACTTTATTTTGTCAGTTTAAGTCAACCATAACTTTAATTTTAAGTCACCATAAACAAATTATAATTTTTATATATGTATAAAAAAAATTCTGCTTTATTTTGTTTAGCACAATATTGTAAGTATATTATAAAAAAATATAACTTTTAAGCCTTTTTTAAAATAATCTTTTACTTTTGTGAAAAATTTGAAAACAATATTGATTTTGATATATATGCATTTAAAGATTAAATATGTAAAAAAAACAAATAAAAATATTAAACATTTAAATTACTCTTTTTACATATGCATACTACACTACTTATTAGAATTTAATTATAAAATTTTACAAAATTTTGTAAATTTCATTAAAATTATAAATGTTGTACATGTAAAAAAATATTCCAAATTAAATTGCTAAAAATAAATAAGTACGGCGGTATTATGCATATGTAAAAAAGTAATTTAAGTGTTTTAAAATTTTCATTTGGTTATTGACATTTTTAATCTTTAAATGTATATATCTCAAAATCTAGTTTTTCGAATTCTTTACAAAGGTTAAAACTTTTTTAAAAATTGACTTAAAGTTACAATTATTTTTTGCAATACACTTACATAATTCTGCTAACTAAATTAGTGTGTAGTTTTTTTTTATTTTGAATAACTGGACTTTAAAAAAAAGAAAGAAAAAACAATTTCTACAAAATTTTGCTGTAAAACATGTATTTTTTTCTCAAAAAGTTTACTATTTGTTTTATAAAAAAAACTTCTGTTTATATGTTAACAATATACTGTTACAAGGTAAAAAATTCCAAAGTTGTAACTAAAAATGTTTTTAAAAAATTGAGTTTTTTAAAAAGTTTAATAAAGAACAATCAGTGCACATTTTTTTTATACAGAATATTGCTAATGTTAGGGTACTTTAACCCTTAATGCTCAAAATGCTCCGCTGCAAAGACATGTATTAATGCTATAGCAATCGGGAGGCTCCTTTATGGAGACATTTCTGTTATATCTTATGTATAGACTGATCTGTTGATATATATTATAATAATAAATCTTAAGCATTAAGGGTTAATTGTGTAATGTTGTACATTTGTATCACAAGAAATAAAATAAAGTAAAAATTGCCCTACGGGTCTGCCTTTAAAAAGTTCATTGCAAGTGTAAAGTCAGTCAATGAGGTCAAATATATAAGTGTTTTTATAATATCGCATCATGGCTGCATCAACTACTGTTCAGAATGTGTTGTGGCATTTCCTCATTACCAGATTGGTTTATTTAAAGAACCACAACATAAATTTCACATTGTGGCTTTTTTGAGTTTGCCAGAATGCTCTGTGGTCGATTTTTTTGCTCAAAGAACATGTTTGTTCTCTGAGTCTAACACCTAAAAAATATCCAAAATTGTTAAAAATTTCTCTATGCATAAAATTACAATCCACTTTTAAAAAAAGCTTTTAATTTAATTTCTTAACTGTTTTGCCCAAGCACCCCTTTTGGGACTTCCCTGATTTGGCCGATCACCATTTTCGGACAAACTTTTATTCTATACCAATTGCTTGTGTGTTATTGTAGCAGTGCCCTATATAAATGTATATTAATATGGATATTCTTTTTTGTGATAATTATTCACGAATTATATCAAAGTAAAAATATGTTTAATTTACTAATAAAGCTGCACTAAACTTGTGTATTTTGATCTTTTCTTCAAACTTAGGAGAATCTCAACGTTCATTGCGTCATCCTAAAAAATTTCGGACTCTTCCTTCACCTCTGTCAGCTATTGAATGGTGGAGAATTTGTCTAGATGAAGCTCAGATGGTCGAAAGTGTCACAGCCAAGACTACCCAAATGGCTTTAGAGCTACAGTGCATAAACCGGTGGTGTGTTACTGGAACTCCTATTCAAAAATCTTTTGAAGGTGAATTATGAATTTATAACTGCATTCCTTGTTTAAATTTTTATTAATTGATATTATACGAAAAGTTTAAGAGAAATATTAAAAATATAATGTTTGTATTTTTTCTATTAACAAGTTTTCTATTAACAAGTCATTTTTATTCACCATTTTCTAGAATACTTTTAATCATAATTTTTAAAAAATTGCTTTAAATAAAAGAGAAATATGCTACAAGGATAAATAAAAATATAATATTTTTAAGATTCGTGTTGTCAAAATCGTTTTAGTATTTTAAAATTAAACTTTACCTTTGAACTGTCTAGGACTAATTAAATAACTATGGCCCTTAAGGAGGATCAAGCACAAATAATTGTAAAATAAGGATCTCACTTTGGAAAAGTTCCCAAAACTGTGTGCAATAGAAATTAAACTCCATAATCCCTGTTTATTGCGGCTCCCAAACACCTTCATTTGTAGCTGGTATGTACAATTCTAGTGCACATTTTACTAGAAAGTAGTTTGTAATTGGTTGTGAAATCAACATCGCACAAGAGCTACACATTGGGCTATTTGTAAGGGAATTAGTGAGATTGAACCCCTTACTAATTATAAGAAATCAATAATCAATTGATGGATAATTTAACCCCATATTGACAATAATTTGTTTGTGCAGCTCTAAATTAATTAAACACAATTATCATTACAAACACAATTAAATAAGTTCAAAAATAAAATAGATTATGAAAATCTGTTTAGCTGTGTTAAGGTGGTAGGCCCAACAGATGCTTGTTTGATGGATGTTTAAAGACAAATAAAAATTAAACAAAATAACAAATTTCAACTTTTGGCATTGTAAATTTTTTTGCACATCTGCATAACCACAGAATAAAATAATAAATCAGCCTGGTAAATTTACATAAAATTTTCTAAAAAGAAGTTCATTATTTTTCATGTACAGTGAAGGTTTGTGGACATGGAAAGTAATTAACCTGAATCTAGATAGCAACCATAATGGCCTTTAAAGTCATTAAAAACGTCTAACTTTTATTTGATAGTCTCAATAGCCCTTATTAAGTATTCCCCTGAGAATTATTTAAAAAGCCAAATTGAACACATTTTAAGAAGAGAACCCTGAAATAGATTACCTTATATACTTGTGTATCGACCCCCTAATTTTAGGAGAATTTTTTTGTTCAAAATTGAAAACTCGCTTTTAAGCCAAGTTGCATTTTTGAAAATGGAAAGTTTTGATTACAATCGGTAAATAATCGAGAAAAAAAGTTTAATTCTTAAATTAAATGTTTAATCCGAGAAATCAAAATTTAAGAAAAAGTAGCAGGAGAAACAGCCTTTTTCTAAATTCACGACGATTCATCATGCTTAAAAGTACTATGCACCATTCGCTCTGGTCTTATGACTTTCAATCTTCTTTCAGACTTCTTAAATTAAATCTAACTTATTATCATATTAAAAGGTTATAAGCCAAATACTTCAATCCTAAAATGTACAATTTCTATTCCTTAACATAGTTTTGTAAATATTTAAAAACTAAGAAAACATAAATTATTTTTCTGTCAACATCGTTCACTGTTGCTTTTAAATTTGCATTTTTTTATCCATCTTGGATTAATTAATTATGGATTCTTAATTAAAAGAATATTATGGATGAATAAACACTTTTTAATTAAAATATTTAGTTTTAAATTACGAAATACATGACTTGAAGGTAACTTGAATTCGCGAATTAGCAATGTTCTGATTTTATCATTTTAAAGTCAATTCTATCAGAAATTCTAATAAGAAAATGATTAATATCCTAACAAACTTATGTATGGACGAAATAAATATTGTTTAATTTTGTAATCGATTAAAAAAATATTGAATTTAAAAGTGGTGTTATTTGCTGCGCAGGATGTCAACTTCCTAGTCTTAAATCCAAAATCCTACTAAATTAATGTATACTAGCATCATAGATTATACATACCAATGAAATATTTATCGAAATGTATACTGAATTGAATATTTATGCTCATAGAGCTATTTCCCATTAAGATTACAATGCGATTCGTAATACGGTCGTCAGTCAAAACACGTGGGGCACATTTTGGTCTTGGATCAGGAAAACGTGATCGGCGCGGTCATTCAAATCCAACTTATCCCCTCCCCATTATAGGTGAATTATATTATAATTTTTACTAACCTGTGTATAAGCTGACCCCTCTTGCTTTTTTTATCAACATTTTGACTTATATTTCTTGGCTTATATACGAGTATATATGTTGCACAAACATTTAAATGAATGACCTGTTTTATAGATAATGAACTGTTTTATATTTTATCATAAGAAGTAATAATTTCAGGTATATCTAAATTTTCGGGCCAAATAATAATAATAAAAAATAGTGGCCACTTTATGTACCACTGTTACCTGCCACTTTATGTACCAATAAGAAATTTGCTAAATAATTTATTGTTTGGAAGTTAAAAAATTGGTGAAGTAATCTGAGAGGGAATTCTAATTTAAGTGTTTTATTTTTTAAATAATATGATATTTGTTTGCAGATTTGTATGGTTTGATACTCTTTTTGAGGTGCGATCCTTACCATGTGAAGGAATGGTGGAATGAATTAATATCTAAACCTTTAACTAATGGAAATAGTAGCACTTTAAATTTGGTTTTAAATAGTGTACTATGGCGCACTTCTAAAAGCTGTGTTCTAGATCAAGTAAGCAAATATTTTTCACATAATTTTTAAATGACAGATTTGCTTAATAATGAACATAATCCTAATTTGTTTTAAATTCTCTATGATATATTGTATTTAAGTTTCATAGTAATGTATCATGGCAAATGACATGGAAAATGAATCAACAAACTTTTATATCCCAATATTAGTCAAAGTTTTGTTATTTTTAATCCTATTTTGATGAGTTATCTTCAGAATTTCTGTCGTTTGTTGAAATGGAAAAATATATAAAAATCTTGCTTGGCTTAGAGTTTGTAAATAGTTCTCTTTTTTCTATCTGTATAACAACTAACTATAATTACACAAAAATCTTTGCATTAAATAGTTAGGATAGAAACAAACGATAACTATGTATCACTAATTTCTTTTTAAGTTTAGTTCTATGGGTTACCGGTAAATACACAAAAATGGTCAAACCTTCCAGTTTGGTTAACGAAATATAGTTGAATTAATAGTTTGAAGGATAATTTGAATGAAAGATCTCTGAAACCTGAAAGTTCATAACTTATTAGGAGAATTCAAAATAATTTTTTAATATAAATCTTTGCTAAATCTTGCAATAAATCAAAGTGTTTATTTGTTTCATTTGACAAAATAGCATATCTAATATAAATTGATGCTCTCACCTTGAAACATAATTACAACATTAATAAGATTAAATTATTATTTAGATATTTAAAAAGAATAAACATATCATTTTTTAGTGTAATACTTTATAGGATAAAACATTTTTGAGTCTTGTAGTAAAGATCTAATATTCAATTCTCCCTATCAAACCAACTAACTTTTATAATTTGATAGATTAACTTGGAATTGCGTGAAAACAAACATTGTTTAAACTATTTTTGATGTAATAGTTTCTTGAATAAAAGTGTTGCAACTGAATGTTGTGTTACCGGAAAAATATCGCAAATAATACAAGAGTTTGTAACTTTTTGACTAAAAAAGAAACAAATGAAAACTTACCAATTTTTTTGTAAAGTACACACAGGACCAGTGATGCCAATTGGAATCACAATGAATTGAGGCGGTAAAAGTAATGGTGGTGTCAGATTTACACCACTTTTCTGCCAGTTCTATTCAGTAACCAAAGAGTGGATTGTTAAAAAAACTGGTGAAAAGTTAGTGTAAGTTTGACTTTGTCTTTCACCACTATTACTCAATTGTAAAAATTAATTTGGGAAAGAAAAGGTTAAAAAATGGCAAAAATGTAAAAGTTTGGTCTTGTAATTAAAAGAAAAATTAACATGTATTAGTCATAAAGGAGGGAAGTCAAAAAAGTTTAAAAAAAACAAGCTATCTAGTAATTTTATATTTGTGTTATATTAGTTAGTATAAATGTCTATAGCAGTTTAAATATTTACATGAATCAATCTCTGAGATTTTAGCAACAGGCTTCATATATTCTAAAATGTTTTCTATTCTATTTCAGATTGATATTCCTCAGCAAGAAACCATTATTCACATTGTTCATTTGTCGCTAATAGAAAAAGTGTTTTATGATAGCATGCATGAAAAATGCCAAAGAGATTTTATTCAAAACGTACAAAAATTTGAATGTGAGGATGTTAATTTGCGATTTATGGACAAGCATATACTAGCAAAGGTATTTTTTTCTTCTTCAATTTTTATGATTATTTGTATTTAAATAATCAAAAACTTCATTTAACACAGGGTTCGTACGCCTCTTTTAAATTTATATATTTTCCTGGGCTCCGGAAAACTACTAGATTAAAACTAAAAAATTGTATTTTTACTCCTGGATTTTTTTTTAATTTTAAGGGTTGTTACAAATCTAGAAACCTAAAGAATCGGGAGAAAAATCAGAGAATTTGAAAACGATCAGGAAAAACTGGGAAAAGTTAGGAGAATATTCTCAATTTTGTCTTCTAAATTTTTAATATCACCGAGTTCGTTTTCAAGTTCTTATGTCAAATGATCCGATCTAGATCCAGTCTTGAAGCTTCTTAAGACTTTATTTTGAAGTATAGGCATTTACATTAATAAAAATTCCCCAAACTATTAAAATTCCATGGAAAGTTATTCGTGATAATGTTCGTTGCAAAATTTTCAATATTTTTTAATCTTATGGATAAAAAAATATTTTTTTTGTTAAATATAGTATTTTATAATCTACCTTGTACCAGTTAAAAAATCACTTATTATTTTTACTAAATATATTTTAATTTAAACTTGATTTAAATTGCAAAATTTTGCTGGAGTCTTGATTTCCATTGACTTTTGGAGTAATGCATTTTTTTTTTCATCTAACAAATGAATGATTTTTTTCCATTTATAGTATATTTTTCCTATATTATACCAGTTATTTTTTTTTAAATTTAGATAATTAAGATAAGTTAATTTAGATTTAATAGACTTATATTTTTATTGATAAATATTCTGGGTATAAAACTAGTATAGCATTCCCCGCCCCCACCCTCCTGTCCATAATTTTTTAATTGCTATGCCCCTGAGGCAGAATATTTTGTAAAACATAAAATACAATGCCTTTTTAATGTGGAGTGTTTTTTTAAATAAATTACATGGGGTATAAGGATAGAAACAATACACTATTAGGGTGATCCATTCCGGTTCTATAACTCTGCGATAAATAGCATGATGGACATAAATTTAGCCATGAATTTAGGTATTAAATTTGGTATTAATTAGGTGCTGGTGCATGTTAAATCATAATATATAAAGAAAATTATGTACAGAAAATGGATAAGGCATTGATGATAAGTTTTTTGGAAAAATTTTAGAATTAAAAATGTCAAGTTAGTGCAGTGTTTAAACTTTTTTGTATGTTTTAACCAAATTGCAATTTAGAAAGTTTTTCAAGTTTGGGAAGTATAGTTTCATATAAGGCTTCATGATCTTTCAGTTTAGAAATACTCAATTTGTCCATTTCAAAACAACTTTTTTGTAGTAATGAATGATAGATACATCAGAAATTAGTTTCCGATACCACCTGGAAATTTTTTGTTTGCTCCTAGAGTACTCCTGGATTTTTTTTTTCTAAATGTGTATGAACCATGTTAACAGGAATTTTTAAAAACACTCGTTTGGTGAAAAAATTTGCAAAAAAAAAAAATTAAAGAAAATCAAGTTCTCACTAATTGTACCAAATTACAATAGACCTCCGGTCGCAGTGCTTGTTCCAACTGGAGCCCCCATCTTCAAGTCATAAGTCATAATTGTACCAAGTTATTTTTTTCCCTTTATATGAAAAGAGTATTTTACACATTGCAGCTTTACATGATATTTTGCCTTTCCCCGTCCCTTTTTCAATTGGAATATTCAGCAACATTTCATGAACATTTGCACTCAGGGAGCATTTTTATGTTGTTCTTTTTACGGAACAGTTACATCCCATGCCTGTTCTTTTTATTGAGGTATTCTTTAGCGTGTTCTTTTATGCATTTTGAAAAGTGTCAGTCTATGTGCTGTGTTTTTAACTGTTTAGAACTTGTCGGAACAACTTCGAAACAAGATTTTGTTCTGTAGGTTGAGAGCTGAAATCCATGATGCCTTACTGGCTGAATTTCTAAGTGTAATAATAATAAGTGTAATGTTTCTAAATGTTCAAATAAAAATATTTAAAACTACTTGACCATGCCTGATAGAGTATTTTTATAAATTTAAAAAGAAAATTAAAAAAATTTCAAGTGAATTTTTATATACTTGGAAAAAAAATCTTGAAAACTCGGAGATATAAATCACAGTATGAACCAACGGCACAAATCACCAAGAAGCTTGTATATTCTAAAGGAGGATATTTTTGAATGACTTTTGTAATTTAGGAGTGAATCTGGCAACCCTCCAATCGCAAGATGGCTGCAGCTTAACTTTTGTCAAGTCCATTTCGATTCGAACTCACAATAATTTGATTGCTAGCCGGATACAGTTCCGGATATAAGATTTTTGAGGCTCTAGGCCAAGTTTCTGACTGGCCCCATCTCTCCTCCTGGTCTGTGATTTTGATGTGCTTTAGAAGTCACTTGATGTCAGATTAGTTCTAACCAAATTTAAAACCAATAAGTTACTATAAAAAAGTGTGATTTCATTTAGCAAACTTTTTCAAAATATTAAGATCCATGTAAACAAATTGCGCAAATTAATTTAGTTAGAGTAACTTAACTACTGTAAGTTTATTCAGAAAGTAAATATTAAAAAAAAAAATTTATTGTAAGTAAACACTTAATTTTTTTTATAGCCTTAAAATGTCTAGATTTTTTTTTCTTTGACTAAAAAGCTAAAAATCTAAAATAAATAAATAATAATCTGTAGCTTGCAGCCCTAGAATGTAGCCTAGTGGTAAATCCAGCACTGGTTTGTAAATATGGTTGTGGAAAAATCCGGCAACCTCTCTATTATTGACCACACCCAATGAAGCTTGACTTCTGTGATCTGACGAGGACTGGTATGTTCATGGTATGGCCGTTGGGAAAAATAGAACATGCCTTTCACATGTGACTGAGAGTCCCTTCTCGAGTGCAAAGGGTTAAGCTTTCTGGTTATTTTTCTCTTTCCTTTTCCTAACTCTTTCTTCTGACTGCTCTTTCTTCTGCAAACTTATAATTTATCCAGAATTTGAACATGAAAAGAAATGTAACCATTGCTTCAATTTTAAATTTATATAAAATTTAATTAATGATATTTTTCGGAAATTGCAATTTTATAGAATTAAAAAAATATGCAATTTTGATTATCTGAAAACCGATGCTGAATTTACATTAGTTATAAATTTAATATTTGATGTAAGTGAGTTGGTTTTAAATTAACTTTTGAAAAATAAGATATTATCTAGAATTGGTATATTATTTTAATGTCCTTTAATTTAATGTTGCTTGTAATTTCGGCAAAATAGGGAGGGCATACAACTTAACAAAACAACAACAATAAAACCTAAGTCCTACTTTATTTTAGCTTACCCAGAAATTGAAACTATGGAGCTTTGGCAGACGGGAATATGTATTTTAAACTCCAAGAACTTCGTAATTTTATTTAATTTTTCAATTAGTATAACCTATTTCAATGCAACTATGATACCTTGGTAAATAAGTTTATTAGTAAATGGGTTTCTCTCTTCTATTTTAAGATTCCGAAATTCAAATTGTACATTGCTTTTTGAATAATGTAAGTTAGACATTATTCCAGGAGTTTAATAGCTTCAGAATTAAGTTATTTAATAAGTTTAAAAAAATGTATGGCCAATAGGATTTAAAAGAGGAATTTTGAAGCAAAAAGACTGATACGCATGAACTGGAATGAAGACTTTATGTTTGAAGTTATATTTGAATAGCATCGTTGATTGTCATGACAAATACTTTGAGAGATACAGATTACATTAAAGAAGAGATAAATATCCTTTGTAATACTAGAGATCTATTTAAACAAACAACTGCAACATTTACTATATGTATTAACATATCAGTTACTAATTGTTTAATTTAAATTTTATTATTGAAATATTTGTTAAAAAGCAATGTAATGGTTCAATAATGTCTAAACATATGCATGAATGCAATATAAAGTTTTGTAAAATTATCCAAATATGTATAATCAATCACTTAATTTTTTTTAGTTACTTTATATAATATAAGTAAGAGACTTTTGTTCTATAAATTATAATTTTTTAGAATGTCTTTCCTAATATTTACTGTTTCTTAAAACTTATTTACAATATTTTATTTGGCTTAGTATACTTCTAAATTGGTTAGACATCATGAAAACTCAGTAAAACATTATAAAACATATCAATACATATTAATAACTATCTTGTGCATAAAAACAAGGAAACCTACAGTTTACTGTGAATATGATAGCATAACCCTGAGCTATTCCAAATACCTTGTATACATAATTTTAAACTTATCTTAAATCTAGTAATTAGTAATGAGTTCCAAAAAAGTTATAGTTGCATAAAAAATAAATTTATTAATTGCTTAAAATAATGAGGTAATTATATATTTTTAAACATTGCAGATTCTACTTCCTCTTAAGAAACTGCAGAAAGCTTGTAGTCATTTTCAACTTACTGGTGGAAAATTTGCTGATATTCAGAGAAAGTAAACTCACAGAAATTGAAAATTACCTTTTAAACCCTATTTTCTGAATAATTATTTATTATTTTTAATTTAAAACTAAAATGTCTGCTTGAATTTTTTCAGAAAAATGACAATTCCGGAACTTCTTAATTTTCTGCTCACAAAAGCTACTTATGATTCTGAAGAAATGCATAGAAAATTAATTTTATCCCTAAATGGTAAGGAATGGTTCTATCTCCAAATAATTTGTGTTGTCATTTCATATATGCCTAGTATGTCTACAATGGGATATTTATGATTCAGATGGCATTATCAATATTTGGGAAAGGGTCATTAAATTAGATTTTCAAAAGATTAAAAAAAGGGGAAACATATCTAAAAAAAACCCTTTGTTCAACAGTCTGTTTTGTTAGTCCGGGTGTGAACACATGTTTTAAGTTGATAAAAGGTATATTGAGGGTTCCACAGACCCTTTGCTTTAAATGAATTGCTCATAAAAATAATAAAACAGTTAAAAAGTTTTTTTTGTTCAGTCTTAAGATTTTGACAAAGAAATTGGGTTAATAATATATTATTATAGTATCTGAGAAAAATGGTAGTATCATCTTGCTGTATTATATATTTAAAAATTTTTGCTTTTGAAATTTTTTGGATTGTCTCATTTTGGAAGGGGGGGGGGGGGGGAATAGATATTTTGACTGCACTTCTGTGCAATGTCTATGTGAACTGATAATTTTTTAAATAAGCCTTTTTTAGCTGAGTGTTATTTTTTAAAAAGATTGTTAGAATAAAATCTTATAAGGCTGTGAGATGTACATCCACTTTAATATGATTTATTAAAACAATTTTTTTTGTGATATTTAAAAAAAAAGTATTTTATCATATTGAAACTTTTTAAGGAGACTATTCATGGTTTCACATACAATTGGTGTCCTAGGGAGGTGGTCTTTTAATGGAGGGTATTATCGAAATGTATATTGCAAGTAACTTGAAGGTTTTGATTATGAGAGCCGAACATCCTCAAAGCAATTTTGTATTATTTTAACTATCGCTAAGTCATGTTATCTTTTTAATGCTTAATAATGTCAGCTTGGTGGAAAAACTCATTAAAGTCAATTTTTTCTGTTATGTTTTTAATGTACCTGTACAGTTCTAAAACAAATTGATTTTCGTAAAAAATCTACAAGTCAATAACAAGTGTAATTGAGAAATAAAATACTGAATATATTATACATTGAAATTTACAGTCTTCTACTGATTCATTAAAACATTAGACATAATATCTTAAAACAGCTTTTTGTGACTTAGTGAGTTTTTCCACTAAGTATGTGTAGATATTTTCCATATTTCCTATATTTTAAATTGAATTTTTTTTCTATTAAATAAGATTAAAATGGTAGCATTATTTTGTATATATTAAAATACGGTCACAGTTAATAAGATGCCAGAGCTTCAAATTGAGCCTGAATTGTTTGTAAGCCCACACATCCAGAAAGAACCAATTTAAATAATACATATATTGATATCAATTGAGGGGGTGAGATGTCAATGGGTACAAGTGACTTGTTTAAAAATATAAAATTGTGACTTGTTTAACAAGTGACTTAATTAATAAAAAGTGCAGTTATGGATTGTTAATACAATTTATATGAATTGTTGGTAGCAAAGGGATATAAGTAAAAACATGTCATGTGCTGAGCAGCATAAAATCTATGGCTTAAGATTCAACGTATCTGGTGGCCGAAGAATCGACTACTTCAAGAATTGGCTGGTATTTTTTAACTTTAAACTGCATTTTCCCAAAATGAGGAAATGCAATTGTACCTCTTGGCTTCTGGCCCCTTCAATTGTAAACAAATAGGTTTATTTCGACGCTTGTAAAAGATGCAATTCTTGAAGAGAAGTTATATTACAGTAGTACATAATGTTTAACAAGGAATCAGATTCTGAGGATATGGACCTATCTTGTGAAAGTATTAATTGTAAGTAAAACATACCTACATGTGCAGGAATAATGTTTAACATCACTAGTTGCATTAGTGATTCTATGTTTGGAATATTTATGTTAATTGAAAGTATGCTAGTATTTGTATATATATATATATATATTTGCAGGTGTAGCAGGAATTTTTGCTATTAAAGAAGACTATAGAAGTTCTTGCGAAATGTATAGAAAAGTACTAATTTCTGTTAAAGAGACAAATATTCATATTAGAACAGATATTTTACAACAAGTTCACACTTATCATAACTATGCTGAAGTAGTTTCTCTTTGGGCCAATAACTTAGAAGAAAATCATGAAATGAGAGAAGTATTTGAAGTAGATGATATCCATTCTTTTATTAAAGATCTTAAAAGAACTTCAAATGATCTTTGTGAAAACTACTTGCAGAAATTTCAGTCCATTATAGAGAGCTGTGAAAGCACACTTGAGGAAATTAACAATGAAATTGTTGAGAATAAATCTCAATTTAAATGTGAGAGAAAGTCTATGACTACTTCAATGTGGTGGTTTTATATACTTGGAAACCTAAGAGATCAGGAAAAAAATTTCTTTGTTTTAAAAATTAAGGAATTATTGGTGAATGCTCCTGGGAGCGAATTTATGACGGGAAGAATCTCTGTTGCAGATAGGTAATTTAATTGAAATTTATAATTTTAATTTTTGCTTTTATTTTTAAAGTTTTATCTATTTTTATACATATTGGTATTTCTCCAATAAAATTCTTAATTTAAATTGCAGTGAAACCTTTTTAGAAAACCATTTACTCTTAATACCAATATTTTTTGGTACAAAATTATAGCCAATATACTTAATGTTAATTTTACCTCTATTTCCACCTATGTCTGCTAATTTGTTGTGGATGGTTTCTTTAAAGAGGTTTCACTATATTATCTATTTTACATTCCTATATTCATTATATTAGTATTCCAAGTGGTTTCAATAGTTCAATCAAATTCAAACAGAAATTTAATTTTAAGGGGAAAAATGTTGGATTTCTGAACTTGGTAGAAATTTTCTTTCAAGTGTATTACTAAACATATTAAATAACCCTGCCTTTACCTATTGATCTCAATCTGCCGTCTTGGAAAACTCGTGACCAAAATTCGTTTCATATGATTTCAAAATTCGTTTCGTATTATCTCACTAAATATTCATTTTAGAATAAAGTTTTCACTTAAAAATGTTTAGTTAAAAAAAAAAAATTCAATTAAATAAAAATCTAGGATTTGCCATTCAGGCACTAAAACAGTTGTAATTTGGTCTTAAATCAATAAAATGCTAGGAATCCATTTTAATATGAATTGTTTTTATTTTCTGTTCTACAAATATTATGCACTTTGAATAGTATCTCAATAACATTTGTAAATTTTCATACATATATAAAATATATGTAAATTTTATCCATATTACTTTTTACTCTTGCTGTATCTTGAAAATTAATGAAGTAAAATGTTCTGGATAAACTATAATTATTCGCAGAATGTTGGTATTATGGAAACTTTATTGATGGGATAAAAATAACTTCAATTGATCAACAACAGCACTTTTTTGTACATCAGTTAGTACAATTGTTCTTTGTAATAGTAATTTTTGATGTTATAAATGTTAGCATTGTCAAACAGGAAGCTGTTTAATATTCTCCTTTATTTAATTGATAATCTTCTAACATTGTCAATGGTCTGTGATGCAAGAGCAGCAAATTGCAAGTACATAAGTCGCCTTCACTGAAGAACATTTGCCAAAACAAGTTATTTCAAAGAAGCAAAATATATGATATAGTAGGAATATATATATATATATATATATATATATATATATATATATATATATATATATATATATATATATATATATATATATATATATATATATATATATATATATATATATATATATATATATATATATGTGTGTGTGTGTGTGTGCGTGCCATGCATGAAAAATATAAAAATATGACAGCACAAATTTTATTAACACCTACACTATTACTTAATAAATACAGTTAATTATAGATAATTTGAAAGTTTAAATTCTAGTCCATACTATTGAAGTTCTTAAAATGCAGTAACATTTATTTTTTATGCATTGTGTATGAGAAAAAGTGCCCCAAAATGTTACAAATAGAATTTTAAAAATAACTTAACTAATTATTAAAAAAAAATAAAGTGATTAATCTATATGGCTAATATTTTTATCAGAAATTATGCCATTTTATCTGCAGACACCGATTTTTGCATTTGTCAATTTAAATTAAAATAGATTCCAACATAGTATCCTATTGAAATAAAATTTCTTTAATAATATTTTCCAAATATTTCTCAAATATTCAACATTGTAATTATTTACATTAATTTTTGAGATATGAATCAAAATTTGTAATAGGAAAGCTGTTATATTTTTCAGCATTCATTTTTTAAAATTTACAATAGGAATATTTCTTTGCAACATTGTAAAACTGTTGGAAAATATGACTCAACATAATTAATACCTTTTCCCTTCCACTTTCTTTGTTTTATCATGTTATTGAGAAAAGAATTCATTGCTACTATCCATTATCATCTTAAATGATATTAACTTATGTAAAATTGTTAAATATTTTTATTATTTTCTGTTTCAGATTTAATGATTCGTCTGGACTTGCTTTCTTGTTAGTTTCCCTTTCAGATGAATTGCATGAAGCACGATCTTCTTTAGTACATGCCATTAAATGTATTACCTCTACACCTTCTGCAGATGTTCTGAATAGTGCTATAGCCTGCCACTTAAGACCTACTCCAGGACATAAAGCTCCAAAGTAATTTTGTTTAATTGTTGTCTTAATATAATATGTTTGTTCAAATCAACAAATAGTCACCAATATTTTTAGACATATTTAAAAAAATAGAATTTTCTTGTCAGATAATGTATGTATAAAGACTTAAGTGCCAGAACTGTATAACAGTGTTCCCACGGTCCTTAAAAAGTACTTGAAAAGTTCTTGAATTTAATTTGGCGAACACGGGGCCCCGGAAAAGTACTTGAAAATTGCGAAAAATGCGCGAGGTCCTTGAAAAGTACTTGAATTTTTTTTTCCCTGTCGCAAACTCCCGTGAAAAACTAAGTTAAAAAAATAAATTGTTTTGGGCGATTGCGCTTCTCTTTCGCGCAGAATACTCAATGGGGAAGTTGCACTATACCCCGAATATAATAAGTTTGTATTTTTCTGGGAGAATATGAGGTGCAGATTTCAAATATTTTATCAGAATTTTATAAAAATAGTTAATTATTTACGAAAAAAGCGATTAAAAATGTACACAATGACACGTGACCGAAAACAGCCCCATGATTGGTCTGACGTCACAATCCGATAGTCTTCACGATTCTGCGTTATTTCTCCGCTGGAGATGTACGATTGGAAAGGTTTTTATTGCTATTTTCAAATATAATTTTCATTAACTCTTTAAATGTAGTCTTTTTTTAATGTAATTTAATAATTACAAGATCTTATAGATTTTGTTTTTCTATTTGTTAATGCTTAGTCAAATATGGAGTTTAGCTCTTAAACTTATAAATTTAATTTAAAGTAAATTAATACGTTTTTTTTTTTTCAAAATACCTCCCTTAATTTATATAGCATGATTTTTTAAAATTTAAACATGCAATTTATAAATTTATTTTACAGAAAATTCTGTTATTTAGAAATCGAATTATCATAATAAAACTTGAAAATAATTACAAAAAGTGTTTAATGTAGTCTTATGTTAAAAGTTGTCTTATTTCCGGCATTCGGCCAAAACACTAACAAAAGGACAATTTCATAATTCAATTCGCCGATTTACCCTCGATATTCGCCCACGTGCTTTTTCGAAAGATTCTAATATGCCTATTATTTTTGTATCGATTTATTTTAAGTGGCACTAAAAATGCCTGGAAAAATGTGTGTTTAATAAACTTTGGTTGCACAACGACGATTATAAATTCTGGATCGAACCAATAACAGACGATAGACACAAAGCAAGATGCAAAGTCTGCACCAAAGACGTCGATGTTGGGAAGATGGGAGAATATGCTTTAAAATCTCATATGAGCGGCAAGTCATTTATTTATTACATTTTCTTTTATTTTGCTATAAATCGGTATGTTGGACCGATGGTTTTTCCGACTTTAAAGACAAAAAAGTTGTTTTGCATTATATTTAAAGCCATTTTTTTCTGGTTTTGAAAAGCGATTTTGAGTTTTAATTTATTAAAAAAAATTTAAAACTATTTTAAGATCCAATTAGTTATGCCAATTTTGTCAAAAATCGGGACTTTAGAAATTTTTCAATTTATAAATTAGAATATTTAAATAGTGCTGAGGATATTGTGTGAATTCTAGTATTTTAAAATGCTTTGTACTGCAAAATATTTGTTTTTTGTCATGATTTTTTTTTCATTTAAAATAAAAGTTTGTACTCTATAGCGATTTATTAGACTTGACTGTTATGAATCTTCAATATACTGTCTAAAAGCCAATAAGTTAGTGTTCCTGTTATTCGTTTTTCAAAGGGCGGCGCGCCCTGCCCCCCCTTTTTTTTTTAGCAAGTGCCGATGCGCCCTGCCCTTTTTAGAAGTGAAAAATGTGTCCTTCCTCTTTTCAGTATCTTCTTTGCGCTCCGTAGTTTTAAAAAATATTTTTCCGCAAAAACGTAGGTCTGTAAGATTATCTTGGTACCCCAATCGGCCGGAATTCACAATGCATCAATCCAAAAATTGCCTGCTTTGAAAGAAGGTATTTTTCAATAAAGGAAAGTGAATGACTCCTGTCAAAACATTAACGCCCCTAATTGTGATCCTCTTCGCTTCTCACATTGCCGGTGGAATTTTCCTCCCCTTTTTTGAAAGAACCCATCCCTAGAATCAATCTTCGCCTCAGCAAAATAGTGAACTTTTTATTTTTTATCCCTTTTCTTCGAATACTTGCGATCTTCCTCAAACGGGGATATCACACGAAAATTGAGATGGTTTTAACTAAATTTCGTTTGCATCTGACGTATGCAATTTCCGAATGGCACTCTTTTAAGAATTTTTTCATTCATGAAAACCTTAAAATTGTAGAAATTCACTAAACGCGATCTGCTGCGATCTCTTTTGAACGACTTGCAATCCTTTTGCATCTGATAAATAAATGTTTATACTTAACTACATTCTATTTTATCATGATTTGATGTGCATTACTAAACAAAATTGCATTAAATTTTTCGAAAATATAATTTAATTTACGAATTTGAAGTTTTAGGACTTGTCATTTGGAGTTATAAAAATTGAATTTTTGAAGAAGCTTGTTTCTTTTTGTTTGTGTTGTATTAATCTTCTAATTTGTTTTACTGCTTATATATTTTGTTAATTTTTTTTCATTATTTGAAACTATTCTCCCTCTTCCCTTTATGAAATTTGAGATTGTAAAAATTTTTTTACAGGGAGCTCTAGAAAATTTGAGGACTTCGAAGTTTTCTGTTTGGAAAAAATTAAGATTTTTTTTTGTTTTTTTGCCTGTACTATGTCTGTAATTGTAATATTTACCTACTTGGGGTTAAACTGTTTCTTGATAAAATTTTATTTGGATTTTTTTGGTTAATATGTGAGTATAGTGTAATGCTGATGATGCGAGAACTTATATTATATTGATAATTAAGAATTTTTTCTTTATATAAATGGCCACCGATGTTCATTAATTTGAAGAAAAAAAATTGAAAGGACTAACTTTTTGAAGGTAGTGACTCTTTGCAAGGACTTAATTTATTATAGAAAAAGAATATTATTGTGCAATTTGAATTTTAAATTTGTTCTAACTGAAGCAAAATACATTTCAATTTTATTTTTAAAAAAGCACAACTTTTAGAGATTTTTCATATAATGATTTTATGGTGCATTTTTTTAATTATTTTCTTGTGAAATTTTAAACATTTCTAAAAAAACCTCTGAATTATACAAACTTTAAAAAAAGGCTTTTAGAAAAGAGAAAATTCTGGCCTTTCTGAAGGAAATCCAGTGAAAGGTAAGGAAAGTACCCTTTCAATCAACAGAATATAAATTTTAACAATGAAATAAAATTTTAATTTGTATTCTTTTCCATAGAAAATATTGTTAATAAAAGGAGTTTTTGTTTTAAATGCTGAAATCATTTAATAAATGGTACTTTATTATGGAAAAATTTATTATCAAAAATTCTGGAACTGAAACAGATAAATTATAAGATTAATAGTATGGTTGATGAGCTAAATAAAATAAAATAAAGTTTGTTAAAGCAATCATAATAAAGTCGATCATTTGCTAGAAGACTGACATAACTGTTTTTCAATAAAATATTTTTAAGTTCTCTTTGTGCAGTCATTTTTTTTTTTTGGAGTAAAAAAAATAAGCATTTCTTATTTTCATTAAATTTTACAATTTCAAATCTTCTATTGATATTTGTAATTAGCATGTAAACTTGTATATTTTTTATAAACTAATACTCATTGAAAATCTATTAAGAGCTAAGGTAAAGGATGATATTTTCCTGACTATTTGCCCTTATTAAAATTTTAAAGTTAGACATAGGTAAATTTATAAAATTCATACTAAATGTTTTAATGACCTATTTTAGAGATTTTGTAATGCACATACAGTAATGATAAATTTGTTATTAAACTTAATGTTCTTGAATATTTATGTTTTAAAATATTTCATGTATTTCGAAAAACTTTTATCTTGCGCTGATATTAATGCAACATCAGGTCCTTGAAAAAAAAATATGGGTCCTTGAAAAGTACTTGAATTTTTTTTAAGTGAAAGAGTGGGAACTATGTATAAGTCCTTTGCTACAGTTTTAAAAAGCAAGAAAATACATTTTTATAATTTAAGAAATTTACAAACTACATTTATTATGTCATGATATTTGGCCATTAAAAAAAATTTATTATGGTTATTATAAATATTCTTAGATTGTTTGTTATTATCATCTATTTTAAATTTATTTAAATACATATATTTTGTTTAGTATTATGCATACACAACTAAATACCACTGATGCTTGTTACTCATTGTTAATGAATACAAACAACAACATTATTTTCACGTATTATGTATAATAGCTACCAATGGAATTCTAATTAAAAAGTATTTAAAATCATACTAATGTGTTTTAAGGTCTTGTTATCCTGATCTTTTTAAAATTGCCTGCGACTATTCTTAATTTTTATTCTGTTAATTAGTAAACTAATTCATATTTTCTCAATAATTTTAAGAATCCATGTCTCTAGAATTTATTTTGGGATGAGTGATTGAAATGTGCAAACAATTTATACTGGTTTTGGTCTTGTCGCTTGTTCGCATTGTTTTTGCACATATCAACATAATCTGATCAAATTTGCGTATGCTCAAGTTTTAAGGATTCATATAGACTTAATTCAATTATAAGAGTTATTTTGTCCATAACCATTCATTTTGAGTATTTCAAGCATTATGCATAACTTTTGGGTATTAATGTATATAATTAATATGTTTAGTTTGTAATAAACTGAAATGTTTTTAGATGCCTATACTGCAAAGCAGATGATGTTTTTAAGCAATATGAAAGTAAACTCTTTCGATTTGATGTGAATGTTTCTTCTGATGATGAATCAAATACAGAAACTGCCAATTTTCCCCAAACAAGACATGGTACCCATGCAGACAGTGAATTGGAGTTCATTTTGAAAGAATTTTTGAACTATAGCCGTTCTTGTGAAGGTAAAGTTATGTCATTGCAACAATAAATACCTTTTTTGTAGATTTGCATTTTTAAAAAATGTTTTAATTTTATTTATGTTTAAGTTGATTTGGGAATGGTTTTAAAATACTGCTAATGATGTGATAGATTTAAAATTGCTATTTAAAAGTACAATTTATATTACTACATTCATCAAAACAAAATTTGAATGTTTGTCCCAATAAACTTAAAGGAAGTTGTACAATTGTAATAACGCAACACGATATCTGAATTTAGATTACAGTTAGTTATGCATGTAGAAAACGGATTTTGAGCAAAAGCTAGCTACCATCTGTATAAGAAACTATTCTATGTTAATAAGAGGAAATTTTTTACAAGAACTAATAGTACAATGATAAAAGTAACCCTTATATAATTTTGAGGTTTAAGTGTTTTATAGTAATTAATTTTCTTTATAATTTGTTTAATAATTTTTTTTTTATGACTTCATTTACTTTTGTTTTGGTGAAATACAAAATTACCTTAATTTTTTATTACATTTAAATGATAAACAATGGTTTTGAAATGTCGTACCTATAATTAAAAAAAGCTTTGAAAGAGTAAAGGAGAGTTTGTGAAAAAATTTCACATAAAAAATATTTTTATTTCTTTTGCAACTTTTTTAAGTTTTAAATTTTATTGCAATAAATTTGATCTCTTTACATTGGTATCCTGCAGCTTCAGTATTTTCTGAATATCCTTAGTGTCTATTGATTGCATTAGTTGCTGTGGATTTGGATTTTCAGGTTTTTGTATTTGTTAGAATTATCTCAAAAGTTTATGCTTGTTCACCTGATAGTAATTAAAAAAAAATTAATCACAAATTTTTTTTAAGTAGCTGATTGGTTATTTACAATTAATTGAAATATAAATATATTCAGTTTGCTTTAAATAACAAACGATAAATACTAATGAAAGTAATTTTACTTTGTTATATTTATTTTATTGAGAAACATGAGGTTTTTAATGTCCATTAGCAATTTTAAAATGAAATACTTAGTACAATTATTCACTTGAATTTTAAGAAAGTGCTTTTATATTATCAAAACATGTGAGCACTTTGGTACCGTATAACTACATAGGGCTATAATGTATAATTATTGCTAAAAGATGCAACCTTCTAAATATCATTTTATAGATTTGTATGTCACTTTTAAAATCTGTAATACAATTAAAAATATGAATAACTTTACACCTAACTAAAATTTTTATATTTAATTATGTAACTTATTTTACTTAATATAGATACTATTTTAAATAGCTTAATATAATGTTAGGTTTTTGAAAACTATATAAGTTTTTATATTATGGACCTCTTACAGATTCTATTTTTTATAATAGAAAATTTCTAATAGTGACATACTTCTTTGCTGATTGTCTACTTTAAAGAATTTCCCTCAAATATGTTAACTTTAAAAGTTACTTTTGCTAGGCTGAAGTAATAAAATATAATTTTATATTGGCTTCAAATTAAATTTGATGTGTGTGCTATAAATAATCTAATTATAAAAAATTCTCGCAAATAGAGTTGGAGCTGGTAGTTATAATTGTTTTAGACTTGTTATACATTATATGTCAGAGACATTGACGCCTGTTTGAATAAAATAAAATATTATTACCTATGTTCCTTGTCACACATTTAAATATTTTAAGAAGTAAAAGATAAATTTTTAAATTTTGTTAAACTTGCATAATTTTTTAATTTTAATTTGAAACTTTGTATCATCCTTTTGCATTTAAAGCTGAAATATTGATATTATATTAAAAAGATAATCACAAAGACTTGATTTTTCTAGGATCAACTATGTATACTGAAGATGGCTGTAATGAGCTAAAACTTTTTGCTCTATTGAAAAAAGAATTCAAGGTTAGTTGTAACCAACAGTATTAAAATTATTGTTTTGTATTGTCTCTAGCTAAACCATAAAAATAATTTTAGTGTAAATCCAAAGAACGTTTAAAATATATTTATATTCTAATACAGTTGTATAAAAATATCAATAGTATGCCAAATAGCTGAAGTTTAAAAGAAAATATTTAAAACTTTTTATTTTTCAAATGAAATAAAATGAAATATCTAAAGAATACTTTAAAGATTCTTTTATTCTAGTAGTTTTAATGAAGTAAAAAAAAGTAAAACATTTTTATATAAAAAACTTTTAAAAGTAAATATTAATATAAATTTTATGCTTGTTACCACTCTTTGAAATTAAAGCCAAATTTAAGTATGTTTATCTAAGCTGATTTCATAAAGCTATTTTTTTACTTTTACATTTTAAGTGGAGACATTCCTTGTCTATCAAAAAATTATCAAAATCTAAGAAAATGCTAAAATAAGAGATTAATTGAGGTATCTGGATATTCAAATGTAGGATAGCCAGATTTTAATGCATTTGTCCTTAAGTTAGACCATTATCTGAATTGATTTTTTTAAATGTTCTGAATGAGCTGTCTAGATAATTGATAATCTGAATTGTATTCAATTTATTATAAGTTGGGACAATCCATTTCATTAAACATCTTTAAATTCAGCTACATGGGGTATCAGGAAAAACCTTTTAGGGAGAACCTTACCTTTTTAGGAGAATCAATTGTCGTATTATAATTCTTTAACAAATGGCACAGTTGTCATAAATTTGTTTTCGTTCAATGGGAAATTACGTATTGATGCATGTAAAATATTGAAATAAAGCAAAGCACATAGGTGTGGATGGGCTCCAAGGCTTCAGATAGAACAGGTTTTTTTAAACTTTCCTCTGTTGATGAGATTTTTTATTAAGGACCATTCCATTTCTATAATCTGCTTAAATGAAGTTTCATGTCAAACCCTTCTTGCTCAAACATAGTCACAATCTATTTTTTTTCTTCTTTTGATATGTTTAAAAGCCTCTTGTTTGCATTGTCTTAGTTTGTTTGTTGGGAATACCTTAATTAAATTTGAATGGATTTTAATTGCTTATTTTTTAATTATTAGAGTCTTAGAAACACATGGATTAAGATGCATGAATATGTTTGTGCTATTGATGAGCTTGAAATGGCAAAGATAAAAATGCGTTTGCTAATACCTGGAGAAGAGCCACCAAATTCTCCTGTTGCATACATAATATTACCACAGCTGGTAGGTATGAAGAGAATTGTTTTAGAGAATATTACTTATAAGAAAACTCCCCAAAGGGGTATATGTTTGTTGTTTATAATTGTGGAAGTGCATCCATAGTAAGATAAATTTTAATCTTATTCGTATATAGTAGAACTAGAAATGGAAAACGACCCAAGTCCAAAAAAAGAAATTTTTTCAGAACAGCCGAAAAATGAAAAACACTTGCATCTGGTACTTAGGGCGTTCGTTGAACTATTACTACTGGAGTTCGCACTTTTTGTGTTCTCCACTTTGTTTAGCTTAGTCTTTAGGACATTTTTGCATAATTTTTTTTTTTTGGATTTTTTTGGGTACTTGGGTCGTTTTCCATTTCTAGTCCTCAGTTCTCTAAATATAAAATTTGGAAAATTTGAATTTTTTTAAATTACACACTGTACCTTTTACAAACTGTTCCTATTGAACACAAATTAACATAGTTAACTGTATAAAAACCACAAAAAATAATTTTTCGTCAAATACTCCGTCTCTTTTAATAGAAATGTGTTGTTTTGCTTGCAATTTTTTTAAAACATTGCACACAATTTTAAACAGTGCTGATTAACATGGATTTGCCCTTTTTAGTTTTTAGGGAACTTATTGTTTTATCTAACATTGATCCAAGAAAAAATTCATTATGTAGCATAACAAATAATCATCACAAACATGTTGCATTAGGTACATAATTTTTATATGTCCCACGGATGAACTTTTGTCCCAAAGCAGAAAACAATGATTTATATAATTTGATTTTTAGTTGGACTTCTTAGTAAAATAGTTATTGTCCTCTAAGCAAGATTTATGAAAATGTTACATAAATTTGCATATTATACTTGGCTTCATGATTACAATTTTTTTTTATGTTTGCATTTAAACATTATACACATAATATGAATAAAATTATATAATTAAATTTATCTCTTACACACATAAACTAGATATTACTAACACATTTATCTTTTTATAGTAAACTTTAGATGGCTTAGATTTAATTACTATTTTCACTTATTTACTGGCTTTCTACAATTGATTGTAAATTTATTATGTTTAAAAACAGTTACAAACAAACATGATGCAACTTCAGTCTGATGTTATTGTTCACCAAGCTGGTCTTAAAAAGAAATTGGGGCATTTATTTTACCTGCAGAATTTGCAAAAGGTAATTTCTTTTCTTTTCCTTTATTACTTAAGCAATGCTTTATATATATATATGAATATGTATGTGTGTGTGTATGTATGTATGTATGTATGTATGTATGTATATGTACATATATCTAACTATACATGAAAATCAAATGGCATAACACATAACCAATAGGAACACTCCTTCGTACCGGGAGCAAGAGCAGACTTCTCAATTTTCACGTCTATTTACACACAGCCACATCTTTTCACCATTTTCGAATCAATGTTTATTTATAATATTTGCAATTCAGAGTTGATTTGTTGTTTTAATTGGGGGATTGAGTACCTGGTTAGTTCAACGTTTTCAATCATGAATAATCGTCTTTAATATTATCGGCAGTTTCGTCTTCGTCAACGCGCCCACATAAATCTCGGCACCAGGAAAATCGCAGTAGATTGGCAAATCGTCGATGTGCTTTA
The DNA here is from genome assembly GCA_963932185.1 of Troglohyphantes excavatus. Taxonomy (NCBI): domain Eukaryota; kingdom Metazoa; phylum Arthropoda; class Arachnida; order Araneae; family Linyphiidae; genus Troglohyphantes; species Troglohyphantes excavatus. The sequence goes on from OZ010672.1 coordinate 18,284,318, forward strand.
AACGAAAATCAGTACCTGGGCGAAAATCAAAGTGATGACTGTTTTCCTTTGACAATAGGCTGTCTTTCAGTGGAATGCAATGATTGTGGTGCAGGGCAGAATTAAGCACAATTTTTGTCATAATGATAATGCTCAATGAAACCCTTTGCATCCCGAAGCTTTGAAGAAAGACAATAATTCAGCGAATTTTTCAAGGATATTCGGAACTATAATTCTGCATTTACCATGTCTGCATTATGTGCATTGAAGAAACTTTCAGGGGAATAAGTTGTGTGACACTTTGTGAGCATGTAAATGCAATGGCTACAACTAGCGTGCTAGCCAAAAATGCAGAAAAACCAAAGTTGCATTCATGAAAATGAAGCTGCAGTGGCATGTAGAACTTCAGATCAGTGCAAACCGTCTGTTTTACATATTATTCAAACCATAATGAAGGATAACCCCTATGCCTTATCGAAACCATCCTTCAGAAAATTTTCGACTAGAGTTCCATAGATCTGTTGTGGCTGATGGCAAGCGATATAATTAGCTCACATCTGGTGTTTGGTTAGCGCCTACACATTCTGGATGAGTTTAACATCTTCACCTCTGCCGGTCGGTTAACTCAACAGTATATTTCTCCATGGCTACATCACAATGGAATGGAACCGTTTGAATTACTTTCGAACGCATCAACAGCAGCTCAGTAGGGAATACTTCAAGGTCTCATTCATCATGTTCAAAATAGTGAGGCCAACACTTCCAATGCAGTACGACTTAGACAAGTCGTTGTGCTGTCATTAACATCTGAAGGGAGTCCAAGTTCAAATACAGCAGCATTTTCAAGATGCTCTGGCTTTATCGAGAGATATTGGAAGACCTGATTTATTTTTTACATTTACTGCAAATCCACAGTGGCCAGAAATTTTTATAACATTTCCATCTGGATATACTCCCAGTGACATTCCACTTTGTTGTTCATGCTTTTTTCTGCAGATTTGAAGAGTTTATTAAAGAAATTTCTGCTAGAAATGTTTTTGGCACGGTGTTGGGGCAAACTTATAAGATTGAATTCCAGAAAAGAGGGCTACCTCATGCACATTGTCTAACTATACATAAAATTCATTTCGCACAACACATAACCAATAGGAACGTTTCTTCCAAATTATTTTTTTAAAAGATAGATCTACAAACTAACTGTACTTGACAATATAAACTTGCCCGGTGGATTTGCAGAAAATCAGGGTGTCCGGTCAATGCGTTTTGACGCAATTATATTGTTTATAAGGAAGATTTGTAAATGTGTATTTCGTGTTGTAAAAGTATAAAATGGATTAAAATTTATTGTAGGATAACCCTGATTTCTTGCGGGGAAAGTGCTTTTTCCTGGACAACAAAAACCAAGTTTTGTCGTCAAGTACGGTTAATGTAGCGATTATAGAAAAATTTCAGAACATTTGCCAAGGGCATTCCTTGCATTTTAACCTAAAATTGTATATACATCTTTAAAAAAAATTTATTTGTAATTGTATTCATGTATATAAATAGGGAAGGGTGGGTATGAAGCACTCGGGTAACACAAGATACATTTTTTATCACTACTGTTGATTTAGACGATCAGATGCATTGAACAGTCACTCTGATTTTTCGCTGGTTACTCTGTAGGAGGAAGGTGGGGTTCTTTGACAATGAAAGAGACTTTTGTCTCCAAAAATATGTTAGTGAGTATTGCTTTTTCAGAAAAGTCGACAAGGGTTACTCCAAGGATCTGTTAGCATTGTGAATATTGCTTTTTCAGAAACGGCAACAAGGGTTATCGTTCAATGTATTTTAACCTTTAATAAAAACTAAATAATAACTGCTATCTTGCACAACACGTAAAAATGAAATCCATCAAACTTATTTTTGCTTTTCACCTCTATATGAAAACTAAGGCAGTGCGAAGCAAACAAAATAGGATTGCATAGCAATCCTCAGGGGTTGGCGGAGCGTTAGCAAAGCAGGGGGCAGAGCCCCCTAGTATATGTATGTATGTGTGTATATATATATATATGTATATATATATATATATGAATATATATATGTATATATATATATGTATATATATATATATGTATATATATATATATATGAATATATATATGTATATATATATGTATATGTACATCCGGGGAAAAAAACATGAACCACCGATGATCATTTCATTAGTTTTTATAGTAGAACTAAACTTAATATACCATTTTGTAGGGAATAAAATCTACTACACATTGATATACAAAAAATGTGCATCTTCATACTCGAATCCGTACCAACTTTAAAACTTTCAATAGACACACCTACTTTTGATATTGTTAAAATGTTCCCCGCCCTCAAAATAATCTAAATATAAATTTTCGTTAATTTCCAACATTTATATGCAGAGATATTAGACAATATGTATTGATCTTATTTGAGGGGCTACCTCTACATTTGACAAAGTATTAGTCAGACTTCGAAATGAAGGACGCGGGTTGAAAAGGTTTTTGGCGTTAGCCGAGATTTTTCTTTTCCCGTGGTTCTTCTTTTCGTGAACAGACCAGAGATAAGAATGGGCTGGCATATAATTGTTCTATTAATAAGATGCAGTATGTATAATTCTTACAGATATGTTACTACTTCAATGTGATTGTATATAGTATTTTTGATGGCGTCAAATTTTTTCATTTGTATTCTTAAGATGTTCTAAAATTATATAAGCAAAATACAAAATTAATATTGTAAGAAAAATTTAAAATTATAGAATATATCTTGACATTTTTTTTATATTCAAAGTTTAAAATACATATACCAATGATTTACTTTAATTTTAAAATTCAGATGAATTTTTTTTTTAAAATTCTATATTTAAATGAAATATTGCAAATGTTATATTTACAAACTCGGTTTGAATTGAGGTTATGTAATTGCTCATTTTCCATAATATTATGCTTGTCTTAGGTTATACAGGGTCGCCCAAAATTATTTTAATCAAAATTAATTTAATTGATAGGAGATTGGACTTGGATCATATTTAATGTGCACCACTCCCGTATACCCCTCGCCGGTATATAAGAAATAAAAATTTTATGCCAACGTGATCACAGCGCTTTTAATTCTCGAAATTAGTGAAGATTTCTGTTACGTTTTGCTGATTTTAAGTTTGTGTATGACCCCTGAAATTATCATTTGATGCACAATTTAATATAGCAAAAATACTACAAAGAGGAAATTCACGAAATTTTAGATATGCATATAAAGCTTTTTTCTGAATCCATCACTATCAAAATATAGCATGGTTGCTATTCATAAATTTTATGAATATTAATATCCTAATTTAAATAAAATTAAAAAATATACATATAAGTAATGAAAGTTAGTGCATTTTATTTGGGTCGTTTAGTAGTAACCCAGATAAAAACATCAGCTTAATAAAATTGTTATTTCGAGAGATATGATTAACACTAGAACGACGAAGTGGGTCAATTTGACCCAAATCTAATTTCGTTTCTGTTTTCCTCAAAAACTTACAAGCAGAATTAAATGAAATTCCTTGACTTTTCCTAAAATCATGCATATAACAGCCTGCAAAAATATTATTCGTCAAGCAGTTATTGTAGTTGGTGTTTTTAACACTTATACCTAGAACGACTGAATGGGTCATTTTGACCCACACACCCTCCTCCTATACAGAAAACAGATCACAACGATTTTTGGAACTAAAACACATTGCGAATTCGGCTTGACTGATCCAGGGGGTAGAGGTGAGTGACCTTTACGTACATATTTAATGTCACTGGTCGAACAATACTGGATTTTGATTCGTTCAAACTGTTTTTATATGAGAAAAAGCGCAGATGACATTTTTTTCCATGATGGAGACAGGCTGCATCTGAATAAGTACAAATAGGATAAAGCTTCTGTAAAATGTCTCGGAAACTTACTGTTAGCGAAGTATTGGAATACTTTCAATAGTTGACGGATAAGGAATCCGAAAACTGTAGAAATGAAGAGTTTGCTTCTAGTGATGAAGAATTTGTGCCTTCAAGTACTGAAAGTATACCTTCAGATAAAGATGGCAATTTATCTGATTCTTACGAATTACCTGTTACATGTAATAGCAATGAAAACGTTTCTAGTGAAACTGAAACATTTCTAGTGCAAACAACCACAAAACCAAAAGGTTTCATACATAACAGTTGATGAGCAATATTTTCCTACAAAATCCAGATGTCGATTACACAGTACATGGCAAACAAATTAGATAAATTTGAAATTAAGTTCTGGCTTACAGCTGATGTTGATATGAAATACTAAATAAATGGCTTTCCATATTTAGGTAAAGATGAGCATCGTCTTGCAAATCTATAACTCGCCAAACACGTCGTTTTACGTTTAGTGAAACCTTTTGCAAACAAAGGAAGAAACGTCCAAAATGATAACTTTTTCACAACACTGTAACTATCGGAATTGCTAAAAGCAAAGAACACCAATTTGATAGGTACTGTAAGGAGGAATCAAAAGATTTTGCCTGAAATAGGGAAAAAAAATGAAGACATCATTGTGCGAAACATTGTGATAGTACAACTACTATGACAGTTTACCAAGGGAAAAATAATAAGAATGTCATGTTACTCAGCTCATTTCACCCCACAGTTGATATTGACGATAACGGGTCAAAAAAATTCCCATAGACAATATCGTTTTACAATTCTACAAAATTCGGTGCAAATATTGCTGATAAAATGCACAAAAATACTTGATGAAGGCAGCATCGAGAAGGTGGCTAGTGCATGTCTTCTACAATGTTCTAGACCTTGCTTGAATAAATTCCTGGATTTTGTATAAAAGAGTTATCGGTAAAAAGCTTTCGAGGCGAAATTTTTTTCAACAACTTATTGAAAAAACTTCGCCACCCTTATATTGAGTCAATTGGTAAAAGGAATAATTCAGATTTACAGAAAACAAGTGAAACTACGGAGTACCATAAGTAGCACGCAAAAGTTTCAAGTTTCTAAATGTGTAAACAAAACAGTTGACATTTGTTACGATGTGTGGCAAGTGCACAAATTACTTAAAAACAAGTTGCCGGAACTTTGTGTAGTATATGTACGAACATTTTATTGGTAATAATTTTTAAATAATGGATAAAAAATTTACACACCAATGACGACATGCCTCAAAAAAGTACAAATTGAATATATATTGTAAACAGTTTTTAAACATAATTTTTTGTTTATTTTTAAGTTTTATAATTTAAATATTCTATTTTGTACTCTTAATATTACTGTCAATGAAATAATTGTCATTACTGGAAAAAAAGTTATATTTTTAAAACTTAAACATGGATTTTTGTACTCTGGGTCAATTTGACCCATCCCGTCGTTCTAGGTATACCGAAACTGCCGTCGTTCTAGTGTTAAAAGTTTAAGAAAGTCATTTAACATTACGAGTTCTAAACTTTCGATATTTATAATTAAAAAACTACTTAACCAAATGACTTGCAAATCGATATTCAACGATAAATTTTGTTGTAGATTCTAAATATTGAATCAAAATTGGGTGTTGCTATTGGAAATTTTAAAGTTGGTGTGGATTTTAATATGAAGATAGTCCCCTATGCAATTTTTTGTAAATCAATGTGTAGTAGACTTTATTCCATACAAAATGGAATATTAAGTTTAGCTTTACTATTAAAACTAACGAAATAATCATAGGTGGTTCGTTTTTTTCTTCCCCGGCTACACACGCACACTCACTCACACGCACCCACACGTATATATACATATATGTATATATATGTATATATACATATATATACATATATATATATATATATATATATATATATATATATATATATATATATATATATATATATATATATATATATATATATATATATATATATATACAAATATATACAAATAATGGCGACAAAGCAAAAATGCAATACACTCTCTATAGCAGCTTTTGATGAGAGCTCGCTCACAGAAGAAGAAAAATGAAGAATGCGAACTCATGTTTTCTTAACAGTTTTTGTCCTCTGGGCACTATTTTTCACTTAAGAGTAGATATATGACTTTACAAGAACTATGTACTCTAATGGAACTATGCACTCTAAAATCCTTGACACATGGGTTATTGGCAGTAAAATTAGGTCAGAATCCTTAATTTTCCGAACTTTACAACCATATTTTACTGCCTATGTTTTTGCAGTTTTTCCCAATCATTAACTTCATAAAAATACTACATTTTGAAATATTTTTCTAATTTAAAGAAAATAAAAATTAAATTTTGTTAAATGCAATTTATCTCTATTAAAATAATGAAATGGATTATTTTTAAAGACACTTGATGGAAATATAAATGTAATTCTCTTGCAGTTTTGATATTTCTCTCACCACTTAGATGGTTAAAGTATGATTTTTAGTCAAATACGCAATTTGTCTTTAAGACGGCAACTAGTTTATAAAATTGGAATTTCTATGAAAATTTTTAGTTATACAGTTTGCCTGCCACAATGTTCGTTATATCAGGTGGTTTCTCACTGGGTGATGTTGATTGATGAAAGATTACTGGAAGTCTAGTCAACAATAATAGGAAGCAAGTTATGGTCCTTAGTCTTAGTAAAAAGTTCATTGTCATGTAATTTAACCAATATGAAAGTTCATCATTATGTTAGAGAAAAAAAATCAGTAGCATCTTTAATTTTTCTGTGTACTATTTAAAAGTGTATTAATTGAAAATTTTAATTTATAGGCTAAGAATGGAGATGGACCTTTAGAACAGTTATGTCCTATTTGTCGTCTAGCATTAGAAAACACAGTAAGATTTTCTGTTTTTTACTCTTCCTTCAATATTGGTGTAATTTTGTTATGTTTTCTGATACTTCTTGTTACTTATAAAATTTAAATTTATTTTGATAACTGTTATGAAAATTCATTGTATTAAAATTTACTTAAATTAATGAAATTTGATATGAGCAATTTATTTTGAAATTTAATTTCCAACTGTATATTAAATATAAATAGTTGATCCAATATTGTATAACTTCTACAAAATTTGTAAGGTGCTAAAGTGTTAATCATGTATGGTACTATACTATGCAATTAAAAAGGCTTATATAACTGACATTTTTCAAAAAGTCAGTTTGTCACCAAAATTTGGTATGAAAAGATTTTGTTTACCAAATAAGTAAATTGATACAAAAATAAAAATATGTTATTTATTTGTGTAAAAAAACATAATTTGAGGAATTGTTTTTAACTTGGGTCTTATTTGCAAAGAATGTTGCTGATTATGCGGGGATACCCAACCTCTCCATGTGTGTCATTAGGAATGAGTTCCACTGTTTTGAGGTTCTGCTGAAATAATATTCATTGTTTATATATTTTATACATATGATTTAATTTTGTTAAAATAATATTTTAGTTAATTTGGAATTTAATGACAAATTTGCATATTGTATTTAATTATTAAAGGTTATGTAAAGCGAGTAGAAATGTGTGAGTGATTGTCTTTTATAAAATTGGATATCATCTATGATGTGTATCGGATTTTGGGCTTTATGTAATAGAAAAGAACAGTATTTTATGTACCCAATGTATTTATTCAACTAAGGTGAACAACATATGTTACATCTTTCTCTACTGGTATTTCAGTGTTTCATGACACCAGAAGGTCGAAGTGTTTAAGTCTGTCTGCATTTCCATTCACGACATTGATATGTTGTTGTTTGGGAATACATAACAGTTACTTATATATATTTGTTTATACATTTGAGTACATTTACTGTATTTTATATGTACATCTTGTATACGTTTTATATATGTATTATCTACAGAACATTGGGAAGGGAAATGACACCCTTCAATTTTCCCTTGCATACATCACTGAATTTGGTGTATAACATATAAAAAGCTGAACAAAACAAATTTTCAATTACTTGGATGTTAGATTAGTTTAGAGTGTCTAATTAAAAAGTTTGTTATTTTAGCCTTTTTTAATTCAAAGTTAATTTTTAATGCATGTTTTCATAATAAAAGAACAAGGTAATAAACTTGTGTTAACTAAAAAAACGACAACGTAATAGTTCTAGTGCTACAACTAAGTTTCTAAAAATATTACAATAAAAATGCATTAAAATAAATTTAAATTACAAAAATGTTTTACATTTATTTTAGTGGTCTGTACTACAATGTGGGCATAGCTTTTGTAATTCTTGTGTGGCACAAGTGTTGATACAATCTACCAAAATGGGAAATCAAGGGTTTCGATGTCCTGTTTGTCGTGAAATTACATCAGAATCTGACATATATTGTGCCAACAATGCAGAGCCTGATTCTGATGAAAAGAATATCATTGAGGTAGCAGCTTTGTTTTCTTTAATTTTTTAAAGTTTAATTTGTTATGGAAATTTACGTTTTATATTTTTCTATACTTTATAAATTTTTCTTATGTACAAATAATACTATTTGATCTACACTGAAAAATGATGAACAGCTTTCATATTACTTCTATCTGTGATGAATGGAAAGCAAAAACCAAATTTTATTACTTATTTTAAATTGAAAGTTAAATTATATATATTTTTAGTTTTACTGTATTTACTGTTTATGTTTATATGTATAAAGGAATAAAGTCAAAAAGATGTTAAAAAATCAACCAAATATTTATTCCTGTACTTTACTTTATACAAATAGCAATTACCATTCCAGCACAATATTTCTAGAATTCAATTTTAGTTTATAAAAGTTCCCCCGTACTGTACAATTAAGAAGTAATATGTTAAATTCTGTTTAAATTAACTTTCACTGAACGACATGTTTGTGTCTTTAAATGAATGGTAGGAATTAAGTGTCGGCTGACAAATACATTTTTTTTACTTTTAATTATTCCTAATATTAAAATTGTATACATTTTAAATAATCATTTTTCAAATTGGGTATTTTTTCTTAATATATAATTTTTTATTATTGGACCCTCACATTTAACTGAATGACACTTAAATCTTTTTGCTACAAGCATTTTTCTATTTTTTTATTGACTTCATACCCTTTTATAATTTTTTTTCTTAATTAAAATTATTAATTTTTTTAGTATTTTACAAAGCAAAATTTAAAAAGCACTTTCAAAATTTTAAGTAAATATAATTGATAAATTCGTGTACAGGGTGATCTCAAAGTAACAGAAACAAAATAATTTCAATAATTTGAATAATATTCACAGTAGCACAATGCGGTTTTCACAGAAATATATCATTTTTTTAATAGTGAACAAATTTATTGCCATAATAGTTAAATTGCCACCGACAAGTTGTTCTTCTTCACTTCAGTTGTATTAGAGTTTTTACAATGGCTCAGCTAAGATTACCAATTTCAATGTGACTTCTGTCATTCTTGAGAATTATTGTAGATGTGGCACAACATTCTGAACTATGAAGTGAGTTCCAGCTGTAATTCTTGTCATACATACTTGATTTCGGCAGACCTCTGTACTATAGTTACTTCAAATAACCCTATAACCAAAAGTTAAAAGGTGTAAGGTCTGGAGACCTTGGTGGCTATTCCTGCGGGGATAGAGCGAATGATTAGACACAGTCATTGAAAAATGTCGATTGCAGATGGTGCTGGACAAGACCTGTGATGTGCTCCTTTTTGCATAAAGTCATATTTTTTTGCTTGCCTCTCTGGAAAGAGGTATAATTCTGTGTCTTATAAGTTCTGCAAAAACAGTGCTAGGAACTATGCTGTGCCACTGTTCAAACTACGTCACCCATTGGTAACAAATGAAACTATTCTGACAATAAAAAATTTAGTACAAAGAAATCCTATATCTTCCTATGCATTTCTGCAAAAAAAAATGCATCATGGTACTATCAATAGTTTTTGAATGATTGAATTTTTACTTTTTCTGTTGCTTTTGGATCACCTTGTATATTATTCTTATTAGACTGATCTATTAAAGGCTTTCAATACTGTGTTATTTTATTGTCTTTATAGTGGTTCTCAAACTCTTTACCCTTGCATTCCTCTTTGATGTTATATGTAAGGTTGCCACACACCTGGGAAAACTGAAAAAACCCAAAATTGTCAGTGAAAATTAAAATTACCTTGTAGGGAATTGTCAGAAAAAAAGGAACATTAAAAAAAATTCTGGATGAATTAGGGATTTTCCTCTCAAAAAGTTTGTGAATGCACCCCATCATCATATTCCTTTCATTGTCATTAAAATAGTTTTATCTTCATTGCAAAAAATATAAATTTATGAAAATGCTATTTATGGAATTGCATTGTTATTATTTACAGGCAATTAAGTTTTTATGGGTTTTGATATTAATGCTTCAAATATTTTAAACCATGATTTGTTTTTAAAAACCTTCTGAAAAACATGGAAATTTAGAAAATTTGAATCCTAGTATTGACTGGAAACTTTAATAATCAAGTCCCTTCAAATTTATCCTTTTTAAATCTTTTAACTTTTTACAAATATTTTAACTCCACACTAGCATTTTTCTCTTTGAGATAATGCAATAAAGTTTTGGAACCACTAGTTACTATTTGGTTTATTTCTGTACCATTTTCAAAAATTTTAGGGTCATTATTCTGCAAAGATTTCTTCTGTTGTGAAATGTCTTATAAATATCCAGAAACAGGACTCTACTGCTAAATCTCTAGTGTTTTCAAGTGTAAGTAATCTGTCAATTTTTATAATATTTTTGAGTTATTTATATTTAATATTTTCAGTTGTTTTTCTTAAAAATATAGATTATATATTTCATGTTGCAAAAATTTTGTGAAAAATGGTGGTCATTATTTACCTGTCATTATTTAATGAGTAACCAATTTAAAAAACAACAACATTTTACTAAGTAAAAACATTATTTTTCATATGTTCTCGTCTGTATTTAAGCTGTGGTATCTTTTTTAGCAGAATGCTAAAAAAAATCTTTAAAAATTGTTTTATTAATCTATAATTATATTAATATGTTTTGATTGTTATCCATCACATCAATGTTTAATTCTTTGTTTCGTCATTGGATAAGCTTATTGATTGATTTGTGGTAACTTATATCTTTTTGTAGCAAAATATGATAGTATTTTGAAGTTAATCACATCTGTCATAAATGCATTTTTCTTCTAATTTTTTTTGTACAGCCGGAGAAAAAAAACCTGAACCACCCCTGGTTTCTTGGCCACTATTTATTGTAGGGTTTAAACTTAATATACCATTTTATAGGGCGTAAAGTCTACTACACATTGATATACAAAAACATTTGAGTAGGGGACTATCTTCATACCTGAATCTGCACCAACTTTAAAATGTTGAATAGCAACACTTACTTTTGATAACGCAGAAATGTTCCCCGCCCTCAAAATAATCTAAATATAAATTTTCGTTAATTTCCTACATTGATATGCAAAGATATTAGACAATATGTATCGATCTTATTTGAGGGGCTACTTATTGAGGGGCCTCCACATTGAACAAACTATTAGTTGGACTACGAAATGAAGGACGCTGGTAGAAAATGTTTTGGCGTTCTTATGCGTGGTTAGTCTTGCCTAGAATTGTTCTAATAATATGATACAGTATGTTTTATACTTAAAAATATGTTACTACTTCAATGTGAATTTTTATAGTATTTTGGATGACGTCAAATTTTGTTATTTGTATTCTTAAGATGTTCTGAAATTATGTAGGCAAATGACAAACTTAATATTGTAAGAAAAATTAAAAATAATAGAATATATCTTGAAAAAACTATTTATTCCAGGTTTAAAATTCATATACCAATGATTTACTTTAATTTTAAAATTCAGATGGAACAATTTAAAAAAATATATTTTAATTAGGGTTCTACCAATACGTAGTTTCTCAATTCTAAATTTAAATGAAATATTGTAAATGTTATATTTACACACTCAATTTGAATGAGGATATAATTACTTATTTTTTCCCCCATAAGATCATGCTTCTCTTAGGTTATACAGAGTGTCCCAAAAGTATTTTAATATTTAAAAAACTCATTTAAAAAACAAAAATATGCACATTTGTATTTAATAAAGAAAGGATCAAGATTTTTAACAATGTTTTCAGCACTTAAATGTGCGCAACAGTTTTGCACCTTTAAAAATCAGTTTTTAAATAAAGCCACATATGGTGTTGTGGTCCAAAAACCTTACAATAGCCAATATTCAAGTAATAGCAAAGTAAAGCAGATTAGGGGTGACGAGCGGAAGCAAGTGCCTCTCTACTTTTTGAAAATTTAAAACTAGCTCATTGTTTTCTCGTCTGGTTCATTGTTTGGTTGGTTGAATTAATGTCGCAATGAGCTGCACAGTGGGCTATTGACGACGTTTCGAGGTCTATATTGTAGAAAGGCCCGTGAATTATGCTTCATATTTTTGAAACATGGTCAAATGATGGGGACAACGTCTGAGCTGGCACCCGATGCAACCTCAATAGGTGACAGGACATTGGACTTGGGTCATATTTAACGTTCACCACTCCCGTGTACCCCTCGCCAGTATATAAGAAGTTAAAATTTTATGCCAATGCGATCACAGTGCTTTTAATTCGCAAAATTGGCGAAGATTTCTTTTAAGTATTGTTGATTTTAAATTTATGTATGACCCCTGAAATGATAATTTGATTCACATTTTAATATAGCAAAAAACTACAAAGAGAAAAATCATGAAATTTCAGATATGCGTATAAAACGTTTTTCTGAATCCATTACTATCAAAATACAGCATGGTTGCTATTCATGAATTTTATGAATATTAATATCCTAATTTAAATAAAATTAAAAAATATACATATAAGTAATGAAAGTTAGTGTATTTTATTTGGGTCATTTAGAAGTAACACAAATAAAAATATAAGCTTAATAAAATTGTTATTTCGAGCGATATGATGAAAAGTTTAAGAAATTCATTTAACATTACGAGTTCTAAACTTTCGATATTCATAATTAAAAAATTACTTGATCAAATGATTTGCAAATTGATATCCAACGATAAATTTTTTTGTAGATTCTAAATATTGAGTCAAAATTGGGTGTTGCTATTGGAAATTTTAATGTTGGTGCGAATTTTAAAATGAAGATAGTCCCCTATGCAAATTTTTAGTATATCAATGTGTAGTAATATTTATTCCTTACCAAATGATATATTAAGTTTAACCCTACAATAAGTAGTGGCCGACAAACCAGGAGTGATTTGGTTATTTTTCCCCAGCTGTACACCAGTTTCATAATTGCATTTTTAAATTGTAATGAATTACATTCAAAATTAATAATTCTTTTACATTTTTATATTTGTTTACTATATTTTTATTTATATTTGAAATTTGTGATATAAAAAGTAGTAGCATTTTATTCTGATTGTTATAAATCTGGACAGCTTATTAAAGTTGGGTACCTAGAATATTGACAAAGGCTAGTTAAAAAAATCTAGAAAAAAAGGTACCTTTGACTTAATAAAAAGTCATCTTAAACTTAACAAACAAATTATCTTAAAACTTTTACTATTTATTAGTTAAATAACATAGGGGAAGCCAAATGTTTTGATTGTAAGAATGTAATTTTCTGACAGGGCAAATTTGTTGTTTTTTAAAGGAATACAAAAGGGAAGAGAAATTGCGAAACTTAAAAATATTTTTCAGGAATTAATATTATATGGACAACTATCACGGTCATAGTGGCTCAATTGTTATGGTTTGAGGGTATATTTCTATAATGCCAACCAAAGATTTATTGGGTTGATTTAACAGGAACTCATTACATCTGTCATGGTCCGACTATCTTCAGGTTGTTTGGATAGTGTGGTGTCATCTTGCATGTTGTTGTTCTAATCATCTGACAATGATTCGAAACTATAAGACAGTGCTTGTTCTTTAATTGAGGATAAATCCTGAACCTAACACCAATAAATTATTTGTACTGTTCTAGTGTCATGTTATTTTACATTAATTTTATTTAAATTGTATTTAAATTTATTAGTAATTATTTAAATTTGAAAAGATGAGTTCCTAAGTTTTCTTGATTCCACACTTCCCATAGGCTGAAAATGTTTTGAAGGCAATTCTAATGATGTTATGATTGGAACCTCGAAAGAGAAAGCTTAGTGCCAGAAACACAGGACCAATTTTTAAGTGTTTAAGTAGAAGGCAAAGTTACATACTTTCAAATAGGCACCTTCATGTTAATGAAATAATCCGAACATGCCAAAAGTGGTCTTGTGCATTTCTTATCATTTACTAATTATACATAAATGTACTTCTAAGTTTCAAGGTTGCAATACACATTTTAACTCAATTTTGCAAAAATGGGGCTTAACACACAGTTTTGGCACTTAACTCTTCAAATATAATGCAGTCATTAATGTGTTAAATCGAAAAAAAATTAGTATTTGTAATTTTACTGACTAGTAAAATAAAATAAAAACGAATTTAACTCTTTCAACTGAAAATGCATGTTTTTTTTTCACTTTGTGAGAAATTTTAATTTACTTTAATATCCATTTGCATAAGTATCTGGTTTAAATTCAGATGTAGATTTCTAAAGTTGCCATCTATGAGCTACACAAATTTTGCTGCCCCCTTTTTTTTTGCAAGAAAGTTATGCAAGGTTCAAAAAGTGAATATTAGTGTTTTTTAATAATATGCAATTCAAAGCTGTATTCTAATAAGTCAATTTTTATAAAACAACAACATTTTTTTTGCATCTAGAGGAAATTCATTGAAAATAAAAGAAAAGTACTCTTATTTTTAAAAATGAAATATTTTAGAATTTGATTGTTAATTTGCATTTTTAAGCAAAATTATCCTATCTTTTATTTTGTCACTTTGGGCTAAACATTCTAAGCCCCTGTAAATATGTCACTGATTAAGCTACAAATGTTTTCAAAACTTTGTGTATCGTTAAATATGTAGTATGCATGAGTATATTTGCATATTGAAATAACCTGTTTTTTTATAATTGTGTATTACTCTAATTTAGTATTTTATATAATTTGTGTTTACTATAATTAATGTTATAATATTTACAAATTTTTTTTTAGTGGCCTGGCTTGTTAGAGATTTTGGCTGAAGCATTGTTTTTAAATAACATACCTTTCACATATATCAAAGACAAGAAATCATTTGAGGTAAAGATGCTAGGATTAAAGATAAGCACTTTAATTTTACATTAAAATTAACATAATTTATAACCACTAATATTCAAATAATGCATTTATCTTACTATAGTAAATTTTCTATTTAAAATTTGTTATTGCACATTATATATATATATATATATATATATATATATATATATATATATATATATATATATATATATATATATATATATATATATATATATATATATATATATATATATATATATATATATATATATATATATATATATATATATATATATATATAAATTTAATTATATATATATAAATATATATATTTTGTGGCTGGTTACATATGAATAAGGGTTCCATAGTGCATTGGCTTCATCCCTCACCAGTAAGTGATATATATTGATAAGTGAAGCTAAAGGATACCTTCTATTTATGGAGATGTTTTTCAAACGGCTAATCGTAATTGAATGAAACTTAATGCACAAGTATATCAAGGTTAATGCAATATAAAAACAAGATATAAAAATAATTATTAAAAAAAAGTTAATCATGTTGAAAAAAATTAGTTACTAAAATGGGTTTACACACATTGGTGAAAAAAAAGCAATTAAAACGCTGAACTAAAACTTTCATGTAGGATGTAGCAACTTTTTGCACACACACAAGCCGAGTATTAATAATTCACACATTGGATGATATTATTAATTTTTTGTGTAGCCAACAAGTGCTGAATCTGGCATAGACTAGTTTTAAGTTTTTTAAAGCTCATTGGTGGGGGCAGAAATGATACAATTTGTCTTAATACATCATCCTACACAAAAGTCTATCTGGTTCGGATTGGTTGATTTAAACGAAGAATCACCAAACCAGAACTTCAATTCTTTGTAAGAGATCCATTCAAATAATAAATTGGGAGAAAACAGAATCAGGAATCTGTTAAATCCAATGGTCTGCAATAGTGTCAAGAGATTCCCACATCGTTATGCAACAAGAAATACTCTATAAACAAAGTCTGGAATATCTTAAACGGATCCCTTTCAAGGTTCCAAAAGGCTGGTTTCAAGATTCCTTCTTTAAACGGCCACATAAACCTTCATAGCTTTGATAGAGAGTTTGTTACTGCTCAGAAATACAGATTCAATATCTTTAAACTAAGTTTGGTCTGTTTTGAGGTAGTGTAGAACATATTTTATTCAAGGATGGTCATGTGCGTCTTCATTGCGCTTACATGCTCAACGATTATCAAGGAAATATATGGAATGACCAGCAAAGTCTACCAATCTGAACAAGATAGATCTTGTGTAGGACAATGTATTATGACAAATTATATCGTTTCTGCTACGAACCTTACAGCCTTAAAGAACTGAAATCAACTGTATGCTGGACTTGGCTATCGCAACTAATTAATAAAACTCAGTGTATGAAATATCAATACCTGGCTTGCATGTGCTCAAGAGGTTGCTACATCCCACTTGAAAGTTTTAGTTCTGTATTATAATTGCTTTATTTTTACCATTGTGCAAAAACCTGTTTTAGTAACTAATTTTTCTAATACGATTAACGTTTTTTAAAAATAATTATATTCCATATTTATCTGGTTTTTACATTGCATTAACCTTGATATACTTGTTTGTGTTTAGTTTCACTCGATGCAATTAGGATTTTGGGAAATATCTCCACAAATAGGAGGCATCCTTTAATTTTGCACACCAGTATATTAACCTTTTGATTGATCATATGCATTCATTTATGCATTTCAGCATCCTGTAGAAGAGTTGTACCAACAGCAAATCAATGTACACCTACCATTTGCAAATTGTGATTGAGTGTTAGGTTGAACATTCCATATATATGAATAATTTTTCCCTAAACTCCAAGGTCATCTGACATTAATCTTATTTAATATATCTTGGATATTGTCAAGAGGGAAGTGCACAATGTAGATCCTGCTTATTTAAGATCCTAAAGTTACCCTAATAATGTTTGTACGTTGTACAGCTGTGCAGTGGTTATGGACGACGAGTATGGATCCCATAAGCAATCAGTTCCTTGTTGGAGGGAGTTCATACAAGCCTTATCACCAATGTCATGCAAAATAACACTTTAGTATTTATATATTAAGTAGCCTGTTTTTTAACATTATAAACTAAATTTTATAACGTTAATTGAAAGTTATATAAAGTAATATCATAAACTAAAGTTTACAATAGTTTTTTGTCACTTTTGTTATGACAACCTATGTATTTCAAACTTATGTTTCTTATTCTTTTCTACAGACTAAAAAGTTACAAGGTTTTGGATCTTTTAAGCAAAATTCACAACTTAATGTTCTTTTGATGCCATTACATATGGGAGCCAATGGATTAAATATTGTTGAAGCAACTCATGTATTGCTTATTGAGCCTGTTATGGATAATTCGAAAATTCTTCAAGCTGTAGGACGTGTACATAGGATAGGACAAACAAAGTAAATATGGATTTTTTTAACATTATTTTAACAAGAAGACCTGCTAACAATATGTAGCTGAATGAATAATCTGTAGTGTTAATAATGTGTCATGTTAAAACACAAAAGTTTCTTAAATGTTGTTTTGTTTATAAATTGAAATACTTGTTTAATAAAAAAAAATACTTATTTGTGGGAATAAACTTGAGATGATACCTTGAGTTGTAATTAGGGAACTTTATACTCCATTTATACTTTAAATTTTTTACTATTTACTAGTGGTCAAATAAGAATTAAAAAAATTTAGTAAATGTATTATTTATCAAAACACTTTTCTTACATTGAGCTATTTGAGCAAAAACTATATTTAAAAAAATCTAAATATATAGTATGATGACACAAGGGGTATAGAGAATTTTTTTTTTAATTCCTGATTCCAAATTGTCATTAATTAAAAAAAAAATTATAAGTAATAAAAAAATGAAATTTATATGATGCATTTATTAGATGATAATGTAGCTGACCTCATGCATCTGATTTTAAATACATTTAATGTAAAATAAATAAATTTTACATGAACTTTTTAACTGTATGTTTTTATTGATTAATGTCACATTTACATCTTATTTATTTATATTGTTTCTTTTTAATATCTACTATTTATAATATTGTATTTGAAGGCATGCAACCTAATTTTTGCAACCTTCTCTTTGCTATCAATTGAAATGTTCTAATTAGAATTACTTTCATTGTAATTAGTTTTATTTATTTTAGGAGAACATTTGTCCACAAATTTGTGATTAAGAACACTATAGATGAAAATATTCATCAAATCTATGATACTGGTTTATCAACCAGTACTAGAACCATTACACCAGTGACTGTAAAGGACCTAATGAAGCTCTTTGGTGAAGAATGAATTTGTTATGTAATAATAAATGTATTTTGTTCTAAACATTTTTGTCAATAAAAGTATTTTATTATCCATCTTACATAGAGTGTTTGAGATAATAAGTTTTTGCTGTAAAATTGCATTTAAGGTTATAGTTTTACTGTTTCAGAAATTGTTTATAAATATGTAACAACACTCAAAACATGTAATAATTACTACAATCAATTCTTTAAATGTTCAGTTAAAACACAATTCATCAATAATGTGAAGTTTTCTTAACTGTAGGTATAAAATATTTGTAAAGCTATATGATAAATTGACTTTCAGAATAACAAAATTTCCTTAAAATTTCTATGCAAATTAAACTTAATTCGAAAACACTTCACATAAATTTACTAAGAAAGTCTACAATAATTCTGTAAAAGACAAGAAACCAATGTAAAATGTGTTCGGTATATAGTATGCACATATTATAATGAACATTGAATCTCAAGAATGTGCATTTTATTTAATTTTCTGCAATATATGTTCTTTTAAAATTCAAGTGTGGATAAAAAAAATATCTTAAAACAACATTATCTAATCATTTTAGTACTAGAGGACGGAGAATAGAATGAGTAACGTTTTGTGATATTAGAATGGATTTTATCAGCTATGTTTTTTATTTGATAACTTTCAGTGTAAGTTACTCAAAGAGTTATCTCTTTAGTTGCATATATTTTTAGACACTTATTGTTCTTGTTCGTCTATATAATCAGTATTTTAGTGTTTTGCTATATATTTTTATAAATTTCCCACACTTTAAAAATTTTACCGACTAAAAAGATTATTTTAAAAATCCTGCAACTGTATGTAATTGAAATGAAAGAAATTAAGATTACATTAAGAAATATTTTATTCTTAAGTAGAGATTTCTCTGTTGTGAAGCATATATAACTTATGTTTGACAATATATTTTTTACATTTATTTATTTTTGTAAAGTGAAATGCATCTGCTGTTGATATGCCTAACAATAGATAGAATCTCAATCTGTTGGTGAAAAAAAAAGACAAGCGAATAAACAGACTTAAGTTATAAAAAATATTTCGTCATTTGAACTGAGTGTCCCTGATATAAAATTTCTAAAGACATTTTAAAAATATTTCACAATTACTCTAAAGTGCAGGAATACAGATATTGCAACGTCTAACCTGTTACCTAGTTTGAATGCTCTATGCCATTCCTTATAGGGTAAGGTGCAGTAAAATGGATAGAAAAGTATCATTTTATCATTCAAAGCTATTTTTCACTTTTTAAAGGTTATGAATATGAATCTATTTTTGGTGTATTTATGCAATGGGTGACATCATCTTTGAATATGTTTCATAGTTAAAAAAAAAATTATATTCCTAAAATGTTTAGTTTTTTTTTAAATATTCTGTTTCAACCACAGGTGTGGGGTAAAATGGGTAGTCAGTGAGAAATCATGGATTTTTCGTATAAAAAGGTAATATTAAAAAAAAATTTAGTCGCATAGAATAAATAGCAGCCATCAACTCTTAAAAACTGTGTATATTTAACTCGGTAAGTCTTCCTAAATAGAATAATCGGTCGTTTTGAAAAATTGACTTTTTTTATTATTTATTATCTTTGAAATAAAACGTCTGCTAGAATAATTTTTGGTTTATTTTGATTCTGGAGTATTTGCTGCTTTTATGTTATTTTTAATTTTTTCCTCGGACGATTTATTTTTTGACAAAACCAGAAAATGGCATTTTGGTTTTTGATCGAAATGTGTTCTTATTAGGAATTAAAAGAAAAAACAGGTATGTAACTTAATTTATATTAACATATAAACTTTGTTAAATGTATTGTAGATATTTCTTATTATTTATAAGATTAGAAATCATATTTTTGTAGAATGTAGCACTTTTTTCGATGATCGTTAATTTTTTTTTTGAATTTCCTATTTTAATTTTCCTCGAATTTCCGATCTTTAGCTTTAATAATTTGTTTATCCATTTTACCCCACCTTACAAATCATTGAAAAAAATGTAAATATAATAGATTTTACGCCATCTTATCTTTCTCTTTCATAGGCACCTAAGCTTTTTGTAAACAAATGCGCATCCACTACGATTTTATCGTCTTTTAACCAAGCGTATGTTTGCGATTCGATTTCCTCTTAGCTTTTAATTTTGTACACCAGTCTAGTAGCAAACATTATTATATATTTGTAAAATATTTATAAATATTTTTTCTAATATTTAAATAAAAATTTAACAAAACTGTTCTAATATTTTTGTACTTAACGGATTTTCTATCTAATGAAGTTTTTCAATATTAAATACATAACACATAAATATTTAAATACTTAGAGATTTCCTCGAGATCTTCCTGATCATCAGAATTTATTAAATGTTGAAGTCAAAAATTGCGAACGCCAAATGCATAACTTAAAAATCTCGAGTTTTTCCTTTTTTATTGGAAATCGAGGTTAATTTAACAAATTAATGAGTTTGTTAAAGTACAAATTATTATTTAAATTTAATTGAAATGACATTACATTAAAAGATGCACATTTCCCCCAGCAATAAACATTAATTTAAAATTCATAAAAATATTCTATTTTGATACATGTTTAAAATTTAAAGCGTTGAGTGTTGATGTATCTCGTGAAAACCATTTATATTGAATATTTTTTTTTTGAAAGACGATGTGTTGGAGATATAAGTTGCTCTCTTGCAGTGAGAAATTTACAATTTCAATATTTCCTTCACCCTACTGAGAGTTATGTGTCTTAATGATGCATTCGTTTAGAGCGTTCTTTTGATATGCCCAAGTTTGTTGAGTCCTAGATTGTATAGTGGATTTCTTTTTGTTTCAATATGAAATAATTCCTATTCTTATGATTATAAAACACTTATGTTTGCCGGTTGTTTGCATTTTTTAGTAAAGAATATTAATACTGACACATAAGACGTGCTTGCACCATCTTTCGATTCCAACACTTTTTGTTGAAAAAACGAAGAAATCTCAAAGAAAACATCAAGTATCCTCTCGTTCCCAACGGCGGGATCGTTCTCGATGACATCGTGCTAGGGCTTTTGTTTTCACATATTTAAATTGAAATGTGAGGCACGTCTATTAATTTGGTGTAAAGTACGGCAAAATAGAATCAGAATACTATTTGCTTGAAGAAAGCCTGCGCATTGTATATTTCCATTTTTCATCTCGTTCTTCTACCACGCCAAAACTCTATAGAAAATATATACCATGTATTCCTAAGAATGAATTCTAACAGAAAAAATACAGAATTAAATTTATCCTAATTTGACATACCTCTAAAGAAGGACCTTCCACATCCAGAGGCGGTTTAAGGCCCAAGCGGTCACTTGGGGCGCTGCACTGAAGAGACGCCAAATTTCTGTGAACAAAGTAAAAAAAATACTGAAAACTCTCAAATCTTTATCTGTAACAGTGTCACATAATTTCGATTTTTTTTTGTATGATAATTTGATCTTGTCTTTAAAAGTCCTCATTACATTTTAGCTTGCTGGTCTACTGGGCGCAGACGGCATAGTTGAGTTTCGAATCGCTCCCCCCCCCCCCCCCTTTTCCAAGGATTTTTCTAGTCGTGAAATTCGGAATTTTACAAATATATTAAAAAATATTGCATTTTTACACCAAAATTACTAACTATTTTTTACTAGAAGCAAATACATGTGATATTTCTGAAATCATATATTTACGGGTAAAATTGATGATTTTAAAAAATATTTGTTATTAACATTCGAATAGGTAATGCCGAATGAGAATAAAATGGTTGCTCATTGTCCAAATAAAATAAAAAACTTCAACATTCATTCTACATTTCAGCGCTGAGTCATATTGCAAAACGCTATCGGAAATAAATAATTAATTTTATTGTCATGATATTTCACTTTAAAATACAAAATAATATTAATAAATTGTATAATCTATTTTGAATGATATAATTTTCTTCAAATTGTGGAGGTTTTTGATTATTCTTAAAAATGTCACAAATGCTTTCTACTTTTTGTCTCATGTTATCTTTCATAAAAGTTGAAAGGAAACTTTGAACTGAGTTTGAGTAATAAATTTTAAAAAATGTCCGTTCATGTATGGTTGTGAAAAGTGAGGGGGGGGGGGGGGGGATTGCACGTGATTTTGGCTGCACTAACATTTTCAACCACGGGCCGCAACTGATATATTCCTGGGATAAATTCCCCTCCCAGGAAATATTTTGTAAGAACTCAGCTCCCCTAACAGTTTACTATTGTTTGCCTTTTTTTTTTGTTTACACACACACATAGCATTTAACATCGATGTACACAATATTTGTTGAGAATTTACTTCTGAAAGTTTAGGAACGTCTGCTGTTGGAAAATGGTGAGTATAGAACGTTTGTAAATGGACATTATTTTTTAAAAAATACCCAAATTAAATAAATTTTCGCTTTCGTTTATTAAAGAAAATAATGTAAAATTTGTCTTACATGGTTATATTTGTAAGGTAATGAATAATTTTTGAACTTATTAAAAAATTAGTATTTTTCATTTCGACTACTTTTTTTTAAATCATTAAAGGGGAAAAAAATTAGTCGATTTTTTTGGTAAGAAAATGATTGAATGAGATTTTATTTCAGAGTGATTATTTTTTTAGAAATAAAACCATTAGATTCATACTATATTTTCTAAACAGCTTATGTAGTCGAAATTTCCAATTTTAACAAAATTACATTTTGTTAAATAAGCTAAATTGAAATTAATTCCTTCAAATCATCACTAATCAAGAAAAATCAGTATGTTTATAAATTAATATTTGAGGCTTGCAAAAACAAACGTGTCATAAATTTGCAAATTGAGGAAAACTGCAAAAACGTTTGGTAAATGAATGCATTTCCATGGACCTCCGGTTTTTCAAGTTTTATAATGAAAAGGATAATTTTGAAAATATTATTATTATTATTATTAGTAGTAGTAGTAGTTTGCAAAAATTGGATAGACATTATTTTTTTTATATAAAATTTAATGCTTATCTCATTTTTTACAATTTTTTAACAAGTTTGGTTTTGCATGTACACTCCTCATTTTAGCTTACAAAATATTTTTCATGCACATACATCGTTAATAAAACCGTCTAAACAAAAACCAATACACTTTAAAACATATAATAGACACTAATAGACACCTAAACGTTATAATTGTTTATAAAAAAGCTATTTGCAAAATTTAAATTTAAAAATTAATAATATTGATTTATTTTTTTAGAGCTCAACTCCAAACTATTTTAAGAAACCAAAAATATTGAATTTAAATCTTTGCAAAGAAATATGTAACTTTCTCTGTAAAAGAATTTAGAAAATGTAATAAAATAATATAATCAGATATCTCTAATTATTTAAATTGATTTTTTCATTTCATTAAAACGAACTAAGTTTTCCAAAGTGATCAAGCTTCCAAAATTAAATTAAATTCTGCAAGTTTCACAGTTCAATTGAAATGTTATTGATATAGAATTGAATCATGTGTAAAATATGTAGAAAATTAACAAATAAAAAAAATACATTTAAAAAATGAAATTGGAATTAAATTTTTGGTAAAAATTGAATTGACTTCCAATTGGATAGTGGTAACACACATTAACGTTCTTCTAAACTGTATAACTATTCATTCTTTCTTTTCTTTATTGTCCGGAAACTAAAATTTTATATAAATTATTTTAAAGGTTGTACCGATACTTTCTAAGCTATCATGAGATATTGACAGGTGTGGTTCAAGAAACTTAGTAGATATAAGTTTGATTTTAGCGCTTTCCTCAACATTTGCAAAACATCCCGTAAAATCCATATTATGCAAAATTAAAACATATTAAAACTTTTAAAAAGGAGGACAAATTATTTTTATTATTTTAATTTCATTAATTGCAAGTTTATTTGCTTTATTTTTAAAATTCTATAAAAATTTTATATATTTTTAATTTAAAAGCATCCCTTTACTGAAGGAATGCTATTTCTAAAAGCCTGAATAACAAGTATTATAAATCGATATACTTAAAAATTGTGAACCCCTAATCGGAATACGACTTTTTTCTTAAACCATTCTATTTTAAAGAAAAAGAATTAAAAAAATAAAGAAAAAGCATTTGTTGTCACAAATGCAAGCCTCAAATATTAATTTATAAACATACTGATTTTTCTTGATTAGTGATGATTTGAAGGAATTAATTTCAATTTAGCTTATTTAACAAAATGTAATTTTGTTAAAATTGGAAATTTCGACTACATAAGCTGTTTAGAAAATATAGTATGAATCTAATGGTTTTATTTCTAAAAAAATAATCACTCTGAAATAAAATCTCATTCAATCATTTTCTTACCAAAAAAATCGACTAATTTTTTTCCCCTTTAATGATTTAAAAAAAAGTAGTCGAAATGAAAAATACTAATCTTTTAATAAGTTCAAAAATTATTCATTACTTTACAAATATAACCATGTAAGACAAATTTTACATTATTTTCTTTAATAAACGAAAGCGAAAATTTATTTAAGTTGGGTATTTTTTAAAAAATAATGTCCATTTACAAACGTTCTATACTCACCATTTTCCAACAGCAGACGTTCCTAAACTTTCAGAAGTAAATTCTCAACAAATATTGTGTACATCGATGTTAAATGCTATGTGTGTGTGTGTGTAAACAAAAAAAAAGGCAAACAATAGTAAACTGTTAGGGGAGCTGAGTTCTTACAAAATATTTCCTGGGAGGGGAATTTATCCCAGGAATATATCAGTTGCGGCCCGTGGTTGAAAATGTTAGTGCAGCCAAAATCACTTGCAATCCCCCCCCCCCCCTCACTTTTCACAACCATACATGAACGGACATTCTTTAAAATTTATT
The DNA here is from genome assembly GCA_963932185.1 of Troglohyphantes excavatus. Taxonomy (NCBI): domain Eukaryota; kingdom Metazoa; phylum Arthropoda; class Arachnida; order Araneae; family Linyphiidae; genus Troglohyphantes; species Troglohyphantes excavatus. The sequence goes on from OZ010672.1 coordinate 18,309,695, forward strand.
ACTCAAACTCAGTTCAAAGTTTCCTTTCAACTTTTATGAAAGATAACATGAGACAAAAAATAGAAAACACGTACTTATTTTTTGAAAATTAAATCAATCCTCCTTTCTTTTAAACTTGCGAATCGGTCAATTTCAATATTAATTAAGTAACGAAACAACAACACACGTGTAAACTTATCACGAAACTATTTCCGTTTGGAGAGAGATTTTTTTAAAGTCTCGTTTTCCCCCCAGCCCGCCCCGCCGATTCATGCACGGGCCAATCATTTCATCGAAATCCCAAGTACAGCAGAGTTGAAAAAATCCTTTTGGGCTGCATTTGTGTCGTCACATCCTCCATTTTAGTGTGTAGTCATCTTACTTAAGGTTGTCATGGCAACGATGCAGCCGATTTCTGACTTCGCTTTTGGGCTGCAGTTTTGATTGAATGGAGTTTTTTCCCCTCCTGAATTTGTACATTACGACAACAGGTTTGCTATTTATCGGAGATTTTTTTTTCTTACCGTAGAAATTTCATTTTCTTTTCCAATTCTAATCTTCATTTAAGAAAATTAGTAAAATTTATAATTTTAGTTTTAAAATACACTAATAAAATTAGGTGCAGCCCGGCTGTACTTGCTGTAGTTCACGAGGGAGGAAAGATGACAAGAATTCAAAAGTAAGAAAGATCCAAGAAGTGTAAATTATCAATTACGAAGAATGTCAAAATGGAAAGGGTTGACGAGGAACTGTCTTAGGAAGGAGAGGGGAAAGGGCCGCAAACCTGAAAAGTGTCAATTCTTAAATTTATCAGGATGTTTAGACTCACCAACCCAATGATGTTGCAGGTTTTCAGAAATTGGTAAAAATGAGAGACATAACTGCGGCAAACTATGGTATATGTTTTTATTGTACTGATAATTATTTATCTATTGCTTTAAGAGGGGTGAGTGGCGCATAAAAAAGTATGCGCAAGCTTATGATAAAATAGATTAAGTAAAATTAATAACATTTCAAGAAAGTTGTTCAAAATGATATATTATTAACTAGCAATTTAAACATTGAAATAAGTCTCTCTTTTCTAATGCGTTGCAACTTTCGTTAATTACTAATATTTTTTTTCTCGCAATTCTAACCTTCACTGTTATATTTAATGTTTCATGATTCGCCGTATTTTTGTAGTATACAATTCAAAGGCAAATGTCTGCATCTTACCCCTGTGTCCCCTCCCTTGATTTAAACTCAGCAAACCTATTGCGCAATGCTTATAGTGGGCTGTAAGGTGGTCTAGTATTCATCCCCACTATGGCACCCTGAGATTTATTTAACCCTGACCACTATTTGCTCGCCGCGCCTTTCTACAATAAAAATACTATCTCCGTTTTAAATGAATGATGTCTTCCCTTCGCAGCGTAACGGAAGAATCCACACTTGTAATAAGTCGGAGAACAACATGGTCAGTTTGTGGTCTTGGGCAACTTAGGGCGGGTCACGCTTCAGGTGGTGCGCGGGTGAAAGAGAAAGTGTCCTTCTTCGTACAAATCATTGTTCGTCGTCACAGTGACCTTAGGCCTTGGCACTTGGGATTCTTTAGGCCGCTATTCCGGCCGCCTTCATTTAGACGTAAGATGATGGCAGCGACGGTACTCTTCCTGGTGAAATGTCTCTTTCTGTGTAGCTTTGCCACAGGGCAGCAAGTGGATCGTGAGAGAGAGGTGACATCAAGTCAGCAAATTGATGCCGGTAAGGAATAATTGTCGATTTAATTTTTGTTATGGAAATCGGTCGGGATTATGTCGTAGACGCTTCCTATATACACAAATCCTAATCACAAAAGTCAAATACGTTACTTCAGCTCTAAATATGAAATAATGATTTAATTTAATCTTGATTATGAGCTTGGGAAATTATTAAAACATGGAAATATTAAAAAAAATTATTAAAAAAACCCCACTAAAATGTTAACAAAATATATCCCCAAATAATTTATAATAAAATATATCCCAAATAATTTATAATAAAATTAATTTATACTTCTGAGCTAATCGACGTTTAAGAGTAATTTAGCAATAAATGAATGCAGTAGTCAGAATCTTAGACCTATTTTAATTAAAGGCAGAAAGGACAAAAAGCAATTACAGAACAAAGGCATTGCTCGAACTAGAGCATTTTTTTTATATAGAACACTACCATAAGAATTGCTTTATTTTTTACCTTATGTGTTTAAAATTTAGTCAAAAACGGACTTAAATATTCTTAAAAAATTATTTAAAGTATTGAAATTTAGAAGCATAAAGAAAACACAGCTTTGTTATTAGTTTAAATGGTTAGATTAACAACTTACTAGAGCAATACATATTCGAAAAAGTTTAATAAAACAATTGAATTAATAAAACATCCAGTTATTCATTGAGAATTACAATAGTAGCAGCCTGATGATAAGATAATCATTTTTTCCAACTCTACTTTGATTGAAAAATATTTGTTGAATCTAATTTTAACCATCTGGGCGGATAGAATGAGAGAAAATTGCAAAGTTGTTTCCTCTGCCAAATAGTTTACTTTATATTCCTAATGCATGTATATTATACCTATTTTTTTTAAATTTGTATTATTTTAATAGATATAGCTTCCAAAAAACACCCCAACACCTTAGATTACAACCTTACTCAACAACGACTACGTTTATGAATTTAAAGTTTATGTGTATTTATAGAAAAACTGAAAATCCATGGACGACTTCAGTCGTCCAGCTCCGTCAGATGATTAATACAGATGCAATTTTTTTTATATACAGCAGCACTAATGCAGATTGGTGATTACTACTTAGAAACTACATTTATTTGCAATTGAAATATAATAATATTTATAAAAATTGCTAAAACACATTATTACAAACGCGGATTGGTAACAATCTTTCTAATAATAAATTGAAAAGAATATAAATATTTTACTGTGTTTCATCGATCAAATACTGTATCACTTGTTAATTAAATGTTTTGGATTCTATTGTGATATTCTTATGATTACTGCATATTTTTGTTACAAATTATTTATGCGAAATCGTTATATTTTACTTTAGCATATCATTACTATATAGGAGAGGGCACATATGAACACCACCTAGTTCGTTTAGTTAACCTAAAATAAAAAATCTCAAAAATTACCAATTAACGGTGATACTGATGCCATTTCTTGTTCGAACTTATAAAACAATATTATTTTTTATTTTTAGCAATAGAATTTTGTTTTTGTTTTAGACCATGTGTTTTTAGAAAGGGTTTCTACATTATTGTAGTTAAAATACATTAAAAAAGTTTTTAAAGTTAATTGTCATTTTTATAAGATATAGTAGAACTAATAGATAGGTTTAGGACAAGTTTTTTTTCTTATCTCAGTTAAGAGGATTTTACTTCTAGGAAGTTAATTCCATATTAACTGGAAACCCCCAGATTAACTCACTAAATACATCGACTTGTGAACAAAATACATTGGGCAGATATTATGAGTACATACAAGTGTTTCTACCTATTTTAAATTATTTGTATGTTTATTTGATGTCAATTGAATAGTTACTTGAATTTTAAAACTTAATTATGACATACATCATCCTTTATTATCATTAGATGGCCAAGTTCCAGGTACGTCAAAGAATTTAATTGAAATCAATCTGCATACAAGCAACAATAAATATAAATAATTTTTCATATAACTATATTTATGATTTATTCACATGTGCCGTAGGTATGTTGCCTCTCAGAAATCTGAAAATAATTTTGACCAGTTTTAAAGTGATCATTAAAATTAAAAATTCTTTATAAATTAACTTAAAAACATAAAAGGGTGCAGAAGAAAAACCACGTCATCGCATTTTGGTCAAAAATGATCTAAGACAGCTCCCACTGTATAGTAAGTTGTATGGCACGTACATTTTACGTCACATACTGAAGACCGATTTCAGTTTTTGAGTGTGTCGTGACCGACAGGAGTTACGATATCGCCTTCCACCGCCCCCTTCGGCCTTTAGTTTGTGACGTAAAAAGCATGTGCCATACGGCTTGTGTCAAAATCTTTCTCCCAAAGTATTTTTTTGTACGTCTGTGGATTTTTTTAGTTCAACAGGTATTTAGAAACGCTGGTCCATACAGATAGTTTATAAAAAAAATTAGGGTTCCTTTATTAAGGTAATCAGATAACATATACAGGATTTGTGTGCGAAATGAGATTCTCTGAATATAAGAGTTGTCTAAATATTTGCGTGGGGTTTGGAACTTTCATGTGATACTATGTTACAAAATAGTTTTTTGGCGCCTAAAGTCCTGAAAATTGGTATATAGCAGTTCGGGTACATGTAAATTGTAGAAATTGAATTTATAAAATAAAAAAATTAATACAATAATTGCAGTTATTTTTGTTACTTCCCTCATATTTTAAAATGAATCGTTATTATGGCCGAACTGTCTTAATTTTGATAATACTTTAATTTTAATAATTCTAACAATTCATTCCATCAATGTCCAATATGGGTATTTATGTTTGGCTATCAATATAATTCACGGAGTCCCCATCAGTGTGGGATTCCGTACCTATAGTATATTTACCAGTAATGGTTTACATTGGCGTTTGTAAAAATATAATTACGTATTTTAATTAAATTATCGTTAAGAAAGCTGTTTTTCAAAACTATTAAAAAACAAGAGTTATAATATTGTGAAATAGCACATGAATTACAGTCATTTTACTAATTAACTAAAATTCATGTGATATTTCACAATATCATTTGTTGTTTTTATGATTTTAGCCAATTTATTAATTTGGAAATAGTTTCTACTTAGGTTTGCTTAATGCTTTTAAATGTTCGACTTTCTGGTATGATAACGATGTTATCACGCAACAACTTTTTGATTACTATTTCAGTAGAAACCATTACTTTTAAACCGGTGGTGCTCTTTCCCCAATCCCATTGTCAATTAATTCTATTTCCAAAAAGATTAGTGAAATGTTATTTTTTTATGACTGAAATAAACTAGTTGTTATTTCTTTCTTTAAACTATTATATTATATGACTAATGCTAATAAGACACGCAATACATAAGTGAACTGGAAAAGTACACTGGTTAAAATTCATCTGTTCAAAAAACTGAAACACTTTCCATCCAATTTGTGTTACTTTATACATTTAAGATAAAGTAGTAAGTATAATATTTAAAATGACAGAAAAAGAAGGTCTTCTGAAAAGTATCAACTTTAAATTTAAATACAAAAAGTTACTCTAAATTTGTAATTTTTATGCTTTATATAGATTTTTAAATATGAATATAATTTATAAATAGAAATATCAAAAATGTATGCGATGATTTTTAAAAAAAATATCAACAATAATTACCCTCAATTTTTAAAAAATACGGTTTCAGTTTTCTTTTGTTTCAGAATAGTCCAGTGTTTTAAATATATTGAATAAAGTATCGAACTTGAAACTGCTCCGTTCATAATTAGTAATATAAGTATATATTATTTAGTATATATATTTCTCAAAGAAAAGTACATATTTTAATCCAAAATCACAGATCTCTTGTATTTTTTTCAAGCTGACTAGCAACACTTTACACTCAGAGATTTACTTGCAACAACTCTCTGAAAGTGAAAAACTCTAACTGTATTTTAGCCCATAAGAGTAAATACAATACGAGTAGAAAAACAACAACTTTATTTTCTTAGAAATTACAATTACTTTGCGTTCATAACTAAGACCTCTCTTAACCATTTGATTGTCAACATCCTCATACGATTTACTTTAGGGAGATGCTTTTAATCAAGAATTAAAATTAACTTAATTGTATAACATTTAGATTATTTTAGGCATGGCATTATCATAAAAGAACAAAGTTTCGGACATTAACTTCTCAAATAATAAGCAAACTCGACATACATAAATTGTGTTAGATGTAAATAAATGCATTGAATTGTTTGTCAGTTTTAAAATCCCTTTGATTACAGTTTCTTTCCAGTGAAATATTTTTAATGCTGAGTTTAGTTTTAAGTATGTTAAACTAAAGTTAGTCTAATTATATGAAACAAGTTTCCTCAAAGTATAAAAGGTAGCTCCAAAAAAGAAAATATTAGTAAAAACCGCTGAACCACTAACTGCCGAAAAAAAATCACTAGTGTGTTTTATTTTTTTAATAAATTGATTATCTATAGACAATTCATATTATTAAAATGCTTAAAGTCAATTAATAAATCATAAATGGCATAGCGAATTAAATGTTACTGAATTACCCCAATTTTATCCACTATTTACCACAATTACTTTTTTACGGACTCTTTAACAGAAATGTTTAAAAAAAAACATATTTTGCATTAAAGTATTTTGCGGACTTCGGTAATGGCTTCACAGAGAGCATTTTAAATGAATGGTATGATATTATTAAACTGTTTCGAATTGAACAATATGACATTACAAAAAAGAGCCACTTACGTCTATCACATACCACATTCTGAGTCCATTCAGTACGATAAACAGATCGGGTTGTATATGTGTGGTGTGGATGGATTAAACAATCCATTATACAAAATTATATAAAGGGTACAGGGGATAAAGGCGCAATGTCAAACTTTTGTCAAAAATGAGATTCTCATACCATATAAATAGTTGCATCCGAAGGGAACAATTAAACTTTAAACCGTAGTTTCATTTTGGCAATAAAGATGTTATGTCAAGTGTAAATGACGGGAAATTTTTGCTATACTGAAGAAAAAGCCACGTTGTTAAAAATAAAAATCCGTTTTCTGAAAGAATCATTTCAGTTGACATTGTGCTTTTATCCCCTGTACCCTTCACATGTCATGCTAAGACATGTAATTGTCAAGTATAATCACATTGTATAAATATCGTTACAGTTGATTTGATTTTTCCATAAATTAAACTGTATGATATATGAAACAGATTTTCAATAGTAGTTTTTTAATTGATTGTTTTTACTGGTATTATAGAACATTGGTTTTATTAAGTCTTCAGTTTCATAATTTAAGTCTACAGCTTCATAATTGGACAAATGGTTAATTTCACATAGCCACACTTTCAAAATTAACACTCTCATTTTTTAGCATTCTGCAATCATCAAGGCTACTTTCGTCAATTTTGACAATTGTTTCGTCATTGAATGACTTGACTTTTGACGAAAGAAGAATCTTCATATTTTTAACGAAAGTAATTCACTCCGATTCCTTCTTGATGGTCAAATTCATTAATCAGCTCATTCGGTTTTAATTTTTGTTCTTATAATGTATGTTGCCACAATACAAATGAGCTTTCCTGGCTCGATCGACAGCGCATCTGACTTCGGACCAAACCGTGTCAATTTCGAGTCAAGTCCTCGATATTTATTTGAAATCGTGCTCATTTTTGACGAAATAAATTTCGTGAAAAAAAAACGACAAAATGAATTTCCACAATTTGATGAAATATTTAATCGGAGCATTTATCAAGTGTCTGTTTCGTCAAAAATGACAAAAGTTCCTGCAAATATGAGCATGCGTTTTTAACAGTACAATAGTGTCTTTTGCGTCATTAAAACATCTATCTGTTAATATAGTGTTATAGTGTGCAGTGGTTTCTGAAGCGTAAAGTTTTCAAAATTATTAGAGGTTCATGGCTCTAATTTTTAATATAACGTAAAAAATTAGGGGACTCGGACCCATGAGCCCAATACAAGTTTACGCCTGCCTATGAGTGTTTTAATGTATTTTACATTAAGCACGGTATTTATTGTTTCATAAGTTATATCGATTTAGTAAAATATGTAGGTTTGTAATGGTATATATTCTGGGATCAAGGAACATAATAAAGCCTTTAACTATTAGCCACTTGCTTTAACACACCTTCATTAGCGTGGTCGATGTCGTGGGAAAGAGGATTTATCAGGCGTCTGTAATGTTGTCATGTTTGTAATGTTGTACCTACAAATTTGAAATACTGTAATAATGTCTTAATAATAATAATAATAATAATATAATAGTACGGTTAATTAAAAAAATAATAACATTATTGATTTAATTATATTAGTATTATTTATTGTAACTTCGTTAATTAAGTTCGATATCCGCCTATGTTCGAAATCTAACGGCTGTAAATTAAGGAAGTCGTGGAAATATTCACTTTCACGGTCGCATAACTCTTGTCGTCCCTGCCCATATGAAATAAAACAATGATGTTGTCTACTGAAACAATGAAGTTTGGTCCATTGTTTTTGATTGCTGAAATTTTGGCTCTTTGTATAGTCGATTGCTGTACGGGATGCAAATATATTATAACTTCAGATCTTAAAGCACGTTTTTTGGCGCGGGACAAACCATGGCTTCAATTTTTAAATGAAGGAGCTTTATTCTACATTTTACATGTTCTTTCAAAATAGCATTGTTTCATAAAGAGTTTACGAAACAATGTAGTTTAATTTTATTAATTAAGTTTATTTTTACAAATTTAGTTTACTTTTATATATTTATTCTATTTTTACATATTTATTTTATTTTTACATATTTAGTTTATTTTTGCGAATTTAGTTTAGAAATAAAATTATTGCAATTTTTTTTCATTGAAAGTTGTTTAATTTTTACAGCCAGGTGGTCTCTTATACTTTGACCCGCCCGGCAAATAGCAATAACGCCACTCTCAACGATATCTTCATTTATAGTTCTATTTCCATCTTCAACAGGTTCCTCTTCAAGATTATCTTCATAATCTCTATTACCTAAACATTTAGCAATGTTGTGCAGGATGACGCTCGCAACTATAATTTTTGGAATATTTGAAAGTTTTACTCTGCAAACATACTGTAATATGACAGTAAACAGTTGATCAAATGTTCTAAGCAACACTCTATTAAAACCATTTCCTTTGTAAGCAGTTTAATATATACTACTTTTTCAGGCTAGTCAGGATCGCGATATGGCATCATTAGCTATGGCTCAATCTGTATGCATCATCAGCAAGTTTTGTGTTATGGATAAAAATGCTTTAACTAGTGAGTTTTCCCAGATGCCAGCATCTTGCACGGACCCAAGCTAACTTACATCAACGCTTGTAAAGATTTGCAAGCTGTCTGTCCATTTAAGGTAGTTTTACCTTTCAGATTAACGTACTCGTCATCATGGATCTTTGGTTTCTGAATTCCTATATGAGTACAGACTACTACGCCAAACACCGTTGGGAAACGGAATTTTCATTGGAAATAGCCAGAAATTTAGCCCAATTATCAGCTTGTGCAATTATACTGCCAATGACACTAGGCATAGCTTGTGAGACTGTACTTTGGTCCACCCCTAGCTCCTCGCCGATGTCTTTTTGGAATTCCGGATCAGAAAGATATATTTTTGTATGAAGATAGTGCACTACAACGATATTCTAAGTTTTCTCCTAAAAACGTATTGGCTAACCATAGAACATTGTCTTCTCTAAACCGGAACAAACTTTTAGTCCGGAGTACGTGGGTTTGAGTAAGGTTTATATAATTTTTCACAAACCATCGGTGCCATTGCAAAAACACAAACTCTTGCTTTGCACTTGAGTCACTGACTAGATGCATTGCTTTTGAAGGTAATTTTTATGCATAGGCATTTGCTGTTGTCGTGAGCAAAACGTTTACAGATGAAGCATTTGCTCATTGATATAAGTAAAAGGTATTCTTTTTGTTTTTACATACTACTTGAAGGATTTGCATTACATTTTGGAAATAAAAGACTTTCTTTCGGTTTATGCATTCGGCTCATTAAATCGGAATTAAGACCGTTTTTTCACACACCGGGAAAACTGGTGCCGATGACTCCACCTGATGCAATGTCACGACATACAGTGCCGGACCGGACTACGTGAAAAAGTTCTAATTGGATAACATTGCCTCCGGCCGCCAATGCTGTCACCGGCTTCGGTTTTCTCGATGTGTGAAGAAAGGGCCTTAGAATTCGATCTCGCACACTTTACTTACGAGTTCTATATATTATTCTGTTCTTGGACCTTTTTTAAGCAGCGCATAATTTTATATCCATTACTTTTACACATACAACCATCCAAGGGTCACAGCTAGGCGAGGCCATGCAGATAGTACTTTAGATGGGTCTACTAAAATAAGTCGCAATTTTATTCATTCGAATTAAAAATGTGAATTAATTTATAAAAATGAAGTTTTGGTTAAGGAAATAGAGTATGGAATGCCCCAATAATTTTTCTGCCATAATTTTTACATTGTTAATGAATTATTTTAGGGCTTTAAACTTTATAATGTAGAAAACTTTATAATGTATTGTTATTTGAATTAAAGAAATATAATTTTATTTAATTTAAATCTAATATAAATGACCCAATTTTGACATTCAGGGTACGGATTTCACAAATGTGTTGTTAATTTACTAATTATTTGTAACTCATGTATTAAAGCAAAGTTTTATGGTCAAACTATGTAAAACGTAGTTCATGGGATTCTCAAAATGAAGACTTTCACTGAACTTTCTTTAAAATACAGTAACAAATAATAAATCTTAAAAATTGGTGCTTCTGCTTAAAGTCTGAAAAAAAATTCTTTTTGAAAATTGTTTTAGTTTTGTTAACTGATTTTTATATTATTTTCAGTGCTGATTTCAAAAATGAAATACTTTTTTTTTTTATCACGTAAGCGTTTTTCACAAAACGATTTCATATTTTAGGGAGAATAACTCAAATGATATTATTTTAACACTTCATAGATACTTACTTTACATTTGTATCCTAGCTCTATCATTCTTAAATGATAAGTGAGTTTACGAAATTTTTTACAAATTCCTATAGTAACGTTTCTACTTTTCCTCAAAACTACTTATTCTGCTTTTCTTCTTGTGAAATTGCCGTGGATCCTCTTTTTTCAATATTTTCATGCCTTTTAATGTCCACCCTACAGTGTTCACTAACGTATTTGAAACATTCTCCTTCTTTTGGTAATGCCTTAATAAATTGTTTTATAAGGCACAATTTTCTATGAAGTGGTGGAAGTAAAACTTTTTTTGATTAATCAAACTTTTTCTTTTCGAATATTTTTGACTCCAAGTTCTAATATGTGTTCCTTTTAGGACATTCTTTCTTTATATAATGTTCATTTATGTCTCGGGTGTCCCATTCTCAATGAAAATACGGGAATTTTGTGTAACTACTCTGGCGACCAAGCAACATAGATATCACCGCTTTGCAAAACCACTAAAAAAAGCACACACTAAAAAAAAGTTTAAAGAAAATTTTTTCATCGCAGACCTGCGTTATCGGTGAGGTGCTTAAAATAATGCTTATTAATAATGTAATAGTTTTTTTCAGAAGTCAAGAGAATTTTTTTTTAAAATTTTATATTTTTACTGAATCGGAATCTCATATGGCAAACACATATTTTTGTTCGCAATCCATTCAAATTTCATTCCGTTTTATGGGTTATTTTCACAGTGACTATTGCGTTTAGTGCAGAAACCAGAAAAGTAACATTAGATTGCATGTAAAACGTGAATGCAAAATCAATTCATCTGTTGACAAATTTTTGAAATAAAAAAAAAATTGGATTTTTTTAAGCAATCAGAAGCTTAATGGAAAACACACATTTTTGTGCACAATCTTCTGCCAATTCGTCAACTGCCAAATTAACTTTAAAAATGTGTGTTTTTACAGTAAAACGTATTTTATTGCAAAAATCAGCAAATTGCATTTTTTTTTAAAGTAAGGAATAAATATTGTAATTTAATTATAGACAACATCTACTTCGAGAAGATGTCAACTAATACTCTGAATTTTGTAAGCCAAAATCTATATTAATATCGAAGATAGAATGTTTTTCTTTGATTCCTAAAATTTTGAAAAAGTACACTTATCTAGTTTCTGAAATAAACGATCCAATTATCAAAAATAAAAAAACCCTGATTAATATAAAAAAATTATAAATATATGAACATATTTAACTAACAACAAAATATTGTTTTAAAATTTAAATAAATTACTAGTAGTTCTGGAAACAGTAGACCTCGCGACCCCCAAAATTTTTATGAAAAACAAACATATACGCTGTTTTTAATGACTTTAAGGTATATGCCACGTATATTTGAAGAAAATCGAATAACCCATTGTGCCGTGACTGCGTTACAAAAATATTTACAGATAGACAGACAAACAGACGAAATGTCGAACGGTCGAGTTAAAACAGGACCTCGCTAACCCCCGGTCAAAAACTCAATTTTCTTAAGTATAGGTTCCAATGTGAGTTTTAAGTGTATAAGCTTTTAAACAACTCATATTTTATAACAACCTATTTATTTTAATTCTAAGTGAGAACTATTTTAAAGTAACATTTCTATTGAATTTGATTTCAGAGAAGGACAGCCTTTTGACTCGGTGCTTTGATCGATGGGGCTGCCTATCTATTGGAGAGCCATTTTTCTCATCCCTTCGCCCCATCAGTTTATTCCCACTCCATCCCGACTCCCTCGACCCGCAATTCCTGTTGGTCACCAGAACTGCTCCAGATGTTTTCCAGAGAATTCAAGCAGGGAATAATTCCAGTTTCTCCCAATCGAACTTTGATCCTATACGGCCGATCAAGATCATTCTACATGGCTTTCGGGAGAGTGGATATCAAGACTGGATAAAGGTGAGGAGAGCCCTTATCTTCATTCATGGTATTTATATACTCATAATGGGTTGAATCAAAATGAGTTCCGAGATTTCGGCGATCCCTAATTTACATGGAAAGTCTTTGTAATTATTGCTTCACCTGCTTAAGTTAGGGTATTGCAAAGCTGATACGGAAATAGTTCCTTGTATTAAAAAGGATAGTTTGGGGAGAACGAGCCACCAATAATCTGGAAACCTTAAAAGTTGGGAATTACAAGTTTTAAAAATCCCTCATTTGGGAAAATTTAAGCCTAAAGAAAATTAATATTATTAGTAAATGAAAGCTAGGCAAGATTTAGACCTGAGAACGGACACTGCATTGGAATATGGGTGTAACAAATCAATACTTGTGAGAGAACTGTTTAATATTACCTAATATATATAAAAAAAGATGGAAAATGTCGATAAGTTGGAACTGGGAATTTTCAGCACTGTTCAGTTGAGAATTTCGAATAGTTAAGTTGAGAATTTCGAATCGTTGAGTTGGGAAATTTCTTGTTTCAACTCCTCCCCGAATTTTTGTTTTGTTTTTTGTGACGGCACTGCATTCGAGCCAACAAGATGCAAATTAAGCAGCTAAACATCGGGGTCTAATCGGGTTTAGAAACAAACGTGTTTGTTGCTATGTCTCTTCGGAGATTGCGTAGGTAGTGTGTCATCAAAAGAAGAGAAGGTTTATTGCGTTTTGGAGTGTGATAAAAATAAAATATATTAATAGTCATCCAACCCGTACAGACAATGTATAAAAATAGTTTTATATTAAGAAAAAACTAAGTTTATATCGTGAAATTTCTGAATTTGTCCTCATAACACCTTTAAAATGTTTTTAAAAAAGCTACATTATCACAATTTTTTGAAGGTGCTTGTCTGACGTTTAAGCTGGGAATCGATAAGTTATTCGTATTGAAAGTCGAATGCAATATCTAGGGTAGGAATGTTGAGAAACAAATGTGTACATATGCAGAGGTTGCTGATCGTTGTCTTAATTCCGTTTCGTAATAATGCGTCACGTTGTTTACTTATTTTCTTATTAACATAACAATTTCCTCGATCACTATGCGGCGTCAAAAGTTTCCTCTTTCAAAGGAGCTATGGCACAGTGCCTTCTCGGTAATGAATGAACGAGACATTGCTTTGTAATTTCCACGGTTAAAAGAAAATAAAAGACGCTTCATGGAGAGTGTCCGGTATGAATGGGGAAGCTTGTTAACTTTCACTACTTTCTTTATGAACGACGAAAATGGTGATTGATAAAGAAAGACCTTGAAAAGCAAAGTTTCCTTTCGAGAAAATGTTCCCAAGGTTAGAGTAACTCTTACCTTTTTGTGTAAAGGGGCTTTTACTACAGTTTCATCTTTATTGTACACGGCGGCGTCCTCCTTGGTTCTTAAAAAAATAGGTAAAAAAATAAGTCAACTGTTTGAGAACTTGTGTTTGCATACCCCTTGCTGAGTCATTAGTTGTATTTTTTATTCCCAAGGTGAGAGAAAAGCAATAGCCTACAGGGATAAAAATATTTTTTTTTTCTGAATTTATAATGCAAAGGATCTTATTACTTTAGATTCCGTGTCCTGAAAATATGGCTGCTTTAAAATATTAAGATTAATGGAAAACAAATAGCTCATGTAAAATAGGGTATAAAAATAATTAATATGTAACTCAATTTGAATTTACAGCTGATTTTTGTGAGCGTGAGTTTTAGAACAGAGTAATTAATTTTTATGCAGTTATTGATATTTTAGAACAATTTATACCTTGATGTTAGAATAGATGCAACAATTTTTAGATGTACAGTTAGTTCATAAATTATTTCTATCTTTTTTAAGTGAAATAAAAGTTTTAATAAGGGATATTTTCAAGATAAATGTCATTTATTTAGTATTTTAACACTATTGACATCAGAGAAACAAACTTTTTTACTTTTGATAATCCTAATATTGATGGTTAATTCAGGAACTAAAATGCTAAGCTTTTTAAATAACGTTCAAGATACTACTTATTGTAGTCATTTGTCAATGTTAATTAGGCACAATAGGCATTCCAACATTTAAATGTTCTATTTGTAAAGACAATTTATGAATTTATATAAAAGAATAAGATGTATTACATAATAAATGTTTGAATACTTTTCTTTTGATAAAAAAAAAAACATTTAAATATTGAAGAAAAAAAAAAGATTTCGAAAATAGTTAAAATCTCCGAAAATAGTATATAATGGATGTGAGAGAGAGGAACGCATGTTTTAAAAAAATAAAATAAAACTATTTCACAATAACCACTGAAAGGGTTAAAACCTTGAAAACCTTTTTATTTTATACGCCATCAGACCGTGAATGCATGACTAGTTTAATTAACCACTTGATGGATTTTACAAGAGCTTTAATTAATTTATTTTTTATATTACCCTAGAAGTAAAGTAATGGAAAACTTACCATTATATTTTGATAATATAAATGGAATAGCAAAATATTACTCAATTAAATTTTTATTTATAATCTCTTACATTCTGCTTAGCAACTGAAAAATATTTCTTAAAGTGTCAATTATTTTTGAAATAGGGATATACCGATTCCATTTTAGGGCACAAAATAAAGTAAGAATAGTAAATATATTTCTGATCATTAAAATGCCTAGATTTATTATTAAATTTAATTATGTTTTGACATTTCATAAATGCAGGTGCATTACAAAAGGAATAGTTTAAATTAACTATCTTTTATATTCATAGGTAAAATAGGAATATAATTTCAAGAAAGTGCTCGTTATAGAAATCGAAATTAAACAAACAAACATTTCATTTCCTTTTCTTTTTGACAAATTGTACAAGAAATAATAATAGAAATCAAATGGAATTATATTTTCTCCGATACAATCATTCAAGCGTTCAATGTTACGTAGACTTTGGATTAATTTGAATAAGATAGTTCAAATAAATTTAACTTTTTATAAACATATCGTTAGTGTATAAATAATAATTTACTTGGATTATATAATGTTATTGAATCAAATTAATATTTTAGTGTGTCGAATAAATTGGTCTTTGTCTCTATAGAGGGAATCGTTTGATATAGTTACTCAAATTTAACGAAAATTTTGCCAAATTTGAGCAACCCTTTTAATAGAATAGTAGGATAAAGTGGAGGAAAATGGATTTTATAGCTTGATGTATGACGTTCAAAGTCCATTCTCTTTTATGGAATTAAAGAAACATAATCATATAAATTTGATTTAATTCGGAGTTTTTATAAAGATATTTTTCATAATTATGTTTAATAAAAAGATATTTTTCATAATTATGTTTAATAAAAAGATATTTTTAATAATATCTAAGGTAAACTACATAGATAGGGTAAAATGGATCATCAGTAGAAAACAGGGAACTTTGCGTGTGAAAAGGCATTATTAAAACAAATATTTAGTCAACTTAGTAACTTGAATAAAATAGAATAAACAACATAACCATCAAGGCTTAAAAACTCAATGGATTTGATTGAATCGGGAATCTATGTTGTACTTACATGATCTTTTTAATTTGTTTCTCAGACAATTTTTTATTTCGTTTAAAACATTCTGTTATCTTTTAATCAAGCAAATAGCGTCCGTTTTTTTTCAAAATGTTTTTTTTCTTGTCGATATTTTATTTAAAAAAAAACATGTATGTAACTTCATTATAATAACTTGCAGTGTTAAATATACTGCAGTTAATTCTTGTCATTTATAAACTTCGAATTTCATATTTTTGTAGAATAATTGCACTTTTGACGAAGGTCGTTAAATTTCACTTTTAGCATTAGTAATACGAAAACCCAATCTCCCAGTTTGCAAAACATTGAAAAAATTATGCTAAATTAAGTAGAACTTTTTCTAAAATTTTCATTGGAATGTATTATTCTCTTTTATAACAAAACCCACGAATATTGGCAAATAATTCGACTTTTTTATTTTCATATAGAAGTTTCCATGCATTAAACTACCAAAAAAACTTTTATACTGAAATAAATAGACTTCAATTAAATCCCACAGACATGTAATTTTTTACTAAACAAAGTAAATTAAAAAAAAAGAACAATATCAAAACATATAAGTTTAACAATGTGTTATTTAATTTCAAAGAACCCATTTGACCATTTGACCCATTTCCCCCCACCTTCTCCTATACAGTTATAAATAATTGCGTTACAGATCTGCAAAAGCAGACAATATAACAGAAAAATATATCAAAATAAAGTCTTTATAAACTTTCTCAAAATAAAGTTGTATTACCTTTGGAGCCATCGATCCCAATTATAGAATCAGACAAAAACTATGTAGGCGAATTTTGAATTAAACAATTAAAAAAAATATTTACAAACGCTGTATTCAACTAAACATGTGTTTTTAACTGAATATATTCTTTAATAATTAATAATTTTATTTACTATTTCAAGTTCCATTTTGTTAGTTTTAAAACATAATTAGATACTAATAATCGGGTTAATCATTATTTTGTTTTTATTGAAAAGGTATTTTTATGAAGTGGATCTCATAATTTTTTTTAAATTTCTATATGATAATGTATATGAGTAATGGCCAATGCATATATAGAGTGTTAGATTAAAATGAAATTAGAATTTAATTTTTTAATTCTAATCATAAGTAACTTACAGAATTTGCATTGGGTTAATTCCCTAATTTATTTTTAAGATATAAATGACATTTTTAATGCATGTTCGGTCGCAAGAATTACTCAATGTTTTTATTTTATTTTAAAGCTTTACAATTTTAATCACAATAATGGATTATAATATTCAGAAAACTTTATTTAAAACTATTTTTAAAGTCTCGATTTCAAAACCCGATGATAATAAACATTTATTTCGTCTGCTCAACATCCTGTTTAGTGAAATGTCATATCTACGTTCACTGAATACAATAAAATGTACTTTTACCAATTATATTCGTCAGATACCAATGATGTCATAAGATTATGAAAAACAATGGACATAGGGTCCATTATCTTTGCGGTCAAGATTTGTTTAAGTTTTGCATCATACTTTCGAAGTACTTCAAATTAAATAATAATACTGCATTGATATTCAATCCAAAATCCAGTTTATTTAAAAGGATTTTAATTTTACAGAATCAGGAATCAAGAATGTAATTTAATTTTAACCACTTGAGGTGACCTTAATCTCAGAACTTTTGTTTGCGCAAGTTGAAATTGTATGATCTTTCTTTAGATATGAATTATTTACTTTTCATTGTATTGTTAATTGACCTTGATGACTCAATATATTTTCTCGGCTAATTTCAGTAAGTTTTTCAATTGTTTGCCGGAAATAGCAATGTATGGAAAAATTGCTATGACAATACAGGTAAAACCACGGAGGATATTAACGAACAAATGACTCATTCGAAAAAGAAAATAATAAGATTCAAAATTCTTTAGTATAACTTAATAAGATTTATTGGATATTCTTAAATAACTTTTTATTTGACATGGAAATAAACTTATTTCTATAATTGATGAGTATGTCATTAAAATGTTTATCAAGTTTTAAAAGTATTAGGGAGACCGGGAGAATGGCTCCATACGCGGGAATGCCGTCATTATATTAAAAAAATTGTAATAAGCATGAAGGTCGCGATACGTGCTGCCCTCTAGCGAGCGATAGGAAAAACTGTCTGAGTATTACCAAGGTTCTGACTAGAGCAGTGTGTTTGTTATTGATAAAAATATTCTTTTTTACTGTTTCGTTCTAATTTCTGACTTAATCATCTACATTTCTGTGTCATAATTTTTATGTGTAAACGACTTCACTAGTCATGAATTAGGATTGTTCGCCACATTGTTCCAATGGGGTAATGCCGCCATTATAACCGACCATTCATCCATTATCTGAGGCTAAAAGGAAATTATATGCAATAAAAATGAGTTGGCGGCTAAAAAGAAAACAGTTGAGTTTTTGGAGGCAGCAAAAGTCAAGTTTTTCAGCAGCAAAAGTGACAAAGATTAAAAAGGAGGAAAACAAAAGCAAAACAAATGAAGCTAAAAATTCTGGTTTTCAAAATAAAAGACCTACAGTTGTAGATTAAAATTTGATGACGACGATTTAGAAGTCTAGTCTGATCTGATCTTTATTTGAAATTCGTACCAAAGTTTAAGTTTGCTTAAAACGACAATAAATTAAAAAATAACATTAGTTCTATTTTTTTTGTTGCTTTTTAACGCATTTCTTTTTGAAGCTGCTTTTTAAAAATTTTATTTTCCCTTAATACCAAATCAAATTTTAAAAATAAATAAAATTGAATACCCAATTAAAATTTAAAAAAGTTTCGAAGTGGTGCTTAAGCCTAGTTTCTAATTAAAAACAACTAGTTTTCTATAAAGTAAATCAGTTATAGGGATGCATTTATTATAATTCGAACTATGTCAAAAAGACACAGAGGAAAAAATTATTTATATTATTCGTGAAAAACGGAAAGATTTAGAAAATACTAAAAAACCTATTTTTTCCTTTAAATCATGAATGCACATAACATTTTGTATCTTTAATTAAATATTTGTCACGGCAAATACAAAATTAATTAAAAAAAATGCTTTCATGATTAGTGCGTTTATGTCGTAGTGCCATTACATAATAATTATTTTACATAACACTTCATTCTTAGAAAACTAATAATTTTGAACTAAATACTAATTTTGAGAATCATTGCCTAACTTATTTTTCGAACCTCATTGTGTAATTGTGTGTTTTTTTATTTTAAAAAACATCCCGACGTATCCATACACCCACGAGTACAAACACATATGTCTAATAGAATATTTTATTCCAATATCTTGCGAATTCTAATGTTTCTAATGTTTTTCATTTTAGGAGCTAATTCGTGAACTCTTGACGTCAGATGATTTTAATGTGATTTCTGTGGATTGGAGGTTTGGGGCTTCACAGTCCTATCCCCAAGCTGCCGCTAATACGCGCTCACTAGGCCTGGTTGTTGGAGATTTCATTGATTACTTACAGGTAATTCATTCATCATTTTGTTCAAAAGAGACATTCTAAACGAACGAATTATTAAGTTTACAAATTTTGATCAACTTTGTATTTTTTAAAACTTGTACTAAAATAGTTTAAACTTTAAGTATGTTTTGCATGTTTAAACCAGCTTTTTAAGTCATTGACCAATTTCATTTAGATTGTGAGAAATCATGAGAAAATGTAGATAAAAAAAACTCGGCAATACAATCCTTAAATGTTATTTTAAGCTGCAGATTGACTCTTTAATCATTTAAGAGGTTTACGAAAACCCTGGATAAAAGTATTTTTTTTTCTTTTGGGAAGCAAAATTTTACAGTGTATATTTATTTAAATGACAATTTAAACATCACATTTACATGCATTAACGTGATTTTAATTCTTTATTCTGAAACTAACGTAGGGGAAATATAAATAAAATACTATTTGTTTCAAGGTACATTTCAACTAAAATGTTGCTTTAATTTTTTAAAGAGAAAATACAGAATACCTCCTTCGGATATTCATGTTATTGGTTATAACTTAGGAGCACATGCAGCTGGATATGTGGGTGATCAAATACCTCGATTAGGAAGAATAACAGGTAAAGCAAATGAAGATTTTTTTAATAATTTTGATTTTTCTCTCAATAATTTGTATAACATAGCTTACTTAATTTTAGCCTTCAGAAATATCAACTGTGTTTCATACTTTATTTTATTATATAATTTAATATAAAAAAATAAAAGTCTTAATTAATATTAATAAATACTGTCTGTACAATTGCTTTTTCCAAAAGTTTACTTTTTCTCAGTCTTTAAACTATTTTCAAAAATAGAGTACACAATAACAAAGTACTAAAAGTGTCATAAATGTGCAACAACCTTTAATAAAACATAGACTTCAAATATATATATATATATATATATATATATATATATATATATATATATATATATATATATATATATATATATATATATATATATATATATATATATATATATATATATATATATATATATATATAGTTGTATTTTATTACAGTGAATAACGGCTCCTTTTTATGCCTAACGATACAAAAATGAAAAGGAATTGTGTTGAGAAAGTCCAAAAAAAATGCTCACTTAAACGTGGGGGTAAGCTTTGTCGATGGTACATAGATATGCTTTTAAAATCCATAATATAATAGTAAGGTATAAATAAAATTTAGAATGTTGGCCAAATAACTCAAATACTACTATACTTATAATGTTGAGTTGATACGAATGTTGACTAAGATGATGAGGAAATTAAATGATTGGCGAAAAAAAATACATACACTTCTCAATGAAAACATAGTGAGCTTCATAATTCAAGTGATAATCTCTTATTTAGGTCTTGATCCAGCAGGCCCTTACTTTGAAGATACCGATCCAAGAGTACGCCTAGATCGCAATGATGCTTTGTTTGTGGATGTTATTCATACCGACAGCCCTCCTGCTGCTCAAGGTATAATTATTTGAGAAAGTACCACATTACGAATTGCAGATTAGAATTCCAATTTGCAATTGAAGTTGCAATTGAAATGAAATACAATAAACAAATTTCGGACGTGCGGATTTAATATAAAAAGTCTTTAAACAAAATCAGAATCGTTTGGGTTTAGCTAAGAGATAACACTAGTTTTTGTTATATATTTGGGTTGAATTTTGTAAATTTTATTGTTTAGATTTTTATATTAGCAATACAGGGTGTATGAGCATTATTTGTACAACTTTGACAAGCAATAGAACCTAAAATAATTAAGATAGTTATATTTATTGTACATGTAACAACAACAACACATGAAGTTTTATTTGTATGTTGTTGTATTTTGCAACGACACAACCCGATGTCACGCCCTGTGACTTTTTATGTAGGGATACAAGACCACGTATACTCTTGTGACTGATATCGACGATTTAAAGACAAATATCACAGTTGAAATTGCAAACATTCCCTTAGATATGCTGGAGCGTTCCTCGGAATAATTGGACTCTAATTTGGATAATTTACTCGTAACTAATGGTGTCAAATTTGGATGTTTGTGACTGTGTAAGTTGTTATTTGTAAATAAAGTTTCATTTAAATTATTGTCTTCCCCTTCTTGCTTAAACTTAAAATTTCTTTTAAGAGTGACTTTGTAAAAAAAACTTCGTACCAATAAAATTTCATAAGTTGCTGTTACATGTACAAGCAACATAACTTAACTATCTTATTTCTTTTAGGTTTTATTGCGTGTCAAAGTTGTAAATATAATACTCATGCACTGTGTATAACGCTTGGAAATATTGTGGATATGTGTTTCAATATCAAAGGATTTTATTCAGATAGAAACTGTGAAATGCAAAAGAGAAATAATTTTCATCTATATTAAGCTAAAAAACTAATTCCTATGGAGCGCCAAAGAAAATTATTGCAAACTATATTTTGCTTATTTCGAAAGCAGAATTACAAAATAAGCTCCAAATTATTTTATTTACAACTTTAATTTGTCCCCGTGTACAAAATTATCTAAAAATAATAGTTTTTTTAATAAGTTAATTGCCTACAAATTTGTCAAAAAACTATGAATGCGCTATTTTGATCCATCTTCTTGCAATAGGTGTCTATGATAAGAATCTTTTTATGTTCCGGATGAATAAACAGAAATGTTTTGCCCTAAATATTCCGTTTTTCCCTTACGGAACACTAACAAAGTGGCGCCGGAATATGAAAGGTACAACTGACGTGGAAAGAGATCTCTCACTTCTCTTAACTCTTTTACAACAAGAAACCACCCATAATTCGAAACTTAGGTAGACAGAACATCCCAGAAATTGTGTGGCGAAATATTTCTGTGAATTGTGTAAGTGGCTGTTCAATGTTTTTCGTAGGGGGTGCAATTAAAGAGATTTAGGTTTTGAGGTGCTATATAAGGGCGACGATAAAAGACGTCTTTTGTGGAGATTTAACGGAGGTGTCTGCCAAACAGACAGACGACTTACGATGTCGCATCGAAGAGTCCAACAGTGGGAGGAATTTTAATGGTCGCGTAGGAATGTTCCGCTGACATACGGCATTGTATAATCAAGTATACATTTTCAGAAAATATTATTACATTTTTTAATACAATGCAGTCTTGGGAAAAAATCGTAAGTTTTTTATTTATAGTTTTATGGGTTTTAATTCATATTCCGATTGATTTATATTTTTAAAGTGCATTTTTTAATGGCAATTTTTATATAAAATCTGTAACTATTATTTTATGATCTAAAATATGGATTTATGAAGAATAGATTTATCTTTTCAAAGAAAAGTATTACTGTATGAAATCACTGTGGAGATTATTCTACTCCAAAAAAAGAGATTTTTTTTCACTTTGAGGAAACACATGAATTTTCTAATCGAATAAAATCAAATGTTTAGCTGTTTATCTTCGGCGTTACTTATGGAGTTATATTAGACCGATATCAATAATTTAAATAAAAATGCGCACAAAAAGTAAAAAAAAAAATTCTACTACTTTCTTTCAAAATATTTTCTTCCGAATATTGTGTACTCTTTCCTAATCTTGCTAGTGACCTCTATTTTGTATACCAAATTGTACATAATTTAAAAGAGAAACGTATTAAATTAACTTTAATATTTGCCAAAGTATATCAGAAAAAATACGTATTTATTTAATTACTTTAAAAAGATACCCAAATGTGCAATTTCGTAGTAGTTATTAGGCTTTTGTAAACTCAAAACTACAGTAACGCATTCTTAACTACTTTGTGCGATCTAATTTTTTTTATTTTTATTATGACTACTTTAAGATGGGATCCACTTTTTTGAGTTACGGAAAATATATAGCAACGCAAGGCCACCCAAATAGTATCACTGTATATTATTTGTGGTATTTTAATCAGGCAGTTTTACAAACTACAACTTTTGGCTAATTAATTGCATTATGTAAATTGTTAAAAATTTTACTCTTTAAATAAACCATTTTTAGAAGTGTACCCCTAGAATAAAGTATGAGTATTATAACATAAATTGCATAATAGAAACATAGTAAAAGTCAACATACAAAATATTGAAAAAATATTCTAAATTTTCTTTTTTTTAAGGAATTGTTTGAATAATTCTAATTTTGCATGCTGACTAAATGTTTCTTACTATTTACTTTGCTATCAAATTTCAGTTGCAGGTATGTTGCAGCCTGCAGGACATTTGGACTTCTATCCAAGCCCTGGTTGGAGAAGAACAGGGTGTAGCTTACTAGAAGGTAAAAGGAGAACTTTTGAAAATCCCGAACTAGATAGTCGATTTATTTTTTAAGTATCTCTTAACATTATAATTATTTACTTTTCTCATTCTATTTTAAGTAATATGAATTTATATTTTATTTTAATCAATGTATGCAAATTTAACTTTAAGCAATATTTACTTAAAAAATTCTATATTCCTATATGAAGTGCATAATTTTTGAAATATTCTATATTTAAACTTTTTCACAAAAATCATAAAGAAAAAAAATATTTTTAAAAATTTCTTCTGATAAATTTGTTATGTTATCTAAAATTATATTTATTGTATTTAAAAGTAATGTATTTATGCCCCTCATACTTTCCACAGTTATTTACAAAAATTAATATAATTTTTGGCAACTGAAAAAGTAGATTTAGAAATATTTCAAGAAAAATAACGTATATTTAATTATTTTTTCATTATTCTAATTAGTTTACATAATATGTATTTATAATTTTTATAATTTTACTCACACATTAACAAATATAATTTTAATTTAATAATTATACAACATACATACAAGTTTAACAGGTATTCGTACTTGGACCGATGCGATGGCTTGACGTATTAGTATTTTAGGTAATTTTGGGTAGATAAATTTTTTATTCATCAATATTTATCAACTGGTATCATTAGTTTACGAGTCTTTACAACTATTTATAGTTCCTTTGTCAAATATACGAAACATAAAACGCTTTTAATGCTTTAAATGTATTTCATTGATACTGCCAACCTCGTAAGTTTTACCACACATTCTTTCAAAAATATAGCTCAATTTTTGTAGAAATGAAGCATTTTTTTCTATTGAGTTCCACAGAATTAAATTTACACCAACAAAAAAATTAAATAATAGCTTGAATATTATAATTTAATTATACATTAAATGTGCATGCATGTTTGTAACACCCCCACATTTTTGTTTTGAAGGTATCAAAAGTTTTCGTCGGTGCAAAGCTGTCCACGCACCAGAGCTATTCACCGAATCCATCAATATGGACTGTCCATTTTACGGATACTTGTGCGATTCCTACGCAAACTTTTCGAGTGGTCAATGTGATAGAGGATGTGGTACAGACATGTCTCAATGTGCGCCCATGGGTTATAAATCCGAAGAAGGCCTACGCATTGCGAATTCGGAACCAATGACAATGTTTTTGGAAACAGGGCTGGAGGAGCCCTACTGTCGTGAGTAGGCAGACATTTCCCTTTTTTCACAAGAGAAACAGATGTACCTTTTGCTTATACAGTAGACTCTTGATAACTCGAACTTCGATAACTCGAATTTTTCGATATCTCTAAAAAAATCGATTTCCCTGCACCTTCATTACTTATTTAATGTAATTTTATCTCTTTAATTCGAAGTTTTTCGTCCTTATTTTCGATAACTCAAAATTTCCTCACAACTCAAAATTTCGTCTTCCTCTCAAAACTACGGATTTTGAAGAACCTTTAGCAAATATGGAATTTTCACGTCCTTATCAGTTTTCTTTCTTATTGTGCGTTATTGAAAGGGGATTTGTACAATAGATTCCTCTGTGCCTCACGCTTTTGTTTGAATGTTGCCAGACTGGATTCCCTGGGCTGTATCCCTCTTCTTTAACGCAGCGTCCAACAAGGAAGATTAATGATTTATCGTCCCTCAAGCCAGCTGGCGTTTTCGGTAAAGTGAGTCACTTTCTTGGAATACCGACCGTCCAGAAAGCAACTCACTTAAAATCTGAAGAACCAGACGACACTCGACCCCCTTTTCACTTTTACTTAGGCTTTCGTATATTGTTGATTTATCGCTGCGAATAATGGTGACAAAACGAAAATGCAATACACTTTCTATAACAGCTTTTGATGAGAGATCGCTCTCAGAAGAAGAATGAAGAATACAAACCTCCTCCAAAGGTAAATTTGAAAGAGGTTCTATCTTCCATAAAAACTATGCGTGTATTCATTGAATCGAGGCCGAAAATGAAAACATCAGAGACAATTCAAGTAATCGTGCATTTCGAAAAAAATAGAAATACTCACCCAACTATTTTGGATATATATTTTAAATAAAGTAGTTTAAGTATACTTGTATTTATTTTTACCAAAACAGCTTTTTTATATGATTTTCGTTAACTCGAATATTCGATATCTCGAATTTTTATACACTTCCCTTTGAGTTCGTGATAGCGAGAGTTGCCTGTATAATAAAAATGTACTTTTCTTAAATTTAACTCTTAAAGTAATTCATAATGATATCTCAATTCATAGTTTACATTTAATATATTTATTACATGTCCTTCCATCATTTATATTATTTCTATAGTGCATATCCCTTTACGTCTCTTACACACGACGAATCTTAACAAGTGAGGAATCAAAAGAATGATAATTTCTAATTTATTTGAAAGACGGAGATTTTAGAAACTTTCTAATGATAACAAAGTTTTTATTTAAGTTCAGTTAATCGTCAAAATTCCGTTGTTCAAATAATGTTCAACAAAAAAATTCAAAATAGTCAAGACTTATATATAGTTGAATTATGAACTTCAATTTATTTTTATTTTATCACAGTACTTTAATGAAAAGTGTTTAATACAAAAATAAATAAGTTAGTATTTCTGCTATATAAGTGATAATTGAAATCGCGCAGTCAGGGTTTACTCTTAAAAATAGAAATTCTTAGATAAACGTGCATAATATTGCAAGAAATATTTCAATATCAAAGAGACATTTTAAGTATGATTACGACTACTTTATAGTGTATTTATATAAATGTAATGATGTTTAAATATTTTAGGTTTTTAATTAGTACATATGCATAAAATTCTAAATAAAATAGGGAGCGACTTGTTTAATAATTGTTACAATACACATTAGTTGATATATTTTGTATCATAGGTTACCATTATCATGTAAATGTGCTATTATCGGGAAAAGAAGAATCCAGAAGATTTCGTAATGAAACTGGTCTTCTATTTGCGAGACTAACTGGAACTAAGGGGCGCACAGCTCTTCTCCAAGCCACTCCAAAGTAAGTGAATTATCGGATTATAGGACAATCACACTGAAACAACCTCTTTAGCAATTCACCTTTTTATTTTAGCGTTTCATTTCAATTGTAATTAAATTCTGATAATTTGATTCTTTTCTCCCTTTGAAAAAGTTCGTTTCTGCTATGAAATGTTATAAAATGAAGTTCATTTTTAAAAACTTAAATACTGATATTAGCTAAAGAAAGTGAAAACTTAAAATATTTTAGAATACTTTCTTAATTTGTGTTGATTTGTGCTGCTGCCTGGATGTCCATACAGATGACCGAGTCGCTATAGGCACTTGTAGACTAATTTCAAACTGATGTCACATCCATTATATACAGGGTATAGAATTACCTTTACAACTTTGAGACGCAATAAAACCTAAAGTAATGTTGTTTGCATATGTAATAGCAACACATGAAGTCTTATTTGGACGCAGTTAAAAAAACATGTACTAGCAACATAACTTATCCATCTTATTTCATTTAGGTTTTATCATGTGTCACGTTGTAAAGATAATTTCCTATACCTATCCTCAGGAGAAAGCTCAGTGCACTGATAGTTTATTGGTGCGTTAATGGTTTTGGGATGATGTATTGAATGTTTGTTTCTTATTTTTGGTAAAAACTGTGTTCAAATATAACTTCATGTTGCTATTAAATGTACAACAACATAACTTAATTATCTTATATATTTTAGGTTTTATTGCGTGTCAAAGTGGTAAAGATAATTCTTAAACATTTTGTACTTAAGAACATACATCACAAGTTATTTTATGATCACATACATCAAGTATAAGAATTTTAAAATTGCACCCAGAGTGTTTGATACGATTTCTATTTTTGATCTGTCTAATACTGATGATATCAATATCATTTCTAAGTATTCTTCTATATTATGGAATTATCTCCTCCTAGCTCATAAGAGAATAAAAATATAATACTAGCTCCATTTATCACTTAGACGGGGACCTTGAAGAAGCATGCATGGTTTAAGACAACATTGAGATTACGACAACACCAGTCTGGGCAAACTATTGTAGCACTTTTCCAGATATTTCCTTTCGGATAGATTCCGAATCATCATCCGTTTGTGCAGCTCTTGTGTGACGTTAATCACAATTATATCTGGTAAAATATAATAATTATGGATTGTAGAAATCACATTGGCAGCTTCTTAATGAAATTTCTTATATGAAGACTGGTTGATAAAAGAAAAAGAGTTTTATAAGCAAATAAAAATAAGTGGAATAATAATTCGCAACATTTTAGATTTCACAACGATGTAGACACAGCTCTCATTAAAATCCTCAAAATCGGCCGGATAGAAGTTCAAGACTTTTGCGCGAAAGAAGAAATAAAACTGTGGTATAAAAGTAAGTGTTTTGTTGCATAAAAAAGCTATAATGGGTTGCTATAATGGCTTCCAATATGTTTTGGAAAAATGGACGTATTGTTTTTATTCCGGTAATCTTTTTTACTATTCCCCTTGAATGCTTGTATGCGCGTACTCTTTTTATGTATTTCGGGTACCCCTTGGCGTAGATGCTAAAAAATTCTTAATTTAAATAACTTGAAAAGAGTAACTGTAGATGCGGCCATACAACATGCTTAAATAAGAAGTTGTGTTCTTTTTCCAGGCCTGTCGTATTCACTCGCGGGAATGCCCTAGAATTCTTGATGAGTTCCGGGAACCTTGGCCGCTTATTACGAGTAGATGCTCTCTGGTCATCCATTCATCCCCATCCAATCAGCGATGATCTGCCTTCAATAAAGATCCACAGCGTTCGTATCACAAATCTAGAAACAACCTACAGGTATACTTTATGTGCACAATACATGAGGAGCACATTTATCCATTCATCTATACCGATATGATAAATGCGATTTTTTTAATATATGAGATCAAACAGTATAATCAATAATCATGGGTGTAAAGTTATCAAAATTATTGGAGGGACTCATGGTACTAGACTTCGTTTAAAAGTAGAAATGCTGAGCTGGATTTTCAAATGGGCCCAATACAAGTTTACGTCTGTGTAATTAATGGTTAAAATATGAATTAATTTTAAAAGTAATTTATAGTTAAGTTTATTATTTAATGAATAGTAATATTGTGTAACAAATATCAACTATTGTGAAGCAATTATTTAATGAATAGTAATATTGTGTAACAAATATCAACTATTGTGAAGCAATCTAAACAAAACATTTCTAAAAAGGCAATAAAAACTACTAATGTGTTCGTTCTTAAGATGCATTGCTGGAAATTTAAATGCTTTATTTTAGAAAAATTTAATTACTGTAAATAATAGTAAAGTAAATGATAATATTAATAGTAACAAAGTGTAACTAAAATTAACTCTTGAAAAATAGATGATACTAAATAGATGATTTAAAAAAATAGTCATTAGTAATAATGTGCAAAAAAGATGAATTAAAACAAAAAATTGGAAATTTAAATTATGTATTGTTTTATTCTAGGGAAATTTTCTGTGGCAATGAAGATTCTATCACACCAGAACGTATCAAAGTTTTCTTTAGAGGCGGCGTTTGTTGAAAAGTACAAAAGCAGTTATTTTCCATGCGAGATGGATTTGTGTCAATACCGATTCATCAAAGAATAAAAAAGGAAAATACACATGCACAAATTCTATTGTAATTTAAGAATGCTAGGGCAATATATTTTTAGAAGTATATATATGTCTTTAGATCTATAGAACATGTAGTTTTGTTTATGAATGCAAAATAAATTTATATTTGTTCTCTATTTAAAATGTTCAGTATTTATTTCTTTTGTATAGAATTGTAGATAAAAAATCATAGTTAAAAGTAATGCAGTTTTTTAGTTTTTCGTTCAACCAAAGGGGAAAACACCGGAACTTATAATATTTTTTTCATATCTGTCCGTTTGAAATAGAAAACGCATAATATTTTAGAGACCATTAGGATAAGTTAAAGAATTTGGGTCATTGCTAAAGTATAAAACAACCAATGCGAAATATTGGTTTCTAAAAATCGAAAATTTAGAAATTGACTGAGAGCTTTAAATTATCAATTTTCTTTATATGATTGTAAGGGAAATGACCTCAAAAGAAAGGTGTAGATAAATAGTTTTAGAAAGATTTTAAATGCTTAATGTGTATAAACATTTCTAATAAATTTCTTTTAAATAATAAAAGTTCAGAAAACTTGTTTTCCCCAATTCCCCAAAAATATTGGTAAAAAATTAATTAGACACAAACACTATTAAAAATGTATTCTCATATTTGACGAAACTTTTGTCATTTTTGACGAAACTGACACTTGCTAAATATTTCGTCAAACTTAGGAAATTCACTTTGCCGTTTTTTAACGAAAATTATTTCGTCAAAAATAAGGACGATTTTAAATAATATAATAATTTAATATCGTGGACCTCTCATTCCAGAGTCTAACGTTCTACGCACTCGGCCAAAAAGACTTGTTTGAATGCTGACTATATAAGTATAAGAACCAAACTTGAGCTGATGATCCAGAAAAGGGCTGAAAAGGAATTTGAGTAAATGACTTTCATTCACAATTTGAGGATTCTTGTTTTGTCAAAAGTCACGTGATTCCATAACGAAGCGATTGTCAATTATAACAAAAGTAGCCTTGACGATCGCAGAATTCTCAAAAATGAGACGGTTATTTCCGAGAGGGAAGATAAACGTGGTTAGATTAATACAATTCCAAGATATTAGATTTTTAAATTTATTTATGTACATTCTACATAAAAGCTGTCGTAAATAGATATTTCATATTTATTAAACATTTTAACAAAATTCTACTACTGCTTAAAAACAAAAATGGCAAAACATACTACTTCTAATAATACATAAAATTTAGTGCGACGTCCAATTTCTTTTAATTGCCCGCCTTTCACTAGAACGGACACTAGACGCAAAGGCAAGTTTACCCTGTACCTATTAAAAGCTTCACTAAACACCACGATCCACTCAACTCTGTAATTATTGGAAGACTAAACGAATAATTTTATCAAATCTAACTATACCCTTTCTAGAAAATGTCCTGCTGTTTAAGTGAGAATTTTCTGAAAAAGAATGAATGCATACCATTTGGAGTACATTTTTAATCTACGCATTCTTGCTTCCAGTTGTTTCAAGCTAATTTGTAGTTTTCCTTCTTTTGTCGAATTGAATGTTAAAGAAGACGTCGAAGTGACTTCCGAAGTAGTTTTGAAATAGTTTGAGGGAAATGTTGGTCAGTGATAGGTCAGTTTCCTGTGGGAAGCCTTGTAAGAGGCCAAGTGGTTGCAGAGGACTCTGACATGTATTTTGTATATAAATTTTCCAGTTTAAATGCATTCAAAACTATATTATTTAAACTTAATAGCAATACTTACTATTAAAATTAGAGTCTAATTAAAAGTCGAGAAAGGTTCACTTTTGAAGAGTATCTTTTAAGCGACTAATTTTCGTGGAGTTTCTGCATAAAAGAAAATATTTGTCTATAAAAAGAACTATTACTAATTTGTTTATAAAAAGAAATATTGCGCACATGAAATTTAAATTGCAATTTTCGTATATAAATGTAATTTTTAAAAATACATTTTGAGTTTTCTATTAATTTATATCTCATGTAGTTGGTGCAACTCCAATAAATGTCGAAGAAATCATTACAAATGTATTAAAAATTCCTTTATAACCATAACATAACCATATTTCTGTAAATAGCTAATAAAATTATAATAAAATAATAATAAGCAGTTTTAGAAGGTAACTACTATACAGTTTTTGAATATAATATGTCAGAAAATATGAGAAAAGAGTTTAGAATTCTCGGGAAAACAAAGTTAAATTATATGCAATTCAGGTTCTAGAATATTCTGGAAATGTTATAATATTTAGTATGTTATAACATAATATTTTTTAGATTTTAACTCTTTAAAATTATAGAAATATATTTTTCTTTGAAATTAAACTATTGTTATGAGTTTTAAAAATTGACTTTAATTTACTAAAATAAACAATAATAAATAATATTTTTATACCCAATAACTAAATAAAATAATTTTAATAAAATTTTTGGCCTCTATTGGATAATTTTTTTAAAGATTTTATACCCAGATAAATATATCAGTATAAAAATAAAGGTTTTATTTGGAACATTTTGGTTTCATAAATGTTTAATTCTGAAAGAGTCATCGTTAAAATTTTAATGGAAACATGAAGGTTTTTAAAGCTTTTATGCAGACAAATTTAAAACTTCAAAAACATGAAAGTTTTATAATGTTGTTTAGAACTATATGTAAGTTTCATTAATGTTTTACAAAGGTTTTATACTGATTTTTTTTGCTGGGTAAAAACTCAACTAAATACTCAATATTGAAGAAGAACTTTAAGTAATATTTAAAAATAAATATATTTGAAGTTTATTTTCTCTTAAGTATTTAATTAAAAATATATATTTTATGTTTAGTTAGTTAAACAGAGGAAAGTGTATGAAAAAACTAACATGTCATGAATTTGCAAATCGAGAAAAACCGCAAAACTGTTTCGTAGATGGTTGACATTTCTATAGACCGCCGGATTTGCAAGTTTTAAAATAAACTGGATATCTTTGGAAACAAAAGGCAAAAATAGATAGAGATAATCTTTTCTTTTATAAGTTTTTCAATGCATATCTCATTTTTTTTTTATATGTTTGGTTTTGAATGCACGTTCCGGAGGACGGAAAATATTTTTTTTAAACTCAAAATTCAGTGGTTGTTTATCTATTTAATAGGGGGAAATAAGGGGGCCATTGATACGCTGAAATATTGAAACAGTCGAAGGAGAGTGCATACACTCATAATAATTTCAAATTGAGATTAGTGAAAAATTTAATTTGTCTACTCACAGATGGCAAAGCATCACGCAGTTACCTCATAAGTTTTTGTCAGCCAGATATTGTTTGGTTTGTTTCTAAGAAATCGGACGTGTTTTGAGTACTCAAAAGTGAACTGTTTTAATCGTGATTTCTTACCAATATCTTATTTAAAACAGTTCAAAACGTGTTTCATGAAAGTATGAACTTGTGTTTAAGTGATATTGTGATAAAGTTTGAGCTAATGTAGTTTTCCTTTTTTAATTTTTTTCATAAAATTAAAATTGTCTGTCTGGGGAAAATTAAAACACCATCACGAGAGGAACTTTGATATGTATATATGTACCCCATTTCAAATAATGAACAATTTAAATAGAGCTTATTTAACTCTAGAGTATATATTAAATAGTGAGCAGTATCTCTCTTTAGTGATTAAGTAATACAAAAATTTCGGCTTGAGGTTTTAGGTTGAGATTGTATTACCTGTTTCGTTTTTCACTGACTGCTTAAAATCATTATTGGTATTTTATGCTTCAAAGTTTTAAATAAATATTACACAAAAAAAAACAATATAATAACCCTTTAACAATAAAAATACAGACATTTCTCAATGTTCCCTAGGATTGTATCCATGTATCTTGTATCATGGACACAGGAATGGAAATATTTTGTTATAGCAAACAATTAATTTCAGAGAACCTTATTAATTAATAAGAAAATAAAATTTTAATATATTTACATACATTTAGTAGTTTGTTCATTTATACCACAATTATCAGCTTCATGTAGCTATCAATTCTCATCAGAAATAAAATACTGATCCGAGGGATTTAATATAAAAGTGTATCTCGAGGATGCATTTAAGAGACCTCAAAGAAAAACAATTTTGTGAGAATTACTCTGACGCGTCTGATCTCGTAGTTTAAGATAAATAAATCGGGTGAATCCAACCCTATCCATATCTATAATGTTATATAATGCAATTGATACGATATATTTTCTTTGTTTCTCTATGGATCACTTTTGATTTCGTGAAGGATTACCCTTTGGTCTGAGGACCACCAACTGGGAAAACGGATTCAATTTGAAGATTAGAAATATCCCACTACAACTTGAATTTCAAGGAAACTCGTAAACAAATAATCCTGGCAATCTAATAAAAAAAAATTACGAACTTTTATTTTCATATTAAAAATAACTGATATAAATTCGCTATAAACTTCAATGCTTTCTCAAACTTGATTTGAGCTTAATCTGACTGCCTTGGACTCTAAGAGCATTGTTTATCTCAATTGTCCAAGTAAGCCCATCTTACTTCAAAATAAGAACGCGAGCTTTTCTTGAGAATGGAGCAGCTGAATTGTTATCGTGAATACTCGTTTTGGTTTTCAGGGGAGATATGCTCGTGGTTTTGAAAGCCGTATCTTTTGTCAAAAGTGTTTTAGAGACGGAAAGTTTTCAAGGAAAAAAAGGGGACGCTTTCTGTAGAAGATTTTGAATGGACAAGTTCACAAAACCCTTTTTTATTTGTGGAATTACCAGATTCAATTTTAACTGTCTTATTTAGACATTTTATTTGTGAAAATACATGGTTGCTTAGATAAATATGAAGGCAAATTAATATATTTAGATTTGTAAATTTCTTTCACGAGGTTGGCATTAAATTTTTAATAATTTGAATAGTTAAAAAGTGAATAATTTTATAGTGCTTAATATATATTATACAATGTTTTTATATAAGGTACACCATTTTGCATTGAAATATAAATTTATATTGATTCATAGTTAATTCGAAATAAAACTTGAAATTATGAATTTGTAGTTATTTGTGATAATTTTTAATTGTCAAGCGTGACATAATGATAATTAAACTACAACCATCTAAAAATTTATTTTTACAAAATAAAATGTGTTAATTAAAATTAAGAAATAAGGAATCTCCCTTGAAATAAAAATTTATAGTAAAATCATTATTTACACGACGAAAAATATCGACATTTCAAAAAATATAAATTAAAACATTTTATTCTCAATAATATATCTAAGCAATCAGGAAAATTGTAATAAAATAATATACAACTCTCTCTCTATATATGTATTAATATATATATTAATATATATATAATATATTATTATATTATTATATTATTAATATATATATAATATATTATTATATTATTATATTATTAATATATATATAATATATTATTATATTATTATATTATTAATATATATATATATATATATATATATATATATATATATATATATATATATATATATATATATATATATATATATATATATATATATATATATATATATATATATATATATATATATATATATATATATATATATATATATATATATATATATATATATATATATATATATACCACCTGATAGATGAAATGATTTTGAATATTTTCTCCTTTTGTTCTTCACGATAAACCGTAACTATCAACCATATTTCTCACTGCTCAGTTAGATAAAGTGAGTGGCGTCAAATCCACGAAGGAGGGAACTGATTGATATCTATCTCGTAGTTGGTAACGAAAGTGTTAATTTAATCCTAATTTTTAACACAGCGTGTGTGATTAATTATTCCTTGAACTATCGGATTAAACTAATGACATTGAAAAACAAATAGTAATTTTTAAAAAGTTCAAATGGTGATTGGTTTGACATTCTCCAAAAGGTGGGTTAAAAAAAAGTACTGATATCCTCCAAAAAAACTTTAGAAAAGTAAAAAGTTTTTTTTTTGTTGGGGGGGGGGGGGGGGGGGGGTGTATGTAAACCGTAACAGTGGCCTAAGGCTATTCGAGCACTAGCAACAATTGCAGTGCAACTTTTAATCAACTGAGTAACTAAAAAATCACACGCCAACTGCTGATTAATTAATTGAATCCATTTCAAGGCTACCGAGTCTCAGATTTCGCAAACGCCAAAAGTGAAGGTGAAAAATCGTCTCAAAATAGTTTTATCACGATCCACACAAATGCATCGAATTGTCAATTATATGTCAAAGCCGTTAGCGCAGTAGCGAGCGAAAGGATACTTTGTGCAATTAAAAGTTGATCAGTGAGCAGACATAATTTGAATTTTCCAATTGTAACCTTTGGACATGCTACTAAATAGTTTAATAGCATGTCCGATAGTTGCTAGTGCACGGCTAGCATAAACGTTCAAATAATAATCAATAAAAAGCACAACATCATTAGGATCATTCATTAGAATATCATCAGCTATAGAATTTTAATACGCAAACTTTAAGGTTTTTCTTCAGTCTTTAAAATATATAGGCACATATTAATAATAACAGCCAGCCACTATTATCTGTTAATTAACATAATTGTTACAACAACAAAACTTCCATGAATGTATATGATTTTATTAATTTTTGAAAGGTATTGAGAAAATGTGTGAGAAATTTTCAAAACTTATATACTTTGTATTTTTTTTATAGTTTCAGGCCCATTATTATGTTTTTAGTATGGTATATAAACAAACAATGCAAATTATCATGAAATAAATGCAATTATTATACGGAAAATAATTTGGAATTTTGCACTAACTATTGAAAACAATAATTAACTTATTAGCAAATGAAAGCATCATTAATTTTAATGACTTAAATTAACGCATTAAAGATTATAGAAATGCGTTTGAGACTTGTGAAACCTTTTTCTTTAACTGGCATGTAATTAAAATATCAATAATTCACTTTAAGAGCATTTGTAAATTTGAGAACATGGATTATTATGTTCTTACCTTACTAAAATAGTAAAATGATTGTTATAGTTGTTAAATCTCATTGCTTGAAATTCGGTAGATTTTAATTAAAGAAGTAAACCGTGGAGCCATACTTTAAAGTGGAAATCTTAAATGGCATCTTTAAAAATGAGAATTATATTAAAAGCTTAAAGTATTTGAATGTTTACGCAAATCATTATTTCCATATTAAAATTAAACCGAAAGTTCTAGAAATTCCATAAATCTAGAATTTTCGGAGATGTTATTTGCTTTAAATTCTCAGAACTGTATAGCAATCTTATTTGATC
Source organism: Troglohyphantes excavatus (assembly GCA_963932185.1). Classification (NCBI taxonomy): domain Eukaryota; kingdom Metazoa; phylum Arthropoda; class Arachnida; order Araneae; family Linyphiidae; genus Troglohyphantes; species Troglohyphantes excavatus. Next base: position 18,346,565 of record OZ010672.1, read on the forward strand.
CTTTAATGGGAAGTTAATAACTGATACTTTCTTTTATATAAGGGGATCAATAAAGATTCGAGAATTTTAAGATTCTTGTCAGATTCTTAGAATAGTGGAAATCTTGAGGTAAGTTAATTAAGGAAGAAAGAAAAGGATTATTGGCAAAGAAAGTTGTATTTATTTAAAGGTGTATTGTGTATTTATTACAGAGAAATAAATACAATTTCCTAAATATTTGTTATTTTATTAATTATTTGAGATAAAAAATTCTTTTAAGAACGAAATTTATAAAATATATTTTAGCAATATTTATGACCTGCAAATTAGTAGGGAGTTTTAAAAATAATTATTTATTTAGTGATAAAATTCACCAAACATATTGGAGTTATAGTTTTAAATACACTCAATACTCATTTATTATTAAAATATTAAATACTCATTGTGTTTAAACTCTTAAATACTCATTAATTATTAGTTTTGTATTACGAGTCACAATAAAATTTTGTCTACTGCTTTTCAGAAAAGGAATGTAATAGACATGCAAAATTAGAAAACATATTAAAATAAGAATATATTAAATTAAATAAAATATTTTAATAATATATTAATATTAAAATAAGAACATTCTACTTACGTTACGTTTTCTTTTTGTTGCGTTACTTTACATAGTGGTAAAAAGAAGTTATTGGGTTTATAAGAGGCATTGCACAACAAATACCAATATAGATAAAAGAATTTAACATATAACTTCGTACACTAGTGGATGATTTTAAGCATTAACTGTGGTCAGCGCGTTTATATAAATTAGTATTGAAGAATATTAAAGTGGGATCAGACGCAAATATTTAGAGTCATACTTTGAAACTATGATTGGCCGAGCATTAGCGAAGTCCTGTTTTAACTCGACCGCTCGTCATTTCATCTGTCTATAAATTTGTTTGTTGCGCAGCACGACCAAACGCATTGTTCAATTTTCTTTAAGTGCGACATCAATGCTTCTCGAAGTCATTAAAAACGAGGTATGTGCTTTTTAATTGAATAGGTGAGATTAAAAAGATAAAGATTCCATTTAGAGTAAATTTTAGAAAAACGAAAAAAACTGTTTTTCGTCTTAACTACCAGTCAAATATAAAAACTTACAATTTTTCATTTTAAAAGTGAATTTGAGACTACAGCATGTATCATTACATTTTTAATAATATTAACATTTTGAAATCTGGGTGCATTCAAAGTTGAAGGAATCTTTTATTTTTTAATCTCAATGAGGTATAGATAGTAAAAAAATTCAATTTACATTAAAGTTTTGCCTTTTAATATTCATTTTGTTTTTATTACTTAAACTAATATCTTTATCAAAATGTGTACAATAACTGCTATAACAAGTTTTTTTTTTAAATCAAGCCCTCTGTTAGCTGACAGTTCTTTTGTCTCTATTGATCAATGTCATCTTTCTCCGTGGTATTTAAAGTTGGCCAGGTTAAAATGTTGTAAAATTATCTGTACTCATCAGGACTATAATGAATAATTCTTGAAACATCTTCGAGCTTCTTTTCCCTGATAGGAACTCTGCTGTTGTAGGCCCTTTAAGAAATATGTTTTTAATATTTAATATTTAGTCCTGTAAGAAATGTGAAAGTTTTTGTTGTGATGCCGTCAATGCTTTTGCAGTGATGTATCCTTTCTCTTATTGTTTAAAAAATAGATGTTTGTATTTGCTAATTTAAAAAATTTCATTTGACCTAGGTGTTAAGCTCTTGTAGTCTCCTTACAAAGAGTAGCTCTCCAATTTTTGAAATCTTTGATTTTATCATTTCTCGATGAGTGTATTTTAAATAAATGGATAATCTTTTTTGTCCCTTCATTCATTTTATGATATTGGACAAAGGAATAAATTCGGTTAAAGCGTGGAATAATTTTTTTAATTACTCCAAAGTCACGGTTGCACGGAACAAAGCTAAAGCTCTGGACTGGAAAGTAGAAATTTACCACATTAAACCGTCTTTCTATAGTTAGGTTCAGAGGAAATTAGATTAGTGTATGATTTTGATTTTGGCCGGGACAAGCATCGCTAAAGACGTGCAACTCTTTAACTTCAGAGGAAATAGGGTTAGTAATTTAGGGATTCAGCATTGAACAAACTTCATTAGGGCTTTTGTGAAACACTAACCTTTTACTTTGTTGATAATAAAATACGACCACAGCGCTTCAAAGTCGACACGACTCTCTTCACAGCTGAGTTGAAGAAGGGAAAGAGATTCCTGGAAAGTTTTCCCAACTCGAAACTTCAATGTCCTACATTGGCATATAAACGACAATTAACTCTTTCTTTTCACCATTCGATGCAGCTACGTATAGGATACAAATAGACTATTTCAGTTTATTTTGACCAAAAAGTGGAATCTTTTCCTTTTTATTCTCACCAATTCAATTTTTTTAAAGATTTTTTTTATATCGTTTTAAGATGGCGGCCGTTTTAGTGGTTCCGTTTCGTGTAAAGTATAGATTTTTTTTGTTGATCGCGAGGTCTACGGTTCCATGAACTACTATTATTACTATTAAAGCATTATAAGAAAAAATTATGTCAACTTATATATATTTTTCAAAGCACTCGCATATAAATTTTTTGTAATTATAAATAGTGAAGTGTATTAATTTACCTAAATATTTTTTTCGGTTGGTTTGGTTAATTAACGTCGTACTAGAGCTGCACAGTGGGCTATTGGCGACGCGCGGTTCGGAGTCTATCTCGAAAAATAAAAAGAAAAAAAGGAAGGACCCCCGGGAACACATACACACACACTTTCATACATGCACCTCGTTATTTTAGAACCATGGTCAGATGACGAGGAAACACCTGAACTGGCACCCAACGCCTTCAATAGACGTCGGGACTTTGGACCCCGATCAGATTGATCGTGCAACAGTCCCGTATACACGCCGTTAATTTTTGCGGATGTTCTGGGCGACTTTTCTAATATTTAGTAGCGAAGCTGGCAACTCTCCGATCACAAGATCACTACTTTTTACTTTTCTTTGTCAAGTCCATCGCCTGGCATCGAACCACGAATCTTTGGATTCCCAGCTGACGCCTTTAACCGCTCGGCCACGGAGGCCTGGTATTTTTTTTTTCGGAATTTATTTCTTGTTGTCTATACTTTTTCTCTCGTACGTCAACAAATTGATCCATACCTATTTAATCATGATTCGAGTTATGTTATTAATTACGTTGCTTATGTCTCATATTCAGGTAGTTTTTCTATAAACATTTCAAAACTTACATAATTTACCTTAGTGAAGTTAATGTTGAAGTATTTACATATATTTTTATCGTTTAAATTTTTAATTAATATATTTTTCAGAAAGTTAAGACCATTTAAGAATTGTTTGAAAATAAAAATGTTTTATTGATTAACGTAAAGTCTATAAAAATTGAGTATTTTAACAGTAGAACTTTGAAGGCTTCTAGTTAAAAGAAAAGCCTTTTAGATATAAATATTACATTCTAATTTGATTTTTTAATTATATCAGTTTTTTAGGTTAATTGATGAACATCTAAGAAAATGCTTTCCCTGTATATGTATAATATATTTTTTAACGATTTATGACTTAATTTTATGGCAAATTTACATTTTAACACACATTTTTTAAGAAATATTTTAATAAAGTTTTTAAAAATCAAGGAAATTCTTACAAAAATTGCTATTTTTTCCTAAATTAGTTCTTTTGCTTACTGGCGTCATAATGAATAAAATAAAGTTCCAAATTTTAATTGTAAAATTTCTCGACTAATAATTAGTCTTCGATTGTAATTAAGGCTTCTTTTAATTTTTTTATTTTTATCTTCGGAACATTCTAAGAAATTCTAAAACTAATTAGTGAAAAATATATTCTTTTGAAAATACTTCTTATGAAACGCTTTACTTTTGATAATTACATACATCACTATTTAGTTTTTATGAAATACCTGACAATTAGTATTTTGTTTCAAGTGAAAACACATATATTTTTTATTATACACTTAGTACAATAATGCATATAACAAAAGAGCAACTATATTTAAAAGTTGAATAAAATTGAATAATAAAATTTCATAGAGACATTTTTATAGTCTGGACTTTAATTCTTAATCAACTAATTAATTGTTAAATAAGTGGTAGTGTTTTTAATCTCAGCAAAGTGGCGTGCGTGTAAAGGATTTTGATATTTTTGAACGCGAACAAGTTATATTAGAAAAGAGTCTTTCGAAATAGAATTGTTGAATATGTTAGAAGTCTTATTGTCAGTCTCTCAATAATTGATTAAAAAGAAATGTAATAAATCGAGATTTAATCACCCTATTTACAGAAAAAGAAACATTACTCTTTCCAAATAATAAGGCTTCTCATATTTCCTTGTTTGATTTCACATATTTAGTTTAGTCAAATCAAATTTAATTAAAATTACATTTTAAATGATGACTTTCAAAATCATTGTAAAGTCATCTGTATTTAAAAAGACCAATCTAAAGATAACTTTATTAAAGGAAATATTTTTTTTAATGACGCGTCGCTTTTCTGAGAACATGAAATGAATGCTACCATTTTAAACACTTAAAATTCAATTTATTATATTTTATATTATGGAAGCAAAATAAGTACAATGCTGTTTCTTGTGTGTGTGTGTGTGTGTGTGTGTGTGTTTTTGGGGGGGGGGGGGTAGTAGAAGGAAGGGTCTACGACTACATAAATTTTAAAGAAGCTAATAAATGCTTTTTTTTACGAATAGTTAGTTTTTTTATGTGGTTAAAGTGGTCGAAACTTTTCATTCCTAATAAACGGAACTTGATACCAATTAGGGATAAGTTAAAGATGAAGATCAGATTTCGAAATCAGATATTCTGACTCTAATGGTCTTGCATCCATTTTAAACCGTTGTCCAAAATCTTTCTTAATGAATGGCGATAAGGTAAGGCCATCTATCTACTCGGGTTTCATCAATAGTCCTTAGTTTTTTTTCTAGCGTTCTTAAATATCGATTTTGAAAAAAGTTTGTTACTAATTCCAAATGTAATAGAAAGAAGAAATAATTTTATTCTCAATTAATGTCCTTATTTTAGCTTGCATATTTATCATTAGCATATAAAATTATCCATAAACAAAAAAAACATACAATGTTGGATAAGGTAAGGTGGGGTAATTGGACTCATGGAGTAATTTTTAAAAAAAAATTAAATATTAAATTACACATTGTTAAACTTATGTTTTAACCTCGTTCTTTTTAAAAAAATTTACTTCGGTTAATGGAGTAGATTTGAGCAAAAAATCATTTCTGGGGTAATTTAATTCAAGTCCAACAAACGATTCGTTTGAGTATAAAAAAACTTACTTTAGTTTGATGCATGAAAACTTCTGTATGAAAACTAGACATGTCAATTTATTTGCCAATATTCATGGGTTTTGCATAAAAAAACCCTTTTAATACATTTTTTCTAATGATGAAATTAGAAAAAATTCTAATTTATTTAGCTTTTTTCCCCCAATTTTTGCAAAGTGGTTAATGTGGTTTTTCGAATTATTAATGCTAAAGAATAGGAAATTCGCAACAATTTAATGAACTTCGGCAAAAATGCAATTTTTCTACAAACATGTGAATTTTGAAGGTCATAAATGACAAGAGTTAACTGCAATATATTGAACAATGTTTATATGTTAATACCCGTGATTAATATAATGAAGTTACATTACCGATTTTTCAAATAGACAATTAACAAGAAGAACCCATTTCGATAAAAAAAATGGGTGCATTTACTTGACTCATTAAAGAAAAAAAGAATGTTTTAAATTATACAAAAAAATCATATGAGGAACAAATTAAAAATTACTTAAATACGTAATGGGATCCTTAATCAAAATAAACCAAGAATAGTATTAGCAGGTGTTCTATTTTGAAGGAAATAAACAATAAAATAGTTGATTTTTCAGAATGGCGAATGGCGGATTACAGCTTGATTTTATGAATAAAAACAGGTCATTAATAATAAAATGTATTAAGTTTCAAGATTTGAAGGTTGTTATATATTCTATTTTATTCAAGTCATTAATTTGACTTAAAAGTTTGTTCTAATAACGGCTTTTTATACGAAAAATTCCCTAACAAATTAAAAATTATGGTTAAAATAAAAATAATTAATGGTTAGTTAAAAATAATTAAAACACTGGTGACCCAATTTACTCCATTTATGAATCGCAGTAGGTTAACTTAGAAAACTAATTATTAAAAATATTTATAAACCTCAGATTTATATAAAAATATGCGATTATTCTGTTTCTATTAAAAAAATGAACATTTTTGTAAAACAATTGTATTTTTAAAATTTTTTTCTGAAAAAAATTGGGTTTAAAAAGTTAAAAATCGAATTTTAAAACCTAAATTCCTCCATCATCTATCTCTTAATTATTTATTGAATAAATTAAAAATATCAATAGTATGTTTTCTTTAAGATTTGATCATAATGATTTTAAAATAACTCCAACCTTGAAATTCCTTAAACAATTTCAAGTTTCATAAAATGCATGATAATTTAGTTTTAGTATCATTTAGGGACCAATTTTACAATAAAGACACAACACTGATATATAATATTTACATGCGTGGGAACTCTATATATTTCTTCTTCTACCGTGAATTCAAATAACTAATAAACAGGTACATAAAAATTATGATTTTTAGTGAATTTCATCAAAATCGGACTATTAGTTTCCGAGATATGAGTCATTAGACACAGAACCCCTTTAACTTTATTAAAATAAATTTATCAACTTCTTAAGGCGTGGAAAATAAAATTATTTAATGGAAAGGCACAAATGAAAATATTCCAATAAGGAAGAAAAGGTAATGAAGTAGTACTTTTATCAAAATTTAAAGTCAATGAGCGATTCGAAAATTTTATCGCTGTTACTCTCTAGGTATAAAAACTTTAAAATTCCTATTAGCTTATGAATGTGGACTAAATTGGATGATTCAAATGATTCAGATTTCACGACAGGAATGTAAATAACTATTTCAAGAAGCACACGTGGAAAGATTTCGGATGTTTTCATGCGAGAAGAATTCATTCAACGAAATGTTTATTACGTTAGGATTATAGGGGATATTAAACAGCCTAAATAATTGTTATTAAAATAAATATTGTTGTTTGGCTTCTATTACCGTATATTAGTATTGTTCCAATTGAATAATATTGCAAAATACCTGCTACTTTGCTCGGACATAGTTGCCTGAGTGTGCATTTATTTATTGTAAGAATGCTTCGGAGGATTTTAGCCCTATACTTTTAACCAATATTTTGTAAACAATAATTGTAAAATTAACGTCGCGTCATTAAAAAAAAAGAGTAATGAAATAAAATTGTTATAATGAACCAAGTTATTTTTATAATACACCATAAAATAAAAAGTTGTTCCTGTGCTAATAATTTTGCTGAGAATAATACAATATGATACTTATCAGTAGCCCTAGAATTTATTTCATGAAACATCTATGGTATGAATCCACTAGGTGATTTCCCTCTAGAATGAAAATATCGAAATAGTAGCAAGCAGTCAAAAGTTACGTCCAAACAAACATAAAAAAGTGTGCTAAAGAATAGAAAATAAGGAGAAATAAGCTGCAATATAACTCAGTTCCTATTTAATATATTGATATAAAATGAAGTAGAATTAAGGATTCTGAGACGAGTGCGAACAAATTATGACCTAACGTCAGTTGAAAAAATACACAGGGAAAACAGTTTGCGTTCAAAATTAAAGTATCGAAAAAAAGTCGATGTTAATTTCCAAAAAGAAACTAGAATTTAAAACATTAATTTCCGATAGAAAAGCAAACTTCGCTGTTATTTTATTAATAATTTTTTTTCTTTACTACCCTATCCTTCCTATTTCTGAAAAATAATTGTTTAATCGAATACATTATTTGTAACGATTAAATTGATTCTTCTAAACAGCCAAACGTATTCACACCATTCATTTTGTTTCTTTATTAAAGGTTGAGATATATCAACGGGTCCCTAGGAATGCTATACCACACAGCTAATAAAAGAAAAAACTTAAAAGATGTACTTCTTGGTATATAATAGTATATGAAAAATTATGTTTCAATTCTTTCTGTATAAACGAACTAAAAGGAAGCAGATAAGGCATGTTATAAAAGGATCACTGTTTTAAAAATAATAATAAAGAAGAAACATCTTTCTTGTAAGTTCTTTAGTAAATACTTTAAGCTGTTGGTTCTGTGGCCTGTTACGCGACACAAATCTTTGTCGTATGAGCTAAAAGGAATTGTATTCCTTAGTATTTACCAAACTAAACCTCTAAAACAACAATGTCTCTTAAAACTATTTCTTAGAAATGTCGAGATATTGAAACCCAAATCCCTTAAAAGCTGACACGTGCCGTATTCGTGGAATACAAGCTTCACCATATGAGATATAAATAACCAGAGTCTAGATTTTCAATGGAAATCTCCCGCTCCCTGCAAGCCCAGCCCCTTCATTCCAGGAATTTTGATTGGTGCCTAGGGGAGGTGGGGGCGCTAGTAGCGACCACTTTGAGTACCCGGTGCTTGGAGGTAAAAATCCCAGAACCCCCTAGAGCATTGTTTTCACTGCAACAGAGGTGAAGATTGCAATTTTAGGCAGTAGACAAAAGTCGCAGTTAGGACTTCAAATGAAGTAAAGTCATTAGGGGGAGTTCTGATTGTGCTCTTTCTACGCACCTTCTTCCCATCTCGAAGGTTTCATTGAGGTAAAGTATTTTTTTAAAATAGTTTTAGTAGATATTTTTATATTTATTGTTAGATATTTTATGAAATTTTTTTAGAAAGTGGACTTTTGCGAAAGAGATTTTTAAGTTACTGTATAATTAAGTTGTCAATACATTATTTCTATACATATAGTTTTGAAATTACCTATAGACATAATTTTTTTTTGAATTGTAGAATATCTATTAAAATTGACTTTTGTTGTATAGTTTTTTATGGTCATCTGCGGACTTGGAATTGAATAGGATTTGTGGTAAGCGGGGAGTTTGAATTCAAAATGGGCCAGATTTGTTTTATGTTAAACTATTTGAAATAACGTTTTGGTTATATTTCATGTTTCAACAGTATCTTTGACATCTATCTTGATTTTTTTAAACTTCCAGTTTAAGATCGTTATAACAAAACGATCTATTTTTAAAGTATGAAGAGAGTTATTAGCAAATACATTGATAAAATATCCTTTTCATGACTTTAGAGAAATTGGATTACAAGGCTCATTCTATGTTAAATTAGTTATGGTAAATTGGTACATTTAAAGAATGTATAAATTTTATTAAAATATTTTATGAAATGTCGTAATAGAAGAGTTTCGTTGTTAAATGACTTAAATGAAAATAATAATTACACAATTCCTACAATTTCTTAAATATAGAAATTCAATAAATTATGTGTTTAAAATATTTTTATGTTTGTTGTTTTAGAGGAACAGGCAAGGATAAATTGAAATACAATGCTTTTATGTATTATAAGTAATTGATATTTTTGTTTATCAGATTATCTGTAATATTTCAAATAGATAAAACTATGGTTGCAGTTTTGACATTATTTTAATATATGAAAACAGTTATCGAACTGTGTACTTCATATTGTGTCCATAGCATTAATATTATTTTAATTATCAATTGTCATTATTTAATGACTTTATAATAAAAATAATTTCATATTCAAATTTTAGTTTACATTTTAAAAGCATAACACAGAGTGTGTTAAAATATTTTTGACATCTTTTAAATTTTTAGTAAATGTAATACATTGTAAAAAAAAGTGTAATTTTGGTTAAAATTACCGTATATTTTACGGTTTAAAAGCGTAAAAGTAAATTTACGGTTTAAAAGCGTTTTCCTATACCAATTTAAGTTTAAAACTGTATTAAACTGCTTTAATACGGTTTTTAGCAGTTTTAAACAGTTTTGATACGGAGTTAAACCATATATTTTGAGGTTTTAAACTTAAAATCCAGCTGCTGGCTTTAAAAAAATATTTTTTACAGTGTACACTGTAAAAAAAGGTACTTAAAAATGAGTACCTGAACCTACTCGATTTTCTTTGAGTACAATTGCATCGCAAATGAATGATGACGTACTCAAATTTAAGTGACCGTACTTTCTCAAAAATGAATGTAATTTAATATTACTATCAGCTTTCCACATTTTTTTATGTTGATTGCTTAAATGGAAACTGTGCAATTACAACTCAATTATCTTACTTCCCTTTCTTTTGGCACACCTTTTTAACTCTTCTTCTATCTATAACTTCTTCAAGTCGGCCTGTAAGTTTAACGGATAAGAGCTGGACTGATTTGTATTAGAATCTGGGTTCGATTTCCGGTAAGTTTCGGTTGTAATTGTCGATATTTATTGAGAGTGATTTATGAAGGCAGCCTACGTAGACTAGCATCTGCTCTTTTATTCATTTTTACTCATTGTACTCATTTTTGAGTACAGATCTTTTTTAAAATTGAAACTTACGTATTCGGAGCCATGATATGCATCGAATGTATTCAAAAATGAGTAAATTTTACTTATATTTGAGTACCTATTTTTAACAATGTATAGTTCACATTTTAAAAGAAAATTCATTTGCTTTTTGTTTTAAAACACATGTAGAGTTTCAAATCTTTCGAATTAATACAAAATAAGCCGTTGAAAGTGAAAATCTTTTAAACGGTATAAAAGCAAACAGGCATGAAAAATCAATTTATTACAGAGATACAGTTTTGTAAAGAATGATTGAATTTAAAATTATTGTTTTTCAAATATGTGGTAATCTATCAGCACACGCCATTGCTTTTATTTCACAAAGAAATTTTTCATTATCTAAAATAGAAAACATTAAGTTGTAGGCTTGATGTCTAACTAGGGATTGTTTTAATTGCGGTAATATAACATGATCGCTAAGGCTGTGGAACAGATCATATTTATGTCAAGCTGTTTGAATACACGGACCATTATTTAGTTATTTTCAAGCGCTGTTTCAGAAATTCGAAGTGGCGCAGTAATGCCTTTGTCATCTATATAAAAGAAGGCAATTAAATTCCAAATACTATTATTTTAAATTAAACTTTTATTCTATCCCAGGTAAAAATATCAGCAACAATTTTTTATATATAATACAACTTAACATACACAGTGTTTTAGACAATTGCTTTCATTTCTGAACTTTTACGCATTATATAAAAAAAAACTCCATCATTTCCACAGGAAAGCAACATTTCTCAATTTGGCTGCATTAAATCTTTAAGTATGATTAAAATAAACTACATTAACACAAATTTTGTGAAGGTTTTTGGTGATATTGTTTTTAGCTAAAAAGAGTCCGTGTCTTAACTCAGTTAGAAGAGAGAGAAGAGAGAGAGGGAGTGTGTGTGTATCGTCCTATCTCAACATGAAGATCTAAAGATTCTTTATACTCTTCATGAGTCAGCATTTTTTTTGTTTCGATATCAATACTAATCGACAGGCTAGAAGCATAATCTCTTAGCGTAAAGGATCATTATTCAGAATTATTAATTAATAATGCAAAATTAATAAAAGAGTATTGTATTTAAATACGAAAGTATGATAATTTTAAATTCTATTCGAAATACTACACATTTTGGAAAAATACTACCTACTATGTAACAGCCCAAGAAATAATTTGTTTGGAATATTTTAACTGATTTTGACTATATTTGAAACCAGCGTACTAAATATAGTCAAAATCAGCTAATAAAAATCCAACTTTTTTTTGTCTACTAGTGAATTAGTAAATTAAGTAGGTTATAACTAAAACCAAAAATATATCCCTGAATTGGTTTAAGGGGATGGGCCACATTTGACTTTAATTTTTTTTTGTAGATACCATTATCATTTTTTTCACATATGTAGCTAAGTATATCAACCTAAACACATGATCAAACATTAAAAAATAAAAATTAAAATTAAATAACAAAATTTACAAAAAAGTGACGTTTCTTATTTTCGATATGAGTCAATAAAATATTTTTTGAAAAACTAAATTTTTGCAGTTTTATAAACAAAAATATGTGTTTAACGCTTTCGCTGTCACAATAGTAAAACAAATAGGTGCCCAAGGTGCTACATTTTTTTTATTCTTGATTTGTTTTTAAAATTATTCAAATTTATGCAAAAACATGCAGGGGAATTTTGAAAACAAATAATTTTCCTATGACTTTCATGCGTAAGTTGTATGTAACTCACGGAGCGTCAAGTTCAATATGGGCGGTGGCAGCAATGGTAAAATATACAAAAAATAACATTTGAATGAAAAATAGAGAACAAGATAAGTTTTTTGTCAAGGAGGACATGCAGAATGTGCCTACAGTAAGATTTCATGGTTTTAAATGAAGTGTATACAATTTACAGCACGAATACCGTAGTCTGTGATATGAGTTACATTTAACTCCCGAACCTCTTGGACAAACAAGTCGAGAGTTAAATACTACTCATATGGCAGCTAAAAGGTTAACAAAACGCTTTACAATTTTTTTTTTATTTGTAAAAGATTTTTTTTTGAAAAATGATTGAAAAAATCCCTAATTTCACTCGTCAAAATATTTTTTTAAAAAATACAAAAAATGTATATATTTATATATCACTAATTCCTTAAAAAAATTAATATGTTGGAAAATACACTGTAAAAAATTTGGAACAGTTTCTTCAAATAAATCAGAAATTCAAATTAATTTAAACTTAAAACATGACAAAAATAATCAATGATAAAAATGAGTTAGAAGTTATAAATTCTAGCAATTTCCTACCAAAGCTTAAAATTGATTCTCAAAAAATAATTAGTTGTACATTTGCGCATTAAGTATAAATATAAGTTTGGTGTCGTTAAATGAAAAATAAATTGAAATTTTGAAAGTAAATAATTTGTCCAATAAACCCTTACAAAAATTGCTCAAGTCCGTTGAACAATTTATATGTTAAAAAGTAAATACTGATTGAATTCCAGACATTGACATTGTGTGAGTGTGTGTAGTGCGGTACAGACAGTACACATACGTATTATTAAGTAAATGTACGGTAATAATAAGATGGATATTTTTGTTCAGCATTTATGACGTTTTGAATTTGTTATAGAATAAAAAATATCTACTACAGCTCATTACTTATAATTAAATTTTTCTAGAAATTTTGCATGCTTAGTGAAATGAATGAAAAATAGTTTCTTGAAAAGATAATAATTCAACTAGTTTTTGACCATTCTTAGTACTACAGTTAACTTTATATTTCATACTTTGAAAGCATTCAGTAACGGCTAGACACTTTTTTGTGCAATAACTTGGCAACCTTGAAATATATTCTCACTTTTTGACTTTCACATTATTGCAAGATTTTCATAGTGCTGTAAAGAAATGTTTTTAAAATATCCCAGTTAATATATAGAAATCTTACAATAACTTATTGAATACAACATACTAATTAATTAATAATGGTTATTATATAAGGAATATATTTTAAATAAACAAAGTATTTAATAACCTTTAATTTAAAACTTATAAATGGATGGTATAATTACACTTTAAAGGCATTTTACGTGTAGGAGGTATCTGTCTATTTTAAGTAATAATGTAGTTAGATCTGGACAATATAATAAAATTTTATAGGTAAATTTTTTTTTTATTCCTGACAAAGTGAAATCTTAGTTTTATTGTGTTTAAAAATGTTACAGGACGCAACTGTACACCTCTCCTATGCGACTTTAGCCTACCTCCCACACGTACAATTGCGTCAAATAGTTTTTTAAACCGACCTCTTTCGAATCTCATTCGTGTTTAGGAAGGATCTTCGTCCTTTGGAAAAGGCATTTTTAATTTCAACGAAACTTTCGCATCATTTAAGTTACATTTATAATCTCTGTTTTCATTTTAATAAATATTTCAGTGTAAAGTGTTGTAATATATAGGAGTACTAATTTACATGACATTATGCGTAGCCTTTTATGAGGTTTTGAAACCACTCAAATACGAGTTTTGTGTTATTCCACTACTTTCTTTTTCACATCACTCCCCGAATTCTTTTAAATAACTCAAACGTAATTATTGCAATTTCCGCAAACAATTGCCGTTATTTGCATTTTAAAATAAGGCTAATCCCTTGATAATAGTCGACGGTAAAAGTTTATTTTACTGACTAACAATGAGAATTGAAAATCTATTATTTCTAACGTCGGTTGAATGCGAAGGAGCGAGTCGTGTTTCGATCTCTTTGTCGACATTCTCAAAATATCTTTGATTTTTGAAGCATGTATAACTACTGTGCATGTGTACTCATAATATTTACAACATATGGGGTCATATATAGGAACATACAATTATTATTTTAATTATTCATAACATCTGAAATATGTATTTTTGTAAACAAGTTTTTGTACTTTACCGTCATCTTTTCTTAACTAAATTCTTCAATCTCTGTCTTTCTCTACTAAGTGCACACAAGAGTAAAAATAGATCCATAATTATAACTAAAATCTTATTTTCTGCAATTTCCATGTGTATAGAAGGAAGTGCATGTTAAAAGGAGTTATCCAATATAAATGCAATTTTCTTTGAAAAGCAATTTCTATTCTCACTTCAAATCCTATTTCATTAATTACTTTCCTCTAATTAATGCTTTTATTTCAATTACACTCAAATAGAGCTATTTTTCTACCAATTACTATAAATAAAGAGTTTAAAGATCCGGAAAAAGATTTTGTTAGTCGGCTTAAATGCTATTATTTTATTTTATTTTTATTTGCTTTTGGGTTAATTTTCATTCTTGAAAACTTGTACATGTTTCACGAAATAAATTAATATACCGCTCATTTTTATTTATTGGATTCTTCATTTGTTTATAGTTTTGTGAAAGTTTTAAAAAAGTTATCTTATTTATGAATAATTTTAATCATATTAGTAAATATTGATAACATATGACATGTTTTACATAAACAGTCAAAAATACTCATAATGGGATTAAAAAATGAATTCCTAACGTAAGACAAAAGTTAAAAAATATTACCAAAGCAACGATAAATTAAGTTCAAAGTGGTTTGATTCAAAGATTGGAGATTTAAAAATAAACACCCTTCAAGTATGAAAAAAATGGGTATAGGCTGGTAAATAAGTATTGATTATATAATTTGTTTTCTTATCAGAAAGGAGCGTTATAATATGATATAGGAAGATGCGGTATAATACATCACTTTGGACTATAATTCATCAAAGTGTTGGCACTTTTTTTTTTTGTTATCAAAATTGGCTCCTGACACCGTATATTTTGATATCGAATCTGGAGTTCATGAAAAGTTTCCACAATAGATATTTTTGAAAATTTCAAACAACATTTTTACGATTTCAAAAAAACCGAACAAAATCAAATTTTCAAACACTTTTTTTTATTTTTGATATTTTAACTGATGTTTATCATTAATTTTTTTTCATACCTAACTGCAATATCTCATAATTTATCAGGAACCGAACCCAAGACGCAAGACCGACCAAGTATTAGACAGATTATTTCTTTATCCTTTTATATCAGAGAATAGAGGTATATTAACCAATAGAATCCTTATTAATAGTTTTTAAAACTAATGCGTATGTAAATAGACGAAAATTTAAAAAAAAATTTAAAAGTGTTTTTACATTTGCAAATATTACCGCACACTTGTATAAATTTATAGAAGGTATGCGAGTCTAAACCTGACATTTTAAGAAATTTTTTTCAAATAAAACTTATTTTTTAATTAAAAAAATCTTAGTATGGTTATAGTCAGTGGTTAATAAGTTTTCAAACAACTGTTATAATGCCAGAAATTGTCATAAAAGCTATTTCCAAGCAAACATTATTTTATTATAACCATTGACGTGCTTCTAAAGCTGACTCCCACATTTTGTAATGAACCTAAACCTGACACCCATATAATATTTTTTCTAAACAAACTCAAAATATATTTATTGTTAAAAAGTGTTTAAAACTGTTGGAAATATAAATGAAACATCAATGTTATAATCTATAAAATATGTGAATAAAATAAACAAGATTTGTTTTGGGATATTTCCTCGATATCAAGAAGTTATTGTAAATAAACTATTACTGGTTTATTTTGACATTTTACAGTAGAAAATGTTCAAATACTTTTAAAAGTTTAAACTAATGATGAGTTAGGCCAAATAAACTATTAATGCAATATTTATTATCATATTGGAGGGAAAGTTTTATAGTGTTCTGCTGCCAGAACATCCATCATGAAACTTTCCCTCCAGAATTATAATAGTTATGCCAATAACCTGTTGAAAAACAGCTCAGTATAACCTATTACAAAAATAAGTACCAACCTAAAACATCGAAGTTGTTTTATTTTCTTATTTCAAATCAATTAAATAAAAGGTGTCAGCTTTAGGCTCACTTAGCTTAAGTACATGTTTTTTCAGCGTTAAATGAATTTCCAAATTGATAGACAATTACAATAAAAACAAAAGATTTATTTTTAGTAAGACACTTCTATCTTTGATTTCAATTGCGATGATTGGCTCACAATTGAGAAAAAAGTTTGACAATGGTTTTAATAAGTGGATATTTTATTTATGCTAAAACGATTTACATATCTACTAAAAATATTTTTTATGCATTGCATTTAATAATGAAAACACCATTAGATCCACATTTCGTTGTGACAGTGAATGGGTGTTTTGAAAATGTTTTAACTTCATTTTGACTTCGGTTTTTAAATAACATTGATATAAAGTATAAAAATAAAGATTTTTAAAGATTATTTATAAAATTAAAATATGTCAAAGTTTTATCAATGCAGTGTGGAATATGTGGTAGAATAGAAGTTAATATCAATATTTAATAAATATAAAATTGTAATGTATTTTTAACTGTCTGTGCCAAAAAGAGCGTGTTCTGCGTGTTAGTTTGTGAGTTTATTTATCTCTTGGCGTAATACCTAAGCCGTTTGATTGATTCCAACAAACAAATTATCATATCAATGTAATGATTTTGCAAGTTTTAACAGTAATAAAGTTGTTAATACAAATCCAATATTAGGCATAATTTTGTATGACGAGAAAACATAAATATTTAGCAAAACAAAACATTGTGATTAGTATCAATAAAAGTACATATTACGATGATTGCAAATATATGTAGATTAACGCAATAAAAGTTTTAAAGTTTGTTTTTTTATCAATAAGTACGATAAAAAGATAAAAAGTACGATTGGTAAAAATAGAAATAAAATATTTAAGTATGTTTGTTGCACTAACCTAAGAAATAAAATGTAACAAACAGTAATTATTTAAATTAAAAAAAACACCTTAATGCACATAACTAAAAGGAAGAAAGTATGAATAAAAACTATTTTGGGTTTACGAAATGAAACTGTATTATTTCATGCATATATATATTTTTAGATATATTTATACATAAAATATCAGATTGAGACCCATTTTATTAAAAACAACAACATTTTAATTGAAAAATTTAATTCCTTAGCAATATAACTAACTATTGATAGAATATAAATCTCCATTTACATCAAAACTATTTTGTAATTGCTTTTTAGGTAAACAAATTAATTTTTTTTAAATAATATTTTTTTAGATTATGAATATTTTCCATCTAAATCAATGACTATCTTGAATTGAGCATTTTGATACAAAATCCTTTAGTAAAGTTGTGCAAAGCAAAATTTTCAGCACTTTACTTAATAATTAATATTTAACCTTAATTTTATTACAGTGTTTTTAAACAAACAAGTAAAAGGAAATATGCAATCATACCATTATTTTAATTTTGAAGAATTTTTGATAACAGAGGTTTTAAATGTGAGTTCTAAACATACAAGTTTTTAATATTAATGCAATTGACAAAAGAACATCGAACCGAATTTCCTAAACGTTGTTTGAAAAAAAAATTGCCGAGAATTTGAGCAAAATTAAAATTTCTTCAAAGAATTAAAAATATTATAAATTTTATGCTGTAAAGTAATACAAACCAAAACGGTATAAATGTTTCAATGAAATTGTCTATTACTTTGAAACTGATCTCTTCATGTAATAATAATAATAATAATAATATATATATATATATATATATATATATATATATATATATATATATATATATATATATATATATATATATATATATATATATATATATATATATATATATATATATATATATATATATATATATATAAACACTTATGCAAAGGTCTCTTGCAAAAAAGAGCAAAGTCTAATTGATATAAAAACTAAATATTAAGGCTTTGCTTAATTATGTCTCTTATCTTCCCATTGGACAAATCATATTCGCAAAAATATTATGATTTTTTTAAAGATAAGTTGCCATTAGTGTTTGGTGCACTTACTAATTTTTCGCTAATACAATTTTCGGAAGCTCATGTCTATTAGGGTGCTACTATTCTGCTGTCAGTAGTTGCTGAGTGATAATTTTTATTCTAATTAATTTTCTATTACCTAAACTAATTAAATAAGGCAATTAATACTAAACACAGTCTAATGGCTTTGAAGTGCTTAGAAGGAGTGATGCGGGCTAAAACGCGATGGCCATGTTTGATTCCCTTAGTTTACTCTTCAAAAGTGATCTGCAGTACTATTCAATAAAATATTCGCGAATATGAAGCAATATACATTTTGAGGTGCAGGTTGGTCGGTTAATTAGCGTCGCTTAGAGCTGCACATTGGGTTATTGGCGGAAGTGCGAGGTCTATCTCGAATGAAGGACTCTGGATATAACACTTTGATAAAAACAGCAAAGTGCAACATTTCATTTTACAGGAGTCCGTGAGAGTCTCTTCAAAGATGAGTCATCAGAGATGAGACTGTCAGAGCAGCAATGGAACTGCAGAAAAGCTTCAGTCAAGGTCAGAAGTCGTTGCAAGGATGATAACAAGCTACAATTGGCGTACGCCAGTCAGATGTGCGACATATATATCGCGAGACCATCGAATCGTTTGGCAGCACATGATTTGACACATGCGTATGACTTTTAGATCCCCAGTCGTCTTCTAAAGTTCTTTTGGTTGGCGTTATCCCAAGAGACCAGGCAACAACGGGAAATGAATCAACCTCACCGTTAATGCTCTGATTTGTAAGGGAGTCCATTAGGTTCATATTTCCCTATTTTAGCCCTACGAGCCTTAACGAATGAATTCGGTCGATCCTCAAATGGAATGGAAACGTCGATTATGAAAACTGTTCTTTCAGGGCACTGAACCATAAGATCAGGTCGGAGGGCTGAATTAGTTCCAGGAATGGTTTTGTTAATTGTAACATTGCCGGTGGAGCTCGGTTGGGCAGCACCGCCTTGCCTCGGTGATAAATGAATGATATTTGTGTCTGTTTGTTGTGGAAGGTTTATAATATTCTTCCGAACCTGTGAAATTACTCTATCTAACTTTTCAGTATCGGATTTGAGCAGGGAAGTTTTGATGAGCAGGTGGTCAAGCTTCGGAATCATATGGCCACGAATTTCCCACAAAATCTGCCAGGGAACAAGGAGAACATTTTAAAGATGCCGCTTCTAACTTCCCAAATTTCATCAGAGTGATGCGGGCGAGAACGCGATGACCTTGTTCGATTCCCTGAGTTCTTTCTTCAAAAGTGATCTGCAGTACTACTTAATAAAATAAAATAGAATAGGACGTAATAAAAATTTTGAGGTGAAGGTTGGTTGGTTAATTAGCGTCGCCTGAGCTGCACAAAAGGCTATTGACGAAGGTTCGGGGTCTATCTCGAAGGAAATACCCTGGAACACTGTCTCGTATTCTTGAACCATTGTCAGATGACGAAGACAACACTTGAGCTGACATTGACCCAACCTCAATAAGCTTCAGGACATTGAACCCCGATCAGATTTAACGTGCACTAGTTACGTATACACTCGGGTGGTAATTGAAGATATTTGTGGATTACTTTTGTAATTGTGAGAAATATGAGATTTTGTTGGTGAACATAAAAATATTATAATGTAAAAACCCAAAAAAACATTATAAAATGTGTTGCCAAAAACAACTAGGCCTATTTAATTGTCATCATTGCTGAACTGGTTCAATGTTCAGCTTCTGTTGTGTGGGTCAGTTCTTGATGACTTCATAGTACTGTTGGTACTGATCAGAAATGTAATCACTCATATTCACATCTTGTATTTAACTCTTTTCAACACAAACCAAAGACTTTAATGATTTTTATGCCACTACGGGTTGATTTAGAAAAGCCCTTCTAACACAAAGCAATTGGTCTACTTTTGCAAATATGAAAAAAATAAATAAACTGAGTTAAAAAAAAATGACTTTCGCCCTATTAACAAAAACCGATTAATATTTTCTCGAAATGTACTGGTTGAAATCTTATTAAATGTTGACATAGGAACGTTTATAAATGAGCATAATTTTATACGATTTCGAGATATATCTTAAGAACATTTTTGAAATAGTCGTAAATGTCGATTGCTATTTTTTTTTCAAGATAGCATTTTTCTACACTGTTAAAAACTATTACGACCTTGCACTATTATTTGGTACCCATTTAGAACCAACATTTGGCGCTTAGTTTCACTATGTTAAGGTGCTACCACGGATACCATTTATTGGTGAAACGTTGCACCAAAACTCATATTTTCGCTCGACCATTTTATGGTAAAACGTTGAACCAAAATTCGCATTTTCACTACCCCATATTATGGAAAAACACCAGTATAATTTGTTGGATGTTCTGGAAGGTTTTTCTTGTATTTTTGAAGCGAAGCGGGCAACCCTCCGATCGCAAGACCACTACTTTTGTACGTTTTTTTGTCAAGTCCACCGCACGGACTCAAACTAGCAATCTTCTGATTACCAGCTTAACGCCTTTATCCACTGGGCACCCGGGTCCCTAATGCGAGAGGATTGAGGGGATTCCCCGGTTGAGAAATGAAGGTTGAAGTTTAGGAGATTGCACCTTTTATTGGTAAAAGCTGTGCTATTCTCGATCAAGAATTTTTGGTTCAACCTAGATTGCCCCATAATATGGTGTAAGTTGCTGCAGAGCAACAAGATATGGTGCAACGTTGAACTAAATTTTTTTAACAGCATAGAAGTCATATAAAAATTAGAAAAATAATTGTTTGAGTTTAGTTAATGTCCTTTATTGATTTTTATATTATTTTGCTATTTTCATTGTTTATCTATTTCTAACTCTTAACAAAATACTAAATAAGTACTAAATAAGTTGAAATTTTTCTTTTCAGACGAGGAAAAATAGTTTGTATTGCGTCAATCAACTCTGCAAAAGCATAAGAAGAATGCACGTTGTTATGCCCTACAGAAATTAATAGTTTTAAAACAATCTGTCTGAATATTTAAGTAATCTGTTGAAACATTAAAAAACTGCAAATACTAAACATATTGGTTAAAATTATTATTTTTTTAAAATTATAATTTTTTTTAAACTAGTATTTTTTTCGTTAATTAAAAATACTGTTTCTATTGATTACACAAATTACATAATATTTATAAAACATTAAATGGTATTTTATTTGAAATTGCTTTCAAAATTTTACTTCTGAATTACGAATTCCTATTATTTAAAAAAATATCATTTAATCAAATTAATAACTTAGAATTACTCACTAATTAATCTTTCAAAAAAGAAAACGTGTAAACATGGAGAAAGTGTACAATCCTTACGTAAATTGTACTGGCGACAGAGAGAAATGCTTATACAACTTGACCGATTTCTATTACGCTTACGCTAACTACACAGACGCAATTTACTTTAAATATCCCGGTGAAATGCTAACTCCTTGGATCATCAACGATTATTTTTTTCCAATCATCGCCACTTACATCGTAACATTTATCCTGGGCCTTGTTGGGAATATCATGGTAATGGCTGTCATCCTGGGAGATAAGGCATCTCGCAACGTGACCAGTGTGTTCTTGGTGAGCCTGGCCATCGCTGACCTCTTGCTGCTGGTTATCTGCGCACCGTTGGATGTAGCCCACTATTTCGTGGTACAGTGGGACAGAAAAGGCACCGTCTGTAAGCTAGCTGCCTATGCCGAGACCGTTTCGGCATTTGCGTCTGTTCTCAACTTGCTGGCCGTGACAATTGAAAGGTAAATATAAGAGACTTTCTTGTATTATATTTAATTATTTCAGACTGGTTATTGTGTAATGGTCAAATAATTACAAATTTACTTCAATTTTTAAATGTGTTTCGTATGTTCTTGAGTGCCATAATTAGTCATCTTTACAAGAACTTTACTTTACATGATGATTGCACAAGTATTGATAAGGATGGGTCTATCTATACCTGTGGTTTGAAACAAGAACGACCAATGGCAATTATATCAGTTTTTAAAACTGTTTTGAATACATCAATTTTAAACTTCTAAATGAAGTAAAAACTAATATTGTTAGGGTTCTCTATCCCTTAAAATCCAACAATTCATTGATTTCCGTCACGTTTCAGCAAGGATAAACCTCAAATTTTGAAACCCTTTTTCTCAAAATTGTTTCATTTCTTGTTTCAAGTCAGAAATATGTAATAATTATATGTAATAATAATTATATGTATGTCTAAATGAAGTAAAAACTAATATTGTTAGGGTTCTCTATCCCTTAAAATCCAACAATTCATTGATTTCCGTCACGTTTCAGCAAGGATAAACCTCAAATTTTGAAACCCTTTTTCTCAAAATTGTTTCATTTCTTGTTTCAAGTCAGAAATATGTAATAATTATAACTTTTATAATATATTACCTTTTGCAGTAGTTGTCAAGTAGAATCCTAAGCCAAATTCTCAACTGTATTCTTGATTCTCTAATCTAATAAGTAAAATAAAATTTCTTAAGATGTTATTTATAGTTGAAAAGTATTGTGCTTTAAGAAAAATTAGGGATAACATCTAGATAAAGTGGTAGCAATCGAACTAGGAGTTCGAAGAGGGTGCAGTGTATATGATCAAAATAAACAGAGTTAATCGGAATTTAACGATAATGTTGTGTGAGTTGTAGTCGAAAACCTAGTCTCGAAAATTGAAAAGTTAGTGTGGAACAATTGTGAACTGTGTGTTGTTTGTGAAAGTATGTCTCATCGTAAGTTCATTGTTCCTTCAATCTGAAAGACTTGTGTTTTGAAATTGTAACCTATTCTAAAAGAAAATATGCATGCATAAAATAATATAAAATACAAGGCTTTAAACATATAAGAATCATTACATAAAGTATTATCAATTCTAGTAAGAGAAAGTAAATTTAGAGTGTCAAGTCATAAATTGAACTTGACCGTGAAACACAATATACAGAACAGCACTGCCTCTATTGTATAAAAATATCTAAGTAATGTAATTTTTTAATGTAAGTTTTTGTTGCGATTATATTATATTTTTAAGGATAAACTTTAAAAATATAATATAATCGCATTAAAAACTTTGTTTTTTCCCCCAGATTTCTGGTGATTGTTTTTCCTATTCGATCTCGATCCTTGTGTACAATGCGTAACTGCCGTAGAGCAGTGATTGCAGTATGGAGTGCATCTCTTGTTTTTGCATTCCCAATAATATTTGCCAAGGTAAGTGCATTCTTATTTTTCCTTACTGTAAAGGATGAAATAGGGATAATACACTGTTAAAAATAGGTATTCAAAAATAAGTAAACTGTACTCATTTTTGATTATATTCGATGCTGACCATAGCTCCGAATACAAAAGTTTCATTTTTGAAAAAGACATGTACTCAAAAAGGAGTAAAAATTAATAAAATAAAGTATCTTGCCTACATAAATCACTTTCAATAAATATCAACAATTTACACTTACCGGGAATCGAACCCAGGTCCGCAGCACCGCTGTCTTATCCGTTAAGCTATAAAGGCGACGCGAAGAAGTTATAAACAGAAGTAATGTTAAAAAGGTGTGCCAAAAAATGGGAATTAAGATAATTAAATTGTAATAACTCAGTTTCCATTTAAGCAATCGACATCAAATAATGTGGAAAACCAACTTCTGAACAAATATTTTAAGTTTGTCAGGTCGCTTTGTTAAGATGGCTTGAACAGAAGCTGAGATTAGCAATATTAAATCACACAGTTAATTTTTGCGAAAGTACGATTACTTAAATGTGAGTACGTCCTCGCTCATTTACGATGCAATTGTACTTAAAAAAACAAGTACGATCATGTACTCATTTTTAAACACTTTTTTTACAGTGTAGAAACGGATGGCAAATCAAAGTAGTTTAACTGATTTAATATGCGATTTTAAATACAAAAAAATATTTTTTTGGAATGTTAAAAGAAAATATCTAAATTGTTTTATCAATTTTTGGATATACGTTGCCACCTACATTTTGTGCAGTCTTTATTAATTTACTTTTCTGAATCTAAATATATATGTAAAACAAATGTTTGTACAATAAAAAAAAGAAATATGTATAAAATTTTATGATTTATGTTATTAATTCCTACCAGTTGAAATCAAATCATTTTATTTACACCTTTGTTGCATCATAAAACAGAATCAATTTCGTTACATTTATGAAATTGTAAAATATAACATAAAATTTATTTTGAGAATAAGATTGATTTTTTAAGTATTTATACATTCACATCATCTTAATATGTAACCAAATTTTTTTTTCTTTTTAGAGAACAAAATATAACAATACCTAAATCCATAACTGCAATACCCTTGCACATTTTTTATATCAGTGGTTCATTGGTAAAAACTGATTTTTAAGTCTCGTTTAGTATAGATAAAAAAGAAAAAACACACAAACAAGTTGGGTAATTTATACAAAAAATTTAATAGGGGAAAAATAGTGAAACTCTTTTGTCAAATAGGAGTAACCAATTTTAACAGGGTCGTACTTTCTTAAAGAATACATGAGATTTGAGTTAAACTAAAGGAAGGAAGTGTTGAAATGCTAACACAAGTAAGTAAATTATTTGAAATTCTAACATATCAATGTAATAATGAATATTAGTTCTAAATTTCTCGCAGAAAGTTTCGACTGCCAAAGTAATTCCCATTCTACACAAAAGAAATGTAACAAATGTGAGGTACTTCTATTTAATTGGTATTAAGAATACTTCAAGAGTAATTGTGCACCTCAACCTCACAGAATAGTTTGCAATTAGGTAGTCCAAATGTAGTTATATACAAACATTTAGAAAATGAAGTTTTTGTATCAATAGATACTTTATAACTTTGGCTTCAAATTGAAAACGTAATAAAGGAGTAAAAACTGTTTTTTACTAATAAAAACTCAAGTAAGAAGTTCGTAGAAGCAAAAGTGACTATATTCCGAAAACTGGAATATAAGCTTCAGCAATAGTTTGATTTCTGATTGGTTGAAATATAGATATAGCGGCTTTTGCTTCATCAACGAAAACAAGATGGCGTTGCTTACAGATGCAAAACCAGTTAAAAGCCTTAATGCAGTTGCAAAACAACTTATTTTAAAATTAAAATTTAGATTATAACTTATTCAATAATCTGAGAACGTATACATTTAATGAAATTTTTTAAAAATATTTTTTCTTCATTTTTAATAAAAAATATTATTGTATTGACAGTAGTTAAGTTTTGACAGTAGTTAAGTTTTGACAGTTTTAAGCGATTTATTCAAAAAATCTTTTAGTGCAAATAGCTGCTTTTCTACCTGTGCTACTCAATTGAAAAAAAACCTGTTTCCTCTCCTCTTCCAGAGCACGGTGACATACACCTTCACCAACTTCTACGAGAGAGTGACCATCTTTTCTTGCAAAGAATTGCTTGACTGGCGTGGATTTACAGTTGCAATCTATCGCTTCATCACTTTGTTTGGTTTGCCATCCCTCGTTATGATTACATGCTATACATGGGTAATTATTGAGCTGTGGATTAGCACCAGGACCATGAATGAGTTGACAAACAACATAAACAATATGTAAGAAATATTTGCTGATGTATTCTCGTAATGTTAGTTATTTTTAAATATCAGACAAATTACACGCTACTACATGATGTATAAAAGTTTCATATTCATGTCTCACATATACGGATGAAGTATAGCTCGGTCAATCTATTAAAAAAAATTCATCCATATTTAAGAATTAGTTGATCAAAGATTTGTTATTTTATTTGATTATGACATTTATTATAAAAACTAATTTCTTAAACAAGGGAACTTTGTGATTTTTTTTCAAATCAAGCCAGCTTACACTTAATAAAAATCTTTATTTTTAGAATATGAAACATCGTTAAATAAACAACTGATGTGCTACTTTATGTCTTGTATTATGGATAGACTGTTAAAAATGCATGCTAATTTTTGAAGAAACTTTCGTCATTTTTTAGGAAACAGACGGCTGCTATAGGATCCAATTAAATATTTAGCCAGACTGAGAAAATTCCTTTTGTCATTTTTTTCACTTAATTTATTCCGTCAAAAATGGGAACGATTTTAAATAATTACTCACGGGTGGACTCGAACCGAGAATCTCTCGGTCCGAAGTCTAACAATATACGTCTAAGAGCCACCGGAAAGGAATCTGAGTAAACTAGTTTCGCTAAAAATTTTAAGATTATTATTTCGTCAAAGAAGTAAAGTGATTCAATGACGAAACGATTGTCAAGTATGACAAACGTAGTATTCTAAAATAAAATAACAGTGCTATTTATGAGAGTGTCATGTATATTTGCAAACGTGAACTTTTTGTTATTTAGTGAGAAACAACAGCATGCAACCACTTCAAGGGATATTTCACGATCCGAATCCAGAAGCAGTATCAGTCAGGATCTTAAAATACAAGATATTACTGAAAGATACCATGCACAAGCTCCTGCTAAATCGTCGAGGTGGCAGGTAAAATCAAATGCGAGCCGTAAATTTTAATTTGCTTAAAAAAATTATTCGCATAAATGAAAATGTTATATATTTGCAATTTTAGTAGCGACATATACAACAAATCTATTTTTGAATAGGACTATATATATAACTATATTGAGGAATTGTTTAATATTCCTGTATTTATTCATAGAGTCCTTCAGAAATATTACCCGCAAATTATAAATTGGCAATTTTTTTTATATAAAAAAACATTTTAAATCAACTGCCAATACATATAAAAGATGTTAGAATAAAGTTAAAATAATTTAAACACCCTATTAAATGTTGTTAATTTTTACCAGAATTTAAGCTAACCGTGCGATAATTATCGTATAAACAACACTCCCCACCCCCACACACACCGAACTATTTTCTTTCCAACAAATCTTAAAAGTTTAACGCTTCTGCTCATTCATAGATGGTAGCATTATCAACGGTTTGTTTAAATAAACTCATTTAACAGTAGTTTAAATGAATTCTTTAAACGCATTTTAAAAAGACCCTTAATCTTTAAAAGGTGAACGTACGATTTGTCACTGCTTCTAAAAATTCCCTTTATTTTGACACCTCATGTGTTAAGAGCCGATGCATATTTTAGCCGTAAAAGGTATCTTTACTACATAAATAATATATATGAGAGTTGTTATAACAAATACCAGTTTTGTAGTTTTACGTTGAGAAAATGTGAATAATTCTCTAGCTACATTTTTATGTATAAATCTATTTAAATATTCTCTCTCAACTTAAATATACTTAAATGTACAAAATATTTTTTTGACATGAGCAAGAAACGAAAATTTGTTTTAAATATAGCAAACTACTTTTTTGGGTTAGTAAAATTATCTATAACTATAGTTAGAATTTTTAATGATTATTTTTATATTTACAGGTAATCAAAATGCTTATACTGGTCGTGATCTTGTTCTTGGTGTGCTGGGGTCCACGTTTAGTAATGGAGATCTATTTGAAATGCTGTCTCACCGATTACAGCAATGCAGCCTACACAATGAGATTCATATTTTACCTTTTACCCTTCGTACACAGCTGTCTCAATCCAATTGTCTACTGCTTCATGTCATCGAAATTCCGGGCTCGCTTAATGCAATGCTGTTGCAAGCCAAATCGCCCGGCTCCAAAACCCATCCAAATGAAGCACTCTGTATCGAAGAATGTGCAGTCTATTCCTGGGCCTGCAAATGCCGTCTCTTGCATCTCTTCCCATCCTGTATCCCCAGCATCCCTTGGAGTAATTCCATAAGAGCATGAAGTACAGAGAATCGATCGGCTGTCTCAATGAGGATATGCAAATACATTCTCTTAAATATCTTAGAAAGTTGTATTCTCGATCTTCTTTGTAACAGCCCTGTAAAAAGATTCATATGTATACATGGGTTTATAAAGAGCTATTGTCAATGGATAGTCTTCTAGGTGATTCGCAGGACCACATCTTGGATGTCATTCGAGGTTGTACTCCCAATCTCCTGCGAAAAGATGTTGAAAAAGAAGTTTCATTTTATAAAATAGTACAATGAATGGATGAACACCATAGATTGCACGTATGTGTAGAAATTTCCTGCTGTAGCCCCAACCTCCTTCGAAATAATTGCATTCTCGACAATTTGCTACAATTGTGATTCTTACGTTGTTACAGTGAGTGAATGCTCTTCTCAATGATCCCGAAGCAGCATTTTTCATTTCTCAGCATATGATCTGGTTTGTAGTATACTAGATTAAGTAGATCCTCTCTTCCATAATCAGTAGCTAGTCATATATATTCTCATTTCTATCTCTAAAATGATTTGAAGAAGCATTTAAAAAGGAATTGAATTGACATAACTTCTTGATTTTTAGAAGAGCTGAATATTAATATACTACAGTGAGAAGACCGTCGCTTCCCGTATAAATACCATTTCTTATACATCCCGTGTTATATCCCTAAACAATTAGGCATATGATCTGCCACGCATTCAAGGTTTCCTAATATGGTTCAATGAATGAACCGACCGTATCTTACAAATAAATTTTCATGTTGCATGTATCTATTTAGAAATATTTCCATAACTGAATTAGCACGCACTTGTAATCCTTAATATGTTACAGTGATTGGAACGTCTTCTTTGGGACCTGCAAATAGCGCTTTGAGTTTCACAGCATCGTATATATCAAACCTTGTTCAAACTAGTTTTATAAAAGAATATACTTCTAATTCTGCATTCATTTCGTTACTTCATCTCACAATTCAGCAGTAATACAAATTAAGTAAATGTTCCTCCAATGTCTGTAAATGTCCAATGTTTGTAATTCGCCTTTTGTATCTTCACTTTCTTGTTGTACAAAAACTTCCGTAAAAGAAAAAAAAAATCACTCCTTTTGTCAAATGTAGTAACTGTTACATGGACCACATAATTTGTCTCTCCCCAAGAGTATCTACAACTTCTTTTGAAACCGTTTGGTAAAATATATGGAATGCATTTCCAGCTCATTAACGAATACAGATGTATCTATTATTTATAATATACTATATTGAGGATGTTACTTTCTTCAGAAACCTTAAATAGTTAAAATTCTTAAAAGTTGTATATCCTTCTAACCCCTTTGAAGAATTTTCGTCAAAGAGTGAACATGTCCTTCTTCTTTATACCGTAGTAGTATTTTAGAATGCTAAAGTGAGTGTACTATATTCTCTAGAATACTCGACTCGTACATATCTTCCTGACTTGCATATCTCAACCTCATTTAAAACAATTATACAAAAGAAAATAACGAAATATGCTAAAAACCTTAAATAGGCAGTATCTTGTATCTCACCTAGATGTATCTTAAAGCTTTTTTGAAATAGCTCTGCAAAACAATTGACATGCACTTAAAATTTATATGGTACATAGAAATGATTCATAGAATCGTTCAGCACTTGAATTAATTCCAAGATTATATTTCCAATCTCCATGGAAGTGAATCTGTAAAAGTATAAAAATTCACCCTCTTGTGTAGAATCATATATACAGTGGATCGTATTCTCTATGATCCTCCTGTCATTATACAATTTTCCTTTACGATTTCAAAACTCATTTGAAGAAGCATTTTAGTAAAAGAATGGACATGATCCTCAACATTAGTTGCTTTCAATAAATATAGACGTTGTCTTTTGTCTATAATTGTAAGTTGATCCTCAAACTTTTGAGAATCAATACTTCGAAAGAAGAACATACGATTTATAATGAGTGGACCGTCTCCAGTAGGATACGCAAATGGAGTTTTGCATCTTATAGCTTGTTGTATATCAAATTCCTTGGAACCAGTTTCATAAAGGAATATACATGTTTTCATACTATATATTATGATGCATTGAATGCTCCGGTTATTGCATATTTCCAAGTTACAATTCAGAAAAAAGAAATTCAGTGTAATCGCTTCGATATTTTTAACATGCTTTAATGCCAGTGGACCATGCCAGTGGACCATCTCCTTGCATCCTCCTTAAAAACTATCTCTTGTAACTCTTTTCAAGTTGGAACCTAAAACACTTTCGAAGGAATTCTTTAAAAGAAACATAATGCACTCCATGTTTCTTAATGCTGTACTGTAAATGGACATCATATTGAGTTTCTTCCAATGAATATCCACTGCTTCTCTGAAACAGTTTCGTAAGAGATTTGACATGAACATCAGAGTAATAATATGATACTTCGACTGCCTCGTTATTGTCATTAATTCCCAAACTATACATTTAACCTCCTTTGCAGCTGTAAAAGAATAAACTTGTCTCACGCATTTACTGAACGTTTTATTAAGGGGACCGTCTCTTTTAGAAACATTAAGCAGTCATATTTCTTTCAAATTATATCAACAAACAAACTCCTTTGAAACATTTTTGAAAAAGAGTTGATATACCTGCGTGCTTTATATGCTAATTTTCTAAACTTATTTCACTTAGCTAAAGTGAGTGTACTGTCTCTTCTAGTAATTGCGCCCATGATATTTCTTCTCAAGTTGTAACCTTGATGTCTTAACATCTACGCAAAGGAAAATGATATACTAAACTATACAGTATTCTTTCTCATATATACCAACAACCTCCTTTGAAAGAGTGCAATAAAGGAGTTGAGAAGCACTTCTTCCTCAGTGCATGGTATATTGAGAGGACCGTTAATTCTAGGATCACCAAGTGATGTTTAAACAGTTCAGTAGAGTCGACACATCCGGATTGATTGTACTCACAGTGAATGAACATCTATTAACATTGTGGATCTCTTACCATACTCTATCCTGAATCCTCTTAGAAAGAACTCTCAAACAGTAAGTAGTACTTTTATCTTTTAGAAGTGTAGGGGAGACCGGGGCTTGTTGGCATTAAGGGTAAGTTGCCATTTTGTCTATACACAACACCACATCGCTCGTTATTAACGTTATACGACGCAGCTGTCTTAAAATTTAGTGCTGTCGTATAACTTTCTCTACAAATATTCGAGAAAAGATATTTCTCATAAAGTGAGTATATTTATACTACCATTACTTTTCTCTTATTGACATCTCTATGGAAAAGTAAGATTTTTTTAAGTCTATTTTAAGAAATTGTAGCAAATAATTTTTGTGTGTACATCCTTAAACTATTTTTAGTTTCAAGAAGAATTTACTTTGTGGCCATGTTTTTAAAAAAGTCTTTTGGGGTATATTCACACAGGAATTGAGGTTGGTAGGCATAGTGAAGCGTTGTTTTGCCAACTTCCCCATTCACAGTTTTTATTACTGTTATGTTATTTTTTTATGCTTTATTATCATTTTTGCTAGATAGATTTACTAATTACATAATAATTTGAAAAACAACCTAGTATTGTTCCAATTTGTGGACCATAGTTATGAACTGTGAGGGTTATCGGACCCTTATAATTTTTTATAAAATATCTGTGGTTTCGCCAGAAATTTTCAAATTTGAACTAGTTGAACCAAATTTTTTGTTTAAATAAAAATATTCTAACCACCCCGATCTCCCCAAAGCTTTTCTGAAACAGTTTATCAGAATAATTTACTCTTTCGATTTATAAAATGCCCATCGAGTGAATAGTTTCCCTTATTGACGTCCTTTCTTTCCCCCCTTAGGTTGTGCCACGAACCTCCTTCTTAACAATTACGTAAAGACAATTTACCACGTGTTTATAAGAGTACATAGGACTTACAGGTACCCTCCCAACGTCCACAGCTTCGTGAAAGAACATAACATTGAGTGCTAAACAAGTGTATAGTTAAGAGAACGAAACTATTTGCTGCAGAACTCGCAAATACTTTTCTTGAATTTCTGACCAGTAGCATCCTTAAACTTCATTAAAATAGTTTCTTAATCCTTTGACCGGGAAAAAAAATTCGAACTACCAAAAAGGACTATTTCATTTCATTTCTGAATTTGGGAAGTGTCAGCTGAAGTGATACGAGTCAAATATATATAGAAAATAAATGTTGTAAAGCGGAACAAATAGTCAGCTGCCATGTTACTCATCATCGTCCATTTGGGTAAGTTTCAAGCAGGATGAGTGGCACAGGTCATAGTCGGTCAAGGGATAAAAAGAGTAATATGTGCAGTGGGGGTGGGGGGGGGGAGCGGGGAGGGGGAAACCCGAACCACCCCTTCTTTTTCGGTTACTATTTATCGTAGGGCTAAACTTAATATGCCATTTTGTAGGGACTAAAGTCTACTACACAATGATATGCAAAACATTTGCTTAGAGGGCTGGCTTCCTATTAAAATACTCTCCAACTTTACAATTTTCAATAGCAGTACCTATAACGCAGAAATGTTTTTTACCCTCAAAATTACTAGATTTAAATTTTCGTTAATTTCCTACACTTATATGCGGAGATTTTAAATAATAGGTATCGCTCGCATTTGAGGGGTTACCTCCATATTGAACAAAGTAATATACGGACTACGAAATGAAAGACGCTGGTAGAAAGTTTTGACAGCAGCTGAGGTTTTTCTTATGGTGGTCGGACTTGCGTTATATCTTCTGGTGTTTTCTTCGTAATTTTTTTTAATTAGTTAAAATGTGATATAATTTATTTTGATTTTTGTTTACTCAATTCTAAGGATTCCTGATTTAGGGTTTTTATAGTCGGAGCGGATGCGGACGCGGGTGCGTGTGAAAAATGGAACTGTGATTCGAGAATACAAACCACGTGGTTCAGATTCTCGAATCACAGATCCATTTTTCACCCACACCCGCGTCGCATCCGCTTCGCCTGTAACAGCCCATAGAAATATATTTTGTGGCATAAATTTAAATTTCCAGTTATATAGACTATCAAATAATAGTTTTTCAGTTAATTAGTTACCAAAAAAAAGTTTCCCTTTAAAACATTTTTTTCCCTGAAATATCAGAAAAATAATTCAATTATTTGTTTGGCCTCGCGCTGCTGGGGAACCCTTTAAGACTTCAACAGCAGTTTGAGATTGTATATAAAAAAATTGAATTGCCCCAATCGGGACTTGAACCCGCGACCTATCGCTTCAAAGTTCAGTACTTTATTATCCAAGCTGCAAAGGAAAAATACAGATCTTGGAATAATTTTTTAAGATGTTTCTTTATACAATATTTCTAACATTGTTAAAATCATTTAAAAAAACTAAGCGGAACTTTGCAAATCCTAGCTGTAGGTATTATACCTTGATGGTGCATAGTGCTTATTTATAAATTTTCAGCCTTTTATAGGCAGAGGAAGTGTTTTTGCGATCCACAAACAGACACTTTCTTTTATTGTTATTGATTACTGAATACATAGCCGGTGACATTAAAACATGCTACACGATATTAAATGGTTCTACTGTCAACTCTAAATTAGAAGAATGAGTAAACTTTTTTTTGTAGAAATGCTTTTTTTTGTGACACACAATCTTTCATTCATTATGCTTTCTTTTCATTCATTATTATTATTAAGTATTATTTTCGAGTTTACATAACTTGCCTATAGACATCCATGAATTTTTAATCACACGAAATGTAGATAAGAATGAAACATTTTATGCCAACGCGTTCACAGCTCTGCTAAACCGCAAACTTATCAAATATTTCTTTTAAACACTGTCGATTTTAAATTTGCGTGTGACCCCTGAAATGATCAAGTTGTTAGAAATTTTAATATAGCAAAATTACTACAAGGTGGAAAACCATGAAATTTTACACTTACATATAAAACATATTTCTGAATCCATTATTATCAAAATATAGCATGGTTGGCATTTATAATTTTTTTGAATATTAATATCCTAATTTAAGAAAAAAATAAAAATATATTAAAAGCAATGAGAGTTAGCGTATTTTGTTTGGGTCGTTTAGAAGTAACGCAGATAAAAATATCAACTTAATAAAACTGTTATTTCGAGAGATATGATTAAAAGCTTCAGAAATTCATTTAACATTACGAGTTGTAAATTTTCGATACTCATAATTAAAAAACTAATTTGACCAAATGACATATAAATTGATATTCAACGATACATTTTGTCGTAGATTCAAAATATTGAGTCAAAATTGGGTGTTGCAATTGGAAATTTTAAAGTTGGTGCGAATTTTATTGTGAAGACAGTACCCATGTAAATTGTTTGCATATAGATGTCTAGTAGACTTTATTCCCTACAAAATCGTATATTAAGTTTAACTCTACGATAAAAAATTTCCCAGAATGGTCATAATGTTGTATTTTCAATAACAAAATTTTCTCGCATTTTTACGCGTGTTTACATGCTTTCATTCGCAAATAATTTTCTTGTTCTAAAAGTTTTATAACTGAAAATGTTTTAATAAATAATGAAAGTGTATTAAAATGAGAGCAGAAAGCTGACACAGTGCATTTAAGAAAACGATTTTTTTAAATAGAGTTTCATGTAATAAGTAAGTACAAAATAATTTTGTTGACCATATGGCATCAAGCGATTAATAAAACTGAGCAGGAAATAAAAATTAAAAGTTATATATAATTTTTTAATGAATTCTAAATTTAAATACTAAAATTGTAGTCATTCATTCCATGAAAAGTATTTGTAAAATATATGTAATATGTTATTATGCATTGGAACTTTATCATGAATTCTGCCTGTTAACTAAGTCTACTCGAAGGTTTTAAATTTTTAAAGTAGGTGCACCCAAGTTTTAAACTTCGGTGCACTGAATATTATTCGGGTGCACACAAAATTCAGAAAAAAAAAATTACAAGTTATTTTTAAACAAATAAGCTGACAATGAAACCTTTCATTTTTCGTTTATCTTTTAATTAAAACGCCGATGTAAATATACAATAAAGATATATCCAACCAGCATGCGATGAGAAAAGCACGTATATAAAAAAAATCACGTTTTAGGCATAAAAAATCATGGGCAGAACACAACTCGTAGTTGAAGTTGGATACCCTGCCAAAAAAAAATTACTGGTAAAACCTGACTACGATCTCGATATCTAGTGGGCGTGTAAGGTGAAAACCGAAATGATTTGCAGACATATTCTGAGTTCGTTATCCAGAATCGAGATCATTCTGGAAAACCCGATTTGTAAATAATTGGTTATTTTGGAAGGATAAATAAAATCGGCGTTTTCCGAAAAGTTAGAAACACTGCGTGCACCCAAATAAAAAATTTAGGTGCACTGTAAAAAAAAAGAGGAACACTGCACCCGTTAATTTTGAACCTTGTATTACCCTCAAATTTACGTTTTAGTAGATCGTTTTCATCCTTTCTTTAGATTAAATACATAATTCCTGAAT
Source organism: Troglohyphantes excavatus (assembly GCA_963932185.1). Classification (NCBI taxonomy): domain Eukaryota; kingdom Metazoa; phylum Arthropoda; class Arachnida; order Araneae; family Linyphiidae; genus Troglohyphantes; species Troglohyphantes excavatus. The sequence continues at coordinate 18,382,233 of OZ010672.1, forward strand.
TCAAATTTTTATGATTTGAAAAGATTTATGGGATGTCGTAAAAAGTTTTAAAAGGGATGTTTGACTGAAATGTGCTTATTTGCTAATTGTCTACTACTCTTTGTGGGATTGAAAAGAATTTACAAATGAGGAACAAAGCTCGATATTTAAACAAATATTTGTTTCCTGCATTAGCATGTAAAGGAGGTTCGTGTATCAAGAGTAGCTAATGGAATGTTTGGCTACTAAGAAAAGTTTGAATATGATGTGTTTGGCTACTAAGAAAGTGTAAAAAGCGTACTATGAAATTCATTTTATAATCTCTAAATGTAATGTATATAAATGTCTGTATAAATATGGAATTTGCATTTAAGATGAGAGAGATTTTTTAAGATTTTTTTGCGGATTCGGATACTAAGAATTTCAGATTTGTCTGCCAACGGTAGACACTGCCATATTCGCCAAGAGAAAAGTAACCCAACCACGAACGATTGTCTCGCAGGTGACCATTGGATGACCATTACTACAAAGTTAAGTCCAGCTATGATAGGTAAATCGACTTTCACAAGATGAAGTGTCGTAATGACGATTTTGAGATATCATAAATGGTGAGCAGTATATTTCTGCTAATAGTAATCACAATCGAAATATACCGCTTTTTTGCGTAGTAGGAGTAATGCGAATTGAAACTGGAATTTATTTCTTTTCTGAAATGTTGATAAATAAAATGCAGTTGACTAATGAAGAAATGTTCGCTTAGAAAGAATATGTTATGGCTATATAACCAAACAGTACCCGTATGTTAACGTCGGTATACTTGATTACTCATTGTGCAGAACTGGGTACTTGGGTACTGTGTAATAATGATTATAAAGATGAGAATTGAGAGCTACAATGAATGTCAAAGCTTGTGTGCTACGAATAATGACTTTTTTGGCTAGTTTATTCTTCGAACATGTATGGATTGTAGTAGAGAGAGCACGCCGTCATAATTTTCTCCCTCCAACATATCAGAGCGGTAGTGGCCCGTGTCACGTGACATCTCTTCAAAATAATGAATGAAAAATTACTCGTGATTGACTTGCTAATTTGAAAATGTGTAACTATGTAAAATGTAGTACGCTCAGGAAGCCTCACAAATATTCAGTAATTCTGTTATTTCTACAATGGAAGATTGATCATAGAAACTTAATACACAAACGACATCATTCTCTTACTGAGGAAATAAAGTTCAGAGACTTTTCTGTGTTCGATTAGTTATATTCGTAGAAGTCGTTATATTCTTTCGATACGTTACATTTGTTCTTTTTGTATGTGATGAATCGATGTAACGAATCGAACGAATGTAACAAAAATAATAAATATAGCGAATATAACGAATCCAACAAAAATAACGATTATAAGAAATATAACGAAAGTAACTTATTTGATGAATATAACGAATCGAACGAATATAAAAAATAATAAATATATTGAATATCACGAATCAAACGAAAATAACAAATATAACGAACATAATGAATATAATTAATCAAACGAATTTAACAAATATAACGAATCGAGCGAATATAACTAAAATAACAAATATAATAATGTATATTCATATATAATGAATTATATAATAATTCATATATCTAACTTCATATTATCAAATACAATAATTCATATATCTAACTTCATATTATCAAATATAATAATTCATATATCTAACTTCATATTATCAAATATAATAATTCATATATCTAACATCATATTATCAAATATAATAATTCATTTATCTAACTTCATATTATCAAATATAATAATTCATATAATTCTTTTTTATATAATTTAGATTATCAAACATAATAATTCATATATTAATGTTTTTTGTAGTGTTGTTTTTAATGTTATTTATTGCATCTTCGGCCTGGGCGGAGCATATGCTCATTTGTCGCTCTACTTGTGTTCTTTGTTCAATAAATAACAACAATAAAAAAATAAATAACGAATATAACTAATTGAACGAATACAACGAAAACGACAAATATAACGAATCGAACGATTATAACAAAAATAACGAAAATAACAAATATAACGAATTTAATGAATCAAACAAAAAAACGAATATGACGAATCTAACGAATATACCGATTAGGACGAAATGATCGCATCGAGCGAACCAAAAAAATCAAATACGTCATATACAAAAATATTCATTTGAAAATAGCGCAAAAAAAAAGTAAAATCAAGTAATATTCATTCAGTAAATAAAGGCTATTTTTATGAATGCATTAGGAAAAAAATCATGAATGAGGTGATGTAGTTAACCTTGTTACTTGGGTCAAGACATATTGGCTTCACTTTGGTGTTAGTGGCAGGGGAGTCATGATCCCTCTACTACAAAGGATTTAGAGAGATTTGAAGAGTTTATTTATGTAAAATCTTCTTTGTTTGAATGCAAGTTCCATAAGTAGAATTGTACATTATGATATAGTATGGTTGTATTTAAAAGTATCATTAAATAATTATTTTGGTGCTTCTTAATGTGCTTTTCATCGTTCTACATTGATTTAAAATTTTTTAATGCTGTTATTAGTTATAATACATTTTTAAAGTAACCGTATTTTAATAAAAAATATTAGTGATATTTTTTGCGGTGAATCATCATTACAATACAAATAATTTGAAAAAAAGTGCGTGAAGTGCTTTTTATTCAATTTCATAATATAGACAAAAAAACACCTTTAAATTCCACAAATCCATAAAAATATCATCACTAACAGAATCACTATCTAGTCAGTAATATAGATTCGTAAGACTCAAATATATATAATATCAAAATATAGTATCACATGATAATTCTATTTAAAGCATCTCAATGGCCAAAATAGTTTCAACCTAGCATTTCCCTTTACTTTAGTGAGATCCTTTTTTTAAAATCTTATTTCACTCCTACTATTCTATAGAAAAAAAGATACTTAATGTTCTTGTTTTAAAGAATGCGCAAAATGCTTTCTGTTTGTAAAATTTCTTCCTCTTTGAAGTAAACTGGGGTGTGAAAAGATCGAATACCTTTGATATATCTCAGCTTTGATAGAGATACACGGACAATATAATATTGTAAATAAACTTGAAATTTCAATTTTTTGATGATCACATTCAAATTGAATATGTTTATTGGTTTTTAAATTTAAATAAAGGGGTCAAAAGTTAGGACAAAGCTCCCATTTTGCGTTGAGACTCCTCGATTCTATGGCTTCCTTCAATGTTGACTCTCCAGTTATCGCTGGTTGCACTCGGGATTGAAAGTCATCCACCCAGGATCATTTCCTGAACCAGTCTTGCAGAACTGCATTTCAGTCGGTCCTCGTACCCTGAATAATAATAAATACTCTATGTTATTTAAAACCTAATATTTATTCCAAATGCGATTTGAATATATAATAATTAGAAAGTGATGTTTTTTTGCTGAAAAGGAATAACGTAAGAGCTTTACTAACCGTAAAAGGTTAGTGTATTAAGCGGGCAAATATCGATTTCTAATATAAATCATTGGATACCAATTTACGATAGTGCCGTAAGCAAAATTTTCGTCAAATTTAGTTATAGGAGTACTATAAACTGTAAGTATACAATACTAATATCGAAATTAGGTACCATTCAATGGACTGTTACACAATTTTATTATTTTTAACATTTGAAAAAACTTTTCTGTTTTTTAAAAAAGAAACGTTTTAATTTGCATTTTATTACATAGTTGATTAGATATAAGTTTTGTTATTAAATTAATTACGACATCCATATACTGTGTTGTTTCTAGTTTTTACAGATATAAGAGTTTTAATATATGTTTGTACATAGTTGTTTGAACATAGATATTTGTAGGATATAGAGTATTTAATTTCAAATGCTATGTGCACAAACTTTCATTATATAATTTCTAAAGATTGAATAACGTGCACTAGCAAAGAAAAGTGAATAATTTTTAATTTAAACATTGTTTTAGTTTGCATTTAAAAAAATTTAATTTTTTTTAAAAATTTGCCTTACATTTTACAGCTTGAATGTTGTTGCATCAGTTTACAATTTTAATTCACATTTCCATCTATACTTGGTTAAATTTTTTAATGTTATTAAAGAGTATACTTATGTTTAAAAATTACTTATAAAAATAAAATAATATTTAAATGATTGAATAATATGTTGTAAACTACATTTTGTGAACTCTGTTCTTCTTTATAAGTATTAAGGTATACTACATCATTTTGCATAATCATATAATGATTGTATATAAGGTGTTTATAATTGTGATATTTGTTACGTAAACAGTTGTATTAAAATAAAATAAAATATATTCATTACGCGTATATTGTGATATCTTAAACATGAAAACGTTAAACAATTTGAATACGATAATATTGAAAATTTGTATTGAGGAATTTAATGTTAAACTCAAAAAGAAGATTTATGGTTTTTGACTCGCATTGGATTAATAAAATAATTTGTACGTTTAATTACGAAAATATAATCTACTTAATGAAGGCAGATGCTTTGAATTTATAAAATAACTTTTTGAAATGCACTATTATATTTTTATATATTTAAAAAGTGGTGCTAAATTTTTAAACAACATTGATGTACATATATTTAATCATGTATAATAAAACGACCACAGACTAAAATTGTACTTATCGTTGAGTTTGATCGTGTGTGTTTTTGCTTGTAAAAATTTGAAAGTATCTATAGCTCTTTTTATTGGCACCGATCACCGTTTAGCGTTTTTTTTTAAATATATGGTCGATTTCTATTCATAGTATATGACAATTATTGATAGTTTAAAGCTTTTTGAAAAGCGATGTAGATATACATTAGTTAGAGTTTAGATAATGAAACAGATTTTTATGTGAATTCCGATTTTTTAAAACTATTTTTCCCTTAAATTGTGCGTGAAGATATAAAATATATATTGGAAACTTAAAAATATAATTAAGGATAAATATATACATTTAAGGATTGATCGAAAGTAATTTTATTGAATTCTAATGTTTTGAAGTACAATAGCGTAGGGGTTATAGTTTCATAGATATTCAAAAATATATCGAGCATTTCCATTTCACTTATAAAACACATTTTTAAAAAGTGAACGATTCGATAATTAAGATAATTATTTCGCTTTGGTATACTATATAATTTTTACATTGTATTTTGCTATAATATAACCCATGTCTTGGGGGAATATTATTTTAAGTGAAATTATTATGTAAATTATTTTTACGTGATTGAAAATGTAAAAAACATATTTTATATATTTGTAATAAATAAATATATTTCAGTTACATTAAAGGAACTGTAGTTTTAAGAAATAAAGGAAAGCATACTATTAGTGTAATATATTTTATAAATATTAACTGTGGATTTTTCATAAACTGAATTACCCCTATTTTCCACGAAAAAAGTTGATACATATAAAAAAGGCGCCTATATATTTGTTTAATTTTGGTTACTGTTTGATTAATTAATTGATTGAAGTATTTTAGAGCGTCTTATTTAATTTCATAAAGTTTTTGTTTATGAATCAATATATTTCAAGTCATACAAACTTGCTTTCTAACTTTTTGTTTTCAAACATTTGAGTATATTAATTCTGGTGACATGTTGTATGTATTTTATTGAAAAGTAAAATGATAAATGGTGTTTTATGGTACTTGAAATAAATAATTTATTACAAATAAAATATATATTGTTTCGAATATGATAAATGGGTAAAAGGGGTATTTGCAATCCAAACATGCCAGATCCATCCAAAATAAAAATTTCAGTTTATGGAGTTTTGAATTTTACATGCTGCTCATATATTATCCTTTTAATATTTAAAAACTATGCCGGATCTTAATCTGCTATAATGATATCAAATTTCGAAATATAAAGAAACTAAAACAAATATTAAAAGAACATCTGATAATTTCGACCTGAATGGACCTTGCCTAGTTTAAATGCAAAATCTCTTAATATTGTATGTATTTGTATTTTTCTACATGTTTGACTGTACTATCATTATCAGTAAACGTGTTTTTGAGAAGTGTTATCATTGAAGTATAAAATAGTTTTCATTTTGTTTCTAGTTTTCCTACAATTTTATATTGTAATTATGAACAGTATTTTAGTCCACTTTATTAGTTTTTCAAAAAAAAATCTAATTCTATTATTATTTTTTTCCAAAAATTAGTTCGTAAAACAGTTTTTTAATTTTTAAGTCTTTAAATTTTGTGAAAATTATCAATTTGATAATTTGAACGGAAGAAATTAAAGACCCGTGCAAAATAATGACAGTTTTAAATCCTCGTGTTAATGTTTCATAATTAACTTGTTTCACTTAAAGTGGGAAATTACATTTTTTATTTAATGGTTCTGAAAATTTCGGAAAGTAACAAATACATTTCAGAATATATTGTAGGAAAATTATAATTTTTTAGTATAATCACCTAATAACAATAATTTCATTTGATGACGTTTTTAAGAGGTGTATAACATATTTGTGTATAATTGTCACAATTGTTTTGATAGATTTCACGTTAAAAATGAAATTCAAAAGAAATAAAAAAATTAAAAAAATTTGCGTATTGTTTCAATTTTTTCACTGCCAATATTGAGCCCTTGTTATATATATGAAGCATGACTTATACAGTACAAATATTAGACTTGGTAACACTGTCAGTAGAATTTTAATGTTTAGGAACTATATTTACTGAAACCAATTTTTTTTCTTCAACTGATGGAAAGCGTAGTTAAGAGTTAATTATTAAAAAGTTATAATAAAAATATATAAATCCTGTTATGTGCACTTAATCTGTCATATAGTCTTCATACTTTAATATTTAAGTGGAGACGTATTAGAATTAAAAAAAACATTTTCTTATATTAATTAATGAAATACGAAAATCAAACATTTTCTTTATCAACAACATTTTTTATACTTTTATACACTTAAATAGTACTACACTTTTATAGTATTCGTTATAGTTAGCTTAAACTCTTGAAATAACCCTGACTATCTGGTATAGCTAAATAAATAACTATTTAATTATAATTAAAAGTATACTAATTGTTCTCAAATAAGTATCACATTTCCTTATAACTGGAAATTTTTATTCTTATTAATCTCTTGAGATAAGCATGACTTATCCGGTATAGCTAAATAAGTAACTACTCATTAAAATTAAAATTATACTAATAGTACTCAAATGATTAGCACATATCCTTCTAATTGAAAATTGTAACTATGCTAGCATATACTCACTGTTGAGAAGGTTCGAAATTCAGGCGGGTAACGTTAATTCGCTCGATGTTCACGTTCGAGTCCCGAAAATGCCACACAGTTTCCCCAGACAGCCAGCGTTCATCGTATGCCCCTTGCTCTTCCCATCGTACAGTCACATTTGTAATTTCTCCGATGTTCACAGACGACGTGACGAGAAATGTATATTCCTGTCCATTGTGCATGCTGTAAAATCTGGAAAGCAGGATGCAGTGGGTAGGATTTTATGTTTATAATACTATTTTATAAATCCTCATAAATTGTAAGACAGACAGTGAAAATCGATATGCAGAATAAAAATACTCAAAAGGCAAAAAAAGTTCAATTTTAGATGAAAATATATTTAATTTACAAATTAAATAGTTAAAATAAATAAATTATTTCAAGTAAAAATAATGGTGTATTTCACAATTTTTTTTCAAATGGTTTTGGCATTTCAAAAAATGTATAAATGTATAAGTTTATAAATGATTTAGTAATTTCGAATAATGGAATAATTATATGTATACCCTTTACAATTGAAATAAAATTTATTTTAAATTTTTTTTTCTATAATAATGAAATAGACAGAATTTATTAACTTACACGAAATAAAAATACACTTTAAATGTTCTATTTGATGATTTAAGTTATCAATGAAAATATTGATCAATTATGCAATTATGGAATATTAATAAATATTCATGAATTAAATTACTAGGAATTCAGTACGTGCAAAAAGTTTGGAAATATCCATACAATTGCAGTGCTGTAAAAGTGCAAAAACGTATGTTTAGTTGCATAAGTCAAAAGAAACTAATAATTTTTATCGGCTACCCCAACTAAAATTAACTGGGTAAATTTTATACTTAAAAAAAATACATAATATTTCTGTTTTACTCTTTCTTCGGAACAAATACTTAAAAAACTGTCAAAAAGGGCTTTTTAACACAGGATAATTTTTTTATTTCTTAAGAGAAGATAAGTTTATTCCAAAATATGGTAATTTAAACGTGTTTTTAAGGAGAACATTAACAAAAGAAGTTATTTCAAGCGCATCACTCCGCCGACAGAAAATTAAAGAGCAAGAAGAAAATAGATTTCCTCAAAGGAAAAAACAAGAAAAGGAGGACTTAAAAAAACATTTTACATTATTAATTTTTAAATACAAAGACTCACATTTATGGTTACAAAAAATTAATTCATTTGTGATTTTAATTATATAATTTTAAATAAATAATTGAATTTATGAGTTTCTATCTTACAAAAAAGATTAAAGTTCGTCTCTTATAATTTAATCTCCTGGATATCTCGGCATTTAGTAATGGAACAGTAAACAAAAGATATATTAACCTGAAAGTTGTACAGTTGTGAAATACTACACTATGTGTTTTAACGGATTTAAAAATTTCTTTCTATCTTGTAGGTTATAAGATTATTTAATACAGTATTAAAAAATATTTGATTTGGAAAATAATTAATGATCAGTCTCCTTCAAAATGTAGTTGTAGACATAATCATATATGTACTTAATTTTCTCTACGTTATATTTTGTAATAAATGGAAATAGGAACAATGCAACAAAAAAATAAAGTCTACATTAGATGAAATAAAGTCAATATATTATGAAATAAACCTACACAAATAAACGCAATAATTTAACAGAATTCGGATAGATGTGTTTTGTGTACCAAGGGATATTGGTACAGCATACTAACTCTTATTTAATAATAATGAATCTATTACATCGAGTTAATGTTATGACAATCCATAAACTCCGCAATTAGGCAACAGAAAGCACAATAACATATGATCGCGTTTCGTGCTTGAATTTTTTCAAATGATTTTCCTGAAAATAAATCTTGATCAGTAATTAAATGTTTTAAGCAAATCCCCGTGGTAGATTTTAATACCATTAGAATTTTTTGGTCGCGCATTGTTCCAGTTATTTGCATTACATTTGCTCAACACAATTCAATTGTATTATGAGATTTCAAGATTTCGATCCGATCCAAATTTTCATTAAATTTGAACAAATTTGTCGTCCACTTACCAGTGCACTTAATTTATATGTTTTTATCGCCAAAATTTTTTTTGCTGGCAGAAAATGCATTGATTTCCAATAAATACAGATATTTAATTCTAACGGCATTTATCTGAGTTTTAAATTAAGCAAGTAATTTATTAAGTACTTTTTAAGATAACGTTTAACCAACTTCTTGAGAACTAAACATTGCTTCGATAAGTAATGATTTTTACAATTAAAGCGTTTGTGTTTAAAATGGATTAAATTGACTTAGATTGAAGTAATCAAATAACTGTTTTGATCTACACCACCAGTACTTTACGTTGAAAATTCAATCTTGAAGAAATTATAAAATTTCCAATTGTATTTCGTTTCGAAAAGTTTAAGTCGTTAGCAAATTGTTAGAACTCTTTAGTGTACCACCAACTTCAAAACCTTTATTTTTTTATTTCATTTGTTTATTTTGGAATTCAATACTCAAATGAAATCAATTACGTATTGAACCTGCTTTAAAAATCAATAAATTGGATAATATTTTGCCTAACTTTCCTATTGATATTTTTATTTACTGATCTTCCCTCAAATTGGTATAGAATTTCCATGTTTTAAGTGTACTAATTTTATTTCAAAATATATTAAACTTGAGTTTCTTTGAAGAATTTATTATTATTATTTTTAAAATCACAGGATTCATTTTGGTTATAACAAAAAGTATTTACCCTCTACTGAGCTGAACGACTATAGTCGTCCTTGTATTTTGTAGCAATAGACATAAACTTTAAATTCATTAGAATTATTCGATGTTGAAATCCTTTCAAATATAAAGAGTTGGGGTGTTACTTGGAAGCCATACCTATTAAAATGATATATATATATATATATATATATATATATATATATATATATATATATATATATATATATATATATATATATATATATATATATATATATATATATATATATATATATATATATATATATATATATATATATATATATATATATATATATATATATATATATATATATATATATATATATATATATATATATATATATATATATTGCTTAACAGGTTATCTTTGCGTGTACAAGATACGTCATTATGCGATAACAGCTTTTGGAAACTTCGGAATTTAATCGTGTTCGTGTTGTTGTTATGGCTCAGTTACATTGTGAAATTAAAGTTAAGCTATTAATAGAGATAAGTACAGTATTGTTGCATTTTAAAGAATTTCATAATTGAAAGGTTAAATAAAATCGATTCAAAAATATGTCTGTGATTAAATTATTCTATTGTAATTTGAGATAGAACTTACCTGAGAGGTACGAACAGAGGCTTCCTTTCCCCTCTTAAGAGTAATAAGAGATTTCCACTTTTTGAACGATTTTCGAGTCCAATGTCTGTATTTTCAAGTACCATTCTTACACGGTACTCGTAAACTTACAAAAAAATATTTCAATTAATTAAGGTACACTTTTTATATACAATATTAGGACTTAACAAAGGAATGCTTACTAAATAAATACTAATTTAAGAATTTAAATTCTAGATACTTGTATCCTATTGTTATTCTATAAACACCTGATACGCAAAATTAGGTGCCTTCATATATTTAAGTAGTTGGGTAAAAGGCTGAAACCTTAATGGTTTTTTATTAACTACCTTCAAATCTAAAATTTTTTGATAAATAGAGATAATTTTAATGAAAACCAGTCAGGGTCTTGTACATCCCTTACTTTTGCTAAATATTACACATAACGTTTTGAAAGATGATTTGAAAATTTGAGTTTCGGGGAAATTCAAGCCAGATGTGTACTTTCATTTACAATAATGGAAATTAAAGAAAGGGCATCTGAAGATAGACACATTTTTCCACAACAATTTCAGTCCATACTATATAAAGTAATAAAGTTATACAAGGAATATATATTACTGCAGTCATGACCCCTTGGACTATACCGAAGGTTAACAGGTGACAGACCATGACTGCGAAGAAAAATTGTAATTTGAGAAAAAAAAAATAACATAAAAGTTAATGACAAATCTGATTGATAAAATAAATAAATACAGTTATTGAGTAATGACAATACGGTAGTTAGGTGGTAATTAGGTGTTATATATATATATATATATATACACACACAGACTAAACATTTTGTTTAAGCTAAAAAAAATAAAAAAATGGCTTTATCTTCACAAAAGCTTTTCATCGGTATATTAATAATTGAATACAACATAACAAGTTTTGTAAAAGTATTGGAGAGAGTTCCACAAATGGCAAGAAAAACATAACTCTACATTTTATTGTTCACGTAAAAGAGCATAAAAAGGGTTAACCTACCACAAAAATTTGGGTACGCTCCAGTAACCAAGTACATCGATGAGAAATTGGAAGACTTGAAAGGCTCGTACTGATCTGCTCGGAAGCCCATGGGTGCGCATCGGGAGCCATCCCGCCCACAGTCACCACACTCGCCCCTTTGGAAGGCTTTGTAGCTCCGACAATAGTAGCCGACCATCTTGCAAGTACGGTTGCGAATACTGGAGATGAACAGCGATGCTGCTCGCTGATGATCGCCAATCACTAAAAAATAGAAAATGTTTTAGAATCAGTTAACTCCAGTTAAAGGGAACATATTTGACTTTTTTTACTTAATTTTGCAGGTTAAATTATAATTTTTTTCACATATGTGTTCAAAGTATATTAACATAGTCACATGTTCAAACGTTTATAACTTGAAATAAATAGATGAAATTTTCAAAAAAGTTACATTTTTTATTTTTGACATAAGTGGCGATTCTAGAATAAAAATATTTCAGTATTGCTCATTAAAATTGTACTTAAAAGTACATCCTTTTGTTATAAATTTCTTAAATGTTTTAAGCATGGCGAAAATATTTTTTATAATAAATGTTAACGAATTGTTTCGGTTTGTTAAGAATAATAATTTCCAAGAACAATTGTTTTCAGCCCAAGTTTTCAATTAATTAATATAAAAATTTAGAGACAGCAAAAACATTTGGTCGATAAAAGCTTTTAAAGTGATAATTATTTCAATAACAATATACATTCTATCACATGAAATTAAAAAGTAATATGCCACTTAAAAAACAGATTTTTGTTTGCAGCGAATAACAAAATTGTAAAAATTTTATCTCTAATAGAGGCTTTAAATTATATTTTCCAATCATGTCTTGTGAAAGCATCTTCTCAGAGAAGCATGGACAAAACGAAGTTGAATTGACGGATATAGCCTATAGATGATAGCTTAAGAGAGATGTACAAGGCATCCGAGATATGGAGATATTCTGAGAAATAAACACGTAAAGAGGTATGTCAAAGAGTAAATCTGCTATAGCTTGGTAATTGGCTATGAGCGAAGACTATTGTATAATGCCTGTTGGTTGGTGGATGGGAGTCTACCAGTTGATATCATTCACTTGTATGTCAGAGATGTTTGGTCGATATTTATAGCTTTGTTATCCTATATAAGAACTCATTGCTAAGAGACATGTAAATTAGAGAAATGGCTAAAGTAGATATAGAATAAGACCAAATTAACTAATAAAAAGAAGAAACTACACAAAAAATTAGATTCTGCATAGGCAAGTAAATTTTCCTTATAAAAATTATTTGATAAATTTATCAAAATCATGTTAATACTTCTTTGGATTATTAATTTTATAATCAAATTATATACGAGTACTGTTTTTTATTTAAATAATACAATAATTGTTACCATTAATTTTTAGACAATCAATTACAATGTAATCAAAGTTATCAAAAATATACTTTATATAATACTACACCAGACTAAAACTGAAAAACTTATTTAATAATAAAGAGCTCACAATGTTTCTTATATGTATTTTATTAACCTCTGTGCCATAAACCTGGCAGGTAAGGAGTGGGAAAGGGGGGAAGGTGTGCTTGGAGACTACTGTAATCATATGAACGATAATTTTTTTTGAAAATAATATAAACTTATTTTTACAATTCTCAAATAATTATTTTTCAAAGTTATGTAACTGTAACTATCTTCAAGTCTGCATAACCATATCCAAGTCTATACAAAAAAAAATCCATTTACTTTTCATACGAATTACAGTTCAGGAACATCTGTCAAAAATTGCAAATCTTTCAAGATTGCAAATAAATTTTTAGAGACAAATTATCAGATACTTTCACAAGCAGGCAACTTATCTAATAACCTAAGAGGGATGTACATTATTTTTTAACACCTTTATCCACATATGCGTTCAAAAGTAAGATTTCCAAACACTAAAATTCCAGTTAGAATTCACCTTAAGGATTACTTAGTTTTTTTGAGGATATTGTATTCTACGGCAATTCTCCTTGGATCTTTCATATATAGTTTATACTAGTGTTGAAATAATAATGCAGGTACAGATTCACACGTATTGCCTTTCGTTCCTTCCTCTTAACAACTACCCAGGAAGTCGGTCCATCAGGTTCTTTCTACTTTTTCATTTAGTCTGACATCTATTGGCAGTGACAGTGGCGTTGAACCAGTAAATTTCTATTGTGCCTTGGCTTTTTCATTTCTTTTCCCTAGCGCATTGGAAATGAGGCAGGTTTCTTACCTTCGTAGTGAGGATGACTAGCTACCGTCTGGTCGTTAGGGAAAAAGTCCACGTGACCTAATTTGTGACATCCCCCATGTCCTATAACAGAAAATTCGGTATGTATCGACGGCTGTGTACTGATGGAAAAGAAAACAACGACGATTTAAAAGTAAGACAGAGATAGGTGCTTCATTAAAAATTCGATTTTAGTTTCACGTATTTAAGGGGACACGGTACACTTTTACAAATTTTTATATACAATCAATGACAAAATTGTTTTAATATTTGTTAGCCATGGAATATGTTTAGATTATATATATATATATTTTCATTAAATCATTAAATTTTGTTTTTACAGTCATTGATATACGAGTATTATTAGATTGCGCTAAAATTAGAATTTATATAACTTTTTTATTTTCAAAGCCCCCCAAAAAATCACAAATTCTATGTTTGATTTTTTAAAAATATAACCATTTGTCTCATGGCTTAGTCCATGACCAATAATATCAAACATGTGTCTGATAATATTCACAGAAAAAAATGGAAGTTTAATCGCTAATACAAAAAAAGCAATTTAAATGCAGCAATATGCACACACAAAAATTACACACAGGGAAAAGCGATTTATAACGTTTTCAAATGTATAAAAACTATTTATGTATCATACTGTTATCAAAATACATTAAACTTTGTATCAATATAAGTATATTTATAATCAGATATTTTTATACTGGGTTAATTTTTAATTTTGGCTAAACTTTCTTTCAAGTTAAATTTATATATTCTTGTTTTAAAAAATATATATATAATTTAATAAGTACAAGTTTTTTTTTTAATTTTAAAGTTGTTTATTCATTTATATGAAAGTACATTTTTGTCCTCACTATTTAGAAGTATTTAAAATGTATATAGTATTAGTATTTAGTGTTTCGAATATAACGACTGAAAAAAAAATAAACACTGGAGAAATATTAAATAGTCATACATACTGTTGAATTATTACTTCACTTCATATCTTACTTCTAAGTAAAAAAAATAAGATTAAATCAGTGTTGCATTTGACTATGGTCATCGAGGTTACTTGGTCATCCTATCATGTTAACTTGCCCGAATTGTAGTGCACTTTTAACCTCTGTCACAAATATAAAAGCAACTAACTTCGGAAATGCAATAAATTAAGCTCTGAAAGTTTTCATGTATGTTTAGAAATATCGTACAATTAATTTAAGCTAATTAAAAAATTGCAATTTTTGATTATTTTCAGTGTACTCTGTACCTTAATAAACAATTTATTAACTTTTTTTTTATTAATACGCATTAAAATTTACTTTTGCATTCTTTTAAAGCAATTCTTCCGTAGCTTAAGAAGTGTGTTTATTTTATTTCCTTTATTGATTTTGTTATTCTTGATTTAGTGGTTTGTAAAATTGTTTCCAAATATCTTTCTCAGAAATAGTACAAGGGAGTTGTGTCCTATATGGGCCAGGTATATTGATAATAAAAATTGGAAATTAATCGGTTTCTGATATACTAGAGGGTTCTATCCACTAACCTGTTAAAATTTCAAAACGAGCAAACACAGAACATTTTCAATTATGATTTGCAACGTAAACCAACTTTTGATGTGTAACGCAAAAGGAGTTATTTTGACTACATCAGCCAAAGTGAATATAGTTTAGTTTTGAACGTTCTTGTTTTATATGTAATTTTGTATCATTCACTAAGTTTTAAATTTTGAAAACAGCTAATACTGTAAAAAGAACTAACACATGCATTTAAATCTAAAGCACTTACACAAATTGACAAATAAGTATAGGATGGAATTTAGTAATAAGATATAAGAAAAAAGTTGAGATAATAATATTAATAATAATACCCGAATCATAATTTTTTAATTCTGTGTGTATGACATCAACAAAGTCGGCGTCTCCAGAGTCTAAACGCACGTTCTCTGGCATATTACAAAAAAATTTGTAAGCTGGATCAAGTCCTGTGGGGAAATATTGTATTTAATTAGCAGCAAGTATACTAATGTTTACATAAAAAACAATTAAAGGCTTATGTGGAATAAGAAAACCATACTTATGCCATTCCATAATAATGTCGAACATTTGTCAATGTCGACATCAGCTAATCTTATTTTTGTTGAAATTTTTTCATAACTTTAACTTCTAACATTTAAAAGAGCAGACAATTATTGATTAATTCAGTCTAATCTGTTATCAATGTCTAGGATATTTATTTTTATTTTTGTTTTGTTTTATAAATATTGAAGAGTATTTAAATTTAATCACTGATTGAAGAAATAAATATGATAAAGTTTTGTTTGCGTTAAGTTATTGCAAGAATATATATCATTAAGGAGGGAAAAATATTATTAATTAAAAAAAAAAATATGCGATTTGGTTATACTTGTATGCAATGTATGCAATTCAAAGGTTGCGATAATATTTATCTATATATTTTATATTTTAATATATAATAATCTTATATATTTTAACTCCACTTGTCCCCATCAAATAGACATACGAGAGCGAGAGATCTCAAAGAAGTGCAACACATATCAACTGATCTTCTAATAATCACCAAATTCTCAAACAAAAGTATATTTTTAATGTTTTTTGCAATTTTACCGATTAATATTTCGTAAAATATTTTTTTGTTAATATTTTTTGGCTAGTTTTCGAAGCGATATATAGTATTAATTACAATTGTTCTTTTTTTTATATCTATACATAAATATGTAAGCCCCGTGTGATATTCTGTGATGTACGGGAATTATTTTTAAGTCTCCAGTAAGAAAAATTATCAATGCAATATAATTCCATTTATAAAGAAGAGACGCCCATACCTTATAAACTTAATAACGTTTAATTAACATATTACGTGATGCCGATAAAAAATCTATTTCACACGAAGGCTATAGCTCTTGTAATCACGGAAATTAATAATGTTTTAGAGTTTTGACATATTTTTATTAAGTTGTGAACATATTTAGAGATAAATTGCTTAAAATAATTATTAACTTGAACGTGTAATATGTCTTATTAAAAGCCACATAAAATCAAATCTTTTATTAAAAATATTTCAAACGCTTATTGGCACAACTTTAATAAACCATCATCAGTGAGTCCAGAAATAAGGCTAGTATGGGCATGCACCTTGGATTTGCATTTTTAAAAAAATAATTTAAATTTATTATGCTATTGTTGAAAAATCTATTGACATTCAAATTTTCTGTATGCCACCATTTTACCTGTAATTCTTGAAACCATCGGAAGAATACTTTGACCTGCATATCCAGCTACATGAGATCCTAATCCATGACCGATAATATGGAGCATAGAGGTTGTTAAATTTCCGAATTTCTAAGAGGAATAAATATAATATAATATTTTTTTAATATAAATAGAAGTTTTGGAAATAAAAAATATAAAAAAATGTATTAATATAATTAAAATATTTTTTTTATCCTTTATTAGAATGTATAAATAATGTGTGTTTTGTCTATTTAAATTTTATACTAGATACACTGTAAAAAAAGATACTTAAAAATGAATGCCTGAACTTACTCGTTTTTCT
Organism: Troglohyphantes excavatus; assembly: GCA_963932185.1. NCBI lineage: Eukaryota > Metazoa > Arthropoda > Arachnida > Araneae > Linyphiidae > Troglohyphantes > Troglohyphantes excavatus. The sequence continues at coordinate 18,399,693 of OZ010672.1, forward strand.
TTGAGTACAATTGCAACTTAAATGAGCGATGACGTACTCAAATTTAAATAACCGTACTTACACAAAAATGAGCAGTGTGATTTAATATTTCTAATCTCAGCTTCTGTTCAAGCCATCTTAACAAAGCTACCTGACACACTTAAAATAGTTGTTCTGAAGATAGTTTTTCACATTAGTTTATATCGATTGCTTAAATGGAAATTGAGTTATTACAACTCAATTATATTACTTCCCATTCTTTTGGCACACCTTTTAAACATGTCTTCTGTTTATAACTTGTTCAAGTTTCCCTGGTGTTTAATGACTAAGGCTCTGGACTGCGGTGCCTGAGGATATGTGTTCTATTCCCGGTAAGTCTTGATTGTAATGTGCAATAATAGGCCTCCATCATTGATTTGGTAGCATAATAGAGTTTTGATAGTAAGTTTTTGAAATCAAACCCGTAATCACAAACAGTGGTGCGAAATCAATTTGTTTTCATGTGTTTCAGTCGAACTGTCGTCAATATCCCGTCTTTGTAGGTCTAGTGCAAATTTAATCACAACGTAATGAGATCAAATATAAAATGGGCGACTTAAACCAGATTGGTATTTGCATTAAGTTTAGAGCGCCCCAAATTCTAAATTATAGAAATTAAAAATATAAAAGCAAGTAAAAAAATATGCGCGATGTTAAATCGAAATTGTTTCGATCTTTGTACAAACCGACAAAATCACAGTTCAGACGAAAGAAGAGTAATCAATTTGGTCTATTCGTATTTCTGTTAAAAGGGCAGCACTAAAGGTTTTTATAACTGTAAGATGGTTTTGTTGAAATAAATAAATTCCAGTTCAGACTTTTATCTTTTTATAATGGGCATATTTATGCAATTGAAATAATGCACTCGATGTGAGAGTAAAAAATCTAGCTAGTCTTAATGGACTTTCTTACAGAATCAGCTTTCAACTTCGAAAAAATCCTTAAAAGAACATCAGTAAAATAATATTTTTCAAATAATTCCAAATTTATATTGAATTAATTATTTAAATAGGGAAATGTGTTTGGTTCAAGGAATGTCGTAGTATGCTGTAAAACGTGGTTAAGTGCCTATTTGAGAGTGATAGTGAAATGGAGAAAAAAGGAAATAGAGTTACATTCTAGTTGGGGAGGAGTGTTAGATTGAGTTGTGTTGTTTATTAGATGATACATAAAATGTGAAAGGTTTATCAGATAATATATATTAAGAAATATAGTTTGGTATGCTGTGAATTAACGTCGAAAATGTGTCGAAAGTTGAAAGCTATTTATGCTTTAATCCTTTCTTTTCAATTTATGTTTAACTTATATTTGTTTACACTTTTGTAGCTTAGCCACTTAAAAATATAATACATATTGTTTTGCAAATTTTATTTGCAATATCATCAAATGCAAGCAGCAAACATGTATAGGTGTGAGTAATTAATTTTTTTTCGATATATACATGAAGCGACAACATGGAAAAAAACTTCATTGATGATAAACTCAAATATGTGATATATTAAAAGGTGCTTATCCACCTAATAAAAAATTAATTTTTTTTTGCAAAAAATGAAAATTACGAATTACAATATAAAACAATAAAATTGTGCAGCCCAAAAGCGAAGATTTCGTTCACTTTAATTCAAGCGTATTTGTCTGTAATAAGCTTAAATGCCTCACATTTCAATACTTTGGGTATAAAAGTTTACAAAATAAGAAAATTTATGTTTCATGTTATATAAGGAAATATATATGTTTTGAAATTATAGTATATTTTGTCACCATTTTACTAATAATATACAATGGTAGAAATGAAACATAATTAATAAATATAACGAAGAGTAAGGAATGTAACATGTTACCTTTAACGCATTGGCCATCCTAGCTATTTCAGCACCAACAATTCTTGCATTAGCGACTGCTTGAATGTAAGGAGTTTGACTTCCTCTACTCCAATCGACAATAACCACATTGGTATCATTTTGGTTTAAAAATTCCTTCATCATGATCTAAAACATTGCTTAACACATGAATATCGAAATTAAAAGACTAACCAAATGCATATATTATGTTCGTGAAGTCATGCTATAAATGTTAATGAATTGTAGATAATAGGAATCACCAAATATTTTTGCTGTTTATCAAAAGTGGTTCATCATTATGTATTGGTTCAGCTAACTAATATTAATTATCAAAATATTGGTTAAAATAATTCTACATTTTAATACAAAATAAATTCTTGCATTATATTTCTGCTAAAACAGTAATAAAATAGTATTACTGTTTTAGTAGAAATATAATGTATGAATTTATTTTGAAAAATAATTTTCGGAATTTATTAAAAAAAATAATTAATAATACCAAAACTAGTACATAGATTATTCGTAATGTAAAAAATATTTTATTAACGTTTGCGAAATTTGTTCATTTAGATTTTGATTAAAACATTTAAATTTTTTCTTTTATTTCGCATTTTTCATCTCTGTTTATCTGTATTTTAAAATATGTAAATAACAAAAATAATTACAATTTAATTAATACTTCTTAATCCGAATCCACGTCTTCATTACCTAATTTTTCTTTCCTCCGTGGAATCGTCGCTTATTTCACCGTCTACTAATGGACAATTTAAACTATTTGTCTTTTGGAGTTGTATGGCGCAACTTCAAATTTGCGACATACAACTTTTTGTCGTACGCTTGAAGCGTAAAAAATGGGACATTTTTCAGGGTAATTAAATCTGCGATTATTTTGTATGGCTCGGAATATAATTTTGCTGTCTGTAAAAAAAAAAGGGATTTTTGCGTAAAATTACCGTATATTTTACTGTTTAAAAGCATTTCACTAACTTTACGGTTTAAAACTGTTTTCCAATACTAACAAATAGTTTAAATCCGTTAAAATACGGCTTTTAGCAGTTTTAAAACTTTTGATACGGTGTTTGACCAGATATCTTGTGGTATAAACTGGAGACGCAGCTGCCGGTTTTATTTATGGAAAATATTTGCAGTGTGGATTCTATTGTCGTTTACTGTTAGTTTCTATTGTTTGAGACAAGGTGGTTGTTTCGTTGTAAGACAGACAAAAATTCCAATTTAGTCTTATGTAATCAAAATTGATAAGTAATATTAGAAGAAAGACTGCTCATTTTCATTCCATTAAAAAATTCAACTAAAAATTTCAATGCGATGTTTTAAAAACTGCAATTCAATTGTAGAATAAGATTCACAGATGTCATACATTAGAAATTGTTGAGTGAAGTTAGAAAAAAATCCTTAGTTAAAGAACCTAATGCAAGTATATAAATAAAATCACTGTATATTACACTGTGCGTTTGGATCTCAGATCTCTTTTGAAATACTTACTATCACCCAAGCATCATGTAATGGATTTTCCTGAAATCCATGAACAATGAATTTTGTCGAATGGTTGGCGTTGAATCCAGAATCCTTGATAGTTGTTTCATTGTCAGCATTTAGGAACTTTCCTTTGTGGACATTGTTACGGGTGAAAAGTACAAAACGTGTGTAGATAACACTACGAGGCTCAGGTAAAACGTTACAAGGACGATATTGAGGATGGTAATAATCTTTTGTTAGTTTGAAACAGCCTAGTTCTTTTACGCACACTTCATCGCCCACTAAAAAAAAAAGTATATATTGTTATAATAATTTTTTAGTGATATAATAACTTTCTATAAATGGAATTAAAAGAAATTCAATTTGTAAGAAAGTAAGCAGAAAAAAACCCCATCTCTGTTCAATTCAATGTTTCATTTTTTAAAATATCAATCAGTATGTACACCCACATAAATATCTATAAAATATCGCACTTTTAGGTTTCGTGTGCAACTTTAAGTGTAACCAATAATTCCAATTATCATTACCTATATAATTTTGGTTTTTATTATTTGATTACTTTGGTATTGAGAACGTTATTTTATTCCCAAAGTAGTATATTATGTATTGTTTATACAGTTAATGCGTACTTTTAAAATTTTTAATCCAGTGGGTTTACAACTTTGACACGCAGCAACGCATTTGGCTGTGGCGATCCACTACGGAGCCAAGTTGGCTAGGTAGCTGTAAAGATAATTCTCTTACACCCTGTTTTATATATACTTTTCTTTTTGATTGGTTAAATATATTATAACCAGATAGTTTATTTTTAATTATCCTCTTCAATATTAGATATCTTTTTTTATAAGATATATTTTTTAAAATTTCTCTAGAGCAATCAAATCTACATTCTATAATTTCTTTTCATATTCGAAAAATGATTTTCGGTACAAATCTTGGGTTTAATGATGGGGATTCCTTTTATGGGGATTCCTTTAACAGCTTTTGTGAAAGTGTTTTTTCCCTTTTGGGCATTTTGTCTCCCTTTGGGCATATAAAATCCTAAAATCCCTGAAGTTTAAAATCCCTTTTTCCCTTTGGGCATTTAAAATCAAATACCCTGTCAAGTGCAAATGAAAGCATAATTGAGAGATTCAGACTCTTTAGATGAACATCTCAAGTATCCTGTAATAATTACTCCGAAGGGCCATGACTATTAAAACCCTTTACAAACACTTGAATATTCGAAAATGTTTAAATTAATTATTTGAAATTTAGATTACATTTAAAACTTGTTATGGTGTTTTATACCTAATTTATTTCAATTTCTCTGAAAAAATAACTTTAAAAAAAATCAAAAACGAGATTTCGCTCCCACCCCCTTTCCCCCTAATATTTAAGTTGATTGATATTTTTTTACATATATGTCAATTGATACCTTATTTCATTTAAAATTTTCAAAAGCAAAAATTGCTAAAACCCTTTTTAAAATTGAAAGAAAAAAACATTTTGTTTTTTTAAGTTTGGTATTTATATACAGTATTAGTGTAGCAGTTTCTTCATTTTGTCTAATAACTATCTAAGTTACTCAATTTTTATTTTGTATATATATAAGTACGGATTTATAGACTTGAAAGAGCTAAGGGATAAGTACTTAGTTTTGTTTTAATGCTTACATTTAATGATTTCCCAATACAACTTTAACGTAATAACTCATTATTACTTTGAGTTAAAAATATTTTAAATAAAACACATTCCCCAGGATTTTCTCACAACTCAAAGTAAAAGAAATTATGAAATCTTCTTAAAAAAACAAATCCACATAACTTTTTAAAGTAAAGAAATCGTTATACCCAAGTGACCAGAGTGAATTAACATACATATCTTCTAGAAGATCTTAGCATCAGGACTAATATAATTAACACGTGGGTATTTAAGGAGTTGAGGGCTGTGAAATATTTAATTGACATATTGCTTTCGTCTTCTTCACTACGTAACACTAAATGAACGCTATGTGTCAATTTCAAAATCTCTTTAGGGGAATCTTTCAAGTTTACCCCCCCCCCCCCTCTTTTGTCCTTATGAACTTCAAGTCCCACTCCCTATATACTCTTAGATTGATCAGGTGGAAGAAAGGGTGCTTCATCACTGAGGCATAAAAGATGCTGTAATCCTGACCAGAAGCTTCAATTATGAAACTAATTAAGATTGAAAATCCTTTGATATTCTACTTATGTAAATAATCAATTAAACTAATCAAAGTTAAAAGCCGTTTAGTTTAAAAATTATTTATTATGAAAATAAATTTTATTACATTTACTGAAGTATAATCTAGTTAGATAAGCAATGATATTTAACATCATTAACCACTGAACTAGAATAAGAACTTGAGTGAGGACACCCATTGAGAGAAAATGTATTTAACCGTGGCGCGTGGATGAATACTGCTCAGGAGACGAAGTAGAAAAATATTCTACCTTGGCCTTTGCACCGTTAATCGTGTTCCGTTTGTCTTGAATACTTGATTAATTAATTAATATTTTTCTTCTTCTTATAAGTAAAAAAGAAATAATGGAAATACATTAAACGCGTAACATTTAATGTATTTTTGAAAGCTATAAATGGGGTTTTAAAACTAAGATATCTGCTCTTCATCTTATGCCAAACACCATGGGAAAAGACTATATTTTTCTACCTTGGCTCAAAAGGGTGTAAAGCGGTTGCGCATGCTTAGTCTTCTCTCCAGTTCTTATTTTAGCTCAGTGTCATTAATATATTTAACCCTAATAGTCTGTGCTAATAATGACCATGCAGTAGAAGGAATGAGGTTTGATAACTAAGCCAGTATGCTTATTTGTAGTAAGATTTTAATTTCAAAATACATGTATATTGCCACGAAAATTTAAGTGTTTCTAAACAATTTCTAAAATAAAAATAAACTAACCACTTTTAAATTATTTCATTTGATACCTGTTTCTAAATTACAAGAGTGTATATTTTTTTTTCTAAAACTTACAAGACCTTCGCGTGTGAATTTCTGACGAAACCTTTCAGACAAATATTCTTTATAAAATAGCAAACGTCTCCAAGTAGCATGAAACTTCACGATCCGCCTATCCACTTGGACGTTTCAATTCATGTATCCCACTTAAAAGAAATCAAATGACTCGGTTTCACGCCAGCAAATACACTCATGCGTGTTGAAGGGCTATTCAGCAAAGCGCGCTTCTATTTACTCGAGATAAAGAAATTGGTTTGTTTCAAGGATCTATAGTTTCATAATAAAAAAAACTTTTTCCACTCGTTTAGCAAAGAAATAAACCTTCTACGCTTCATTCATTGCGGAAATAAAAACACTGTACATTTTAATGGCTTACAGATTTCCTAAATCTCTCATCCAAAATTCACTACTAAGTATTATTTAGCATAAACGTTTTTTAGTTTTTTGTCTTCAATGCATAAATTTATGAAAACCCTAAATTGAACAAACCAAACTCTGCAATATAAATCGATAATCATTAAATTCTAAAATAGGATCAATAGGATTTTTTGATATTTTTTGCAGCTCGAATTATGTGAAATTGGTAGAAAAAGAGAGTAGCATGTAAAATGAAAAATAGAAAAATCAATTTCCAAAAGTAATGATGCATATCATTAAAACATAACTGTCCTGTTTGTTTACTCAAAATAGTTTGGTTTATAAGAAGAAAAACGGGTCCTTTCGTTCATATGGCAATTTATAGTTATTAGTCTCTATAGTTAATAGTGAATATAAAGACTGAAATTCCTATTTTTGAACAAGGAGCTTTTTTACTATAGTTCGAACTTTTGTAAATTATTCAGTATTATGTTTTTAAAATTAGTGTAATTTTGCACCACAAACCCCCATAATTAGTTTTCGGATACTTGATATCTTTGTTTAAAACAACATGCCATTAATAACGAACCACAGTCTTTTTCTTTTTATTTAACACAACATTTTTATTCTCAGCCCTTATGTGAAAACAACCTATTTTTATTAATTTAAGATTAGTTATAGATTTTTATCTATTTTAAGGATTATTTTTAAACGAGAGATGTGACTATATTATAAGTATCTAAAAATTTAAATACATGTAAATTATCATTACACCTATTTAATATTTGCTTTTAAAATGTGAGGCTTCTATAAACATGCATGTAAAAATGTAAAACAGTTTCCGACCTGGAGAACGTAGTTTATTTTACGTTAAATCTAATTGGATTGTAAATAATATCGCTCACATTTGCACATGTTTGAGGATTTATTTCTAGGATTTGTTTTAAAGAAAAACTCAAGAATTAATCTGTAACATTCCGCTATGGATGGTGATTTGATAAGGATTACATGGCTCGGTTTCGCAAACGTCAGATCACAAGTTCTACTGTTAACACAACCAATTTTTTAGTATCTCTTTTGTTGTCATAATTCAATAATTGGCAATAATTGATATTAATTGTAAAAATGTAAAAGAACATTTTCATTAAGATTTCATTTTTTTGTTGGAAATTCCTTAAATTGACACAGTTTACTTATTTCTAATTTTTAATGAGACGCCCGATATATTTGTAATTGATATTAATAAAACACCAATTAATAAACTTTCAGCCAATTTCCGGCAAGTACAGTTTACTCGGTAACCAATGAAGTCGTACGAAACACAGAAATCAATTATTATTATTTTTTTCAACCTATTCAAACATCAAAGGGGGGATTTTTTTTATACAGACTAAAATGAAAAATTATAGACGAAACTTACTCAAACTATTCCATCTTAATAGATTAAATAAAAAAACTTTACTATAACCTTCAGCAAATGAGGATGAGTTTATTAAATGGCAATGGAAATTCATTGGGAAAATTGAAATAAAAGTATAGCGAAATTACTTTAAATAAAATAATATATTCTGTTGTAATACAATTCGTATTTATACAGCAATGATTTTAAATCTCTACACAGATATGTGAAACGACTATCATCAAAATATTTTAGGTTACTAATCTACTTTGAGCGAAGTTTTTTGTTATTCGGAATTATAGAAAGAACAAAACTTGAATTAAGCAAAACATATTTTATTCTTATTATGAGAAATAAAATACTGGTATGATTTAATTTGGTATTGTCTCTGAAAATTTGGTATACTATTATGTCAGTCTCAATTTTTGTTAGAAAATTATTATTTTAAATAATCTGAAATTTAAAAAGTTTTGTTAATTTTAAGAGGAAAATATTCTTTTTGTATATGAATAAATTTTTCTTAATTTGTATTGACAGAAGTATGTTTTTTTATAAAGATTACCAAACATCGCGAATATTATTTTTCTTATAATGTTAGCTTTTATTATTTGCTAAGGTGTATTAACGAATTTTTTTTTGTAAAATAGAAGGTCATATGTTATACTGTATTCTATTCAATTGTACAGAGTCGAATAAATCTTCACAAAATTGACATGTTCACTCAGGAAATGTAAAATAAAATATTATATGCTCGAAATAAAATTGTTCATGCCTGAATAATATTGCACTTTATTCTTGAGGTTTAAATTTCAAAACATATTATCCAAATAAAAATTAAGATAAATATATAATACATTCTAAATTTAATAATATTACAAGTAGAACGTTTATGTGAAATGTATCATCATTTTACGGTTTTAATAAATTGGTATTTTTTACCAGAGTGCGTGTGTGTGAATTTTGTTCTCATATTTATACAAAATATTACATAATAATAAATATATATAATACAAAAATACAACATTCTTATATTTTATTTTACGCAAAAGTGACTTTTTTTCAACACATATTATATGCATTTTTAACAAATATTTTTTCGAATCAGCTAAATATATATTTTTAAAATTGGTTATACATATATGTTCCCCAAATAAATAGAAATACTTTTGTTATAAAAAAATACTAAATTCGAAAATTGATTAAAAAGTGAAGGGAAAAAGAAGTTAAGAGCAATTAATTGAATTAGTAGTTTTAAGAAGAGAATAATAGCATTGGAAAAGCCAAATATATTTGTTCCCTTCTTAAATTTGGTGATTCAAATAAAAAGTTAACTCTAAAATTATGTTTTATTTGCGTAAAAAACATCTAAAGCATTTCTCAAAAATTCAATATCGTTCTCTTCGAAGAGATTTTTGTAAAAATTAAACTACATTTAAGAACCAATATTTATTTGAAAATTTATTGACTGATTACAACACACTATTAATTGCATTTAAGTAAGATTGTTATCAGTTTCAATGTTTCTGTTACGTAGACATGCCTAATATATTGACCATGTGCCCTTTATATTTTATTAAAACTAAAATATTATTTATCTACGGATCTATCCCAGTCAAATTTCTCTTAAGAATGAAGAACTGAGTACAATCTCCCTTATCATAGCTTCCTAAAATTTAGTTCCAATGATGAGAAAGATTCGAACTTAGTTTGTTTCATTCGTATGTAGAATAAAAAGATACACTCAGAAAAAAAACCAGGAATATCGTGATGCATTGCGATCATTATTGTGCACAAACCACCTTTGATGTCCACAATACTTTTAAGGGGGGGGGGGGGGGGCAACAGATGATGGGCATTATGTCATCTACAAGAAGTCAGATTTCACTTTTCGTGTGGGAGATTATTTTATCCATTGAGCAACTTTGAGTAAATAATATAATTAATTGCAATATTAGTTATTAAGTTAACAATTTAGTTAGACGATATAATTATATTTAAAATAAAACGAGTACACACAGGTTTTCCTTTTAATTGAAGAAGTTTTAACAGTAATTATTTAATAGATTTTATTTTTAATCTTTACAATTTTCTTGTTTGGAACATATAGACTAAATATGTCAAAATAATATAAGCCTCAATATCTTATAAAAAGATAACGATATTTTGTTTTTACTTTTGTAATTTAAAGTTTTAAGATATTCTAGTTTTTCGTTTTTTGAATAAATAATTGTCTTAGTGTTTTACTTTCAGTTTTGTATTAATTTTCGTTGAAATTTTCTAATATTCGATGCTTTTATTACCCAACATTTCAACCTTCGATTCGAGGTCTATCTCGAAAGAAAGACCCTGCCTCGCCATGAACCACGGCCAGATAAATTTGTATCCAGAAATATAAACGGAAACTTTAAACTTTAAGTTCTTTTAGTTGAAATGTAGCTTGTTTTGATACCAATTAGTTTATTTAAAAAAAACTATGATTGAGAATAATTTTTTCATCAGCGATTCTTGAAAACACACGTGAAATATTAACACGTCTAAACATTTATACACATATAAAAAGTATTTTTCTACTCATAAACCATACACGTGCATAAACCTAACACGAATCCTTTAACCCAACACGTGTATAAACCTAAAGATTATGAGAAAGCGGTTTTCCCACTCCTTTTTAACCTTTGCCACTAAACGGAACCGCATGCTTTCATTTGTCTTCATTTTACTTTGCTTTTGCAACACGGGAGGATTTTTCTACTTTGTCCTCAATACTTCTTCTTTGAGGGAGATACTTTCCCACTTCCGTATTTTGCCTCCTGGAAGAAAGCGGCTCTTATTCATGTCACATCTGATCACATTCTATTTTGGATGTTTCTACTCCGCAATTCTTCCAATTCTGATATTCGGCTTAGAAAAAGCTCGGAACGCCATTGTTTAGCTATTTTTATTCAGCTGCAGTCAAATGATGGGTGATAAAGACTTGTTTGAGTGCAAACTGAATAAAGACAGTTTTTACGGAAGATGCGCTTGATCACACATAATGATGGAAGAGCGTGGAGATAGTATATTACTGGCGACCCAGCACTGTTAAAAATGCATACTCATATTTGAAGAAACTTTCGTCGTTTTTGACGAAACAGACGCCTGATAAATACTCCGTTTAACTATTTCGTCAAACTGAGGAAATTCATTTTGTCGTTTTTTTTAACGAAATTTATTTCGTCAAAAATAATATTTCAAATAAATATCGACTGCTCGACTCAAGCCACGGATATCTTGGTCCGAAGACAAGCGCGCTGTCGACCATATAAGAACCAAAATTGATCAGACACCACCGGAAAAGAATCGGAGTAAATTACTTTTGCTAGAAATGTGAATATTCTTGTTTCGTCAAATGTCAAGGGATTCAATAATGACGATTGCAGAATAGAAAAATAAAATAAAAATGCTATTTCTGAGAGTGTGCTGTCTCGTAATATTTCTTTGAGATTTCTCCGATAATCCGTTAACAACAATCTAGTGTTACATTTAACCAAATACATTTAATGGGATTTAGTTTTGTAAAAGTTTTTCAATATAGTTTTAAGATAATAATTACAATAGAACCTCAGGAAATCAAATTCTTGTGAATGGCGACATATTAGAAGTTATCCCTTTGCAATATTAGCTATATTTTGTAACTGTAGGGGAACCTGGGGTGCCGTACCAATGAGGAGCTTAGAATGTATTATACTTTTTCAACCTTATTCCACTAATGTTTAATTAAAGTTATAGAGCATCTGTAACTGTTAACTTATTTTTATGCAGTTAGTTTAAAAAGTGTGGAAAGTATCCTTATAAAATGTTTCAAGCTAAAAAAGTAAATATTTTAGATAGGGTGAATAGACCAATTTTCGGCCAGTGGCATGATTACTGAACTCGCATTAGACTGTAAAATGAAAAGCCTTTTAGTAACATTGATTAAAGGGAGTTTTAAAAGCATAATAATATGCTGTTAGTTTGAAATATTTTTTCCGAATAGTCGGTAACTGGTGCATTCATCTTGTATATTTAAAAAGTTTTTCTAAGAAAAATTGATTGAAATAAATGTAAACAAGTAGGATTTCACAAATACTTACGGTAATAAAAATTAGTGATTACTGAATTGAAAAATTAACGAAACAATAAGGATGATTATCGATATTTAAACCTATTTCAAATACAATGTAAGTATTTTTTTTTTCAAAAAATAAACTTTTTTTAAGAATAGTTAATATTTAGTAAAATATACTTTATATATGTGGCATATTTTTTATATAAAATGTTCTTGTCTTGTGTCTTCTGATTGCAGTGAGTTTATTTTGATTTTCTGTAACTCATGTCATCGAAACAAATCTACACATTGAAACTACCGTATTAGATATGTGTACCTAACATAATTAAGAGGGGTTCCAATAGGTAATTGCATTGACAACATTTTAGAGTATTTCTAATATAATTTATCTTAATAGTTTTACAGCACATTGTCTTAAAACTATTTCAGAAAGTTCAGTTAACATAACAAAATTTAAATATTTTAGTATTTACTGTACTTGAATCTATGGCGTTCATTTAACTATTATTGCTTATGTAAAATGTTTCATTCTAAAGTGTTTCATTCTTTCCCCGGTCAATACTCCCATACGATTGGGTCAAGCCTCTTTTATAGAGGGAGGGATATGTGACCCATTTGCATATGATTTAAAAAATAATAAATTACATATTTATAAAATGTATAATTAAAATGATAGAATATATAATCGTTTTCCCTCTAGAAATCCTTTAATGCGTGTACTTTCTGCGTGTATTTTCATATGAATTTCTATAATTATGATTTTTTTTTGAAAACCAGTTTAAGGCTCTCTCTATATGTTGCGAAATAATAGTATACTGTTCAATAAATTCATGAATTGAAAAGTTAATTTATTAACCTTCGTTTAATTAATTTCTTATACGTTTAACAAAATATTTTGCATGTAATTAAAGTAAAATAGGCCATGAACTCTAGATTAACTTGGATTCAAAACAATATGAACATATCTTGGTCCGCTATGTTACGAACAAATAATTTGCTCACTTGATAAAGAATGATTTACAAAATTAATCCAAACAGAGTGATTATTTTAACAGATATTTGAATATTTAGGAAGTTTTAAAAGAAGAAGATTGGTAAAGAAGATTATTTGATAATTTCTATGTTTTTTTGGAAAAAGTTAATTCAATAAATTTATATGTTTTTTAAGAAAGCTATATTTATCTTTTTCTGAACTAAACATATTTATTTCTACGTAACGTTTTTTCTATTAACGGTACACGATAGCTCTTTTCTAAATTATGTAGTTTTTTTTAACGTTTTGTTCACGGAAAAGAAAATATGGCTAACTTATATCACTACTACGCTTGTCTGTTAGGCCAAAATTCAAAAGTGGAATAACTAGAAATTTTAGCGTACTTTTTTCATAAAAATTCGTATGTATTTTATTTTAAAAATCTAAAACTATGGATGAGGAATTTTTCTTATTACATTTTGAATATTTTAATGCACATTTTTAGCAAAAATTATTTAATGATTGGTATTGTATGAAATATGCCAAGAATGGAATTTTAAATATATAGTACAAAACTGCAAACTTCAAACACAAAAGAGAAAAATTAAGAAAATAACTTAACTTTTTTTTTCTATCATTTCTTTTTTTTTTTAACACAAACCATTCAGCAGAAAAAAACGAGGATATAGAATACAATCGTAGGGAAAATTAGTTAATTTAATTTAATGAATTTTTGATAATTAATTTAAAAGTTAAACATCTTTGTAAATATACAATAGGTGCACCTCTTTTAAAGTATGCCTAAAATAAAATACATATATTAAAACAGAAAATAGTAATCCAATTACTAAAGATGCTTATATAATGGTTGCCCAATATTCTCAACCTATCTTTTCCACCTCAGAAATTTATGAGTTTTATAACCAATTCAACTTAACGCATCTAACACTCATAAAATAAACCTCTTCTACATTTAACTTACATTTCGTGAGATGCCACAGTCCATCTTGACACTGACCAATCCCGCCCAAATCATGCACCACATCAAAATCCTCATAGGTGGTGTAAAAATCCCCATATTCGCCACTGGGCGCCACTGAACACAAGGGCAGCAGCACCAGAGCCAGAAGCAATCTCCGCATGGTCACTTCTACAAGACGTGCTCCCTCCAATCTTCGGAAGAGCCACAACCGGCGAAGATCATACTGAGCGTTACGCGCGATGACCACAAAAGCTCAATGCCACACCAAAACAGGGACACGCCGAATGGTCCGCTACGAAGGTTAAAAGCCGTGATTCTAATGCAACAATTCTCCAGGAAAAAGCGAAACGATTCCTCCAAGCACGCAATCTGGTTATCGTTTCCGCCACTTTCGCTCCCGGGTGACCTACTGGACTCCTTTTCGGCAAGGCCCTGAAGGCTCCTTTCACTTCAACGAGAGACGATTTTTCGTCTTTTCTTCAAATGCTTCACTTTTCCATCAGTCAAGACACCCCTTTATGAAATGATAGGTCAATGATTGAAATACGTAACTTTTTCACCATCAGTCCATCAGATTCATCAAAGAAGGACTTCTCTTTGAAATGCCTAACCTTTCACTTCTGTCATTTTATGAAATGTCTAAATATTCTATTAGACATTTAAAAATATAAATAATAGATTGATCCTTGTGTACTAGGGACTCTTGTTTTTCCTCCAAAATTAGCAATTTGCCATAGAAAAGTTATCATTACTTTGCGCTCATTGTCATTAAACCGTCACATCCATTCCCAGGGCAAAAGTGCTCCCCCCCCCGATATTTTCCTTCTTATACTAAAGAATATATATACATATTTAAATCAATAAGAGCGAAAAGTTCATCCAGCCTGGAGTCGAACCCGGGACCCCTTGTTTAGCTCACAAGTGAGCTATCTGGACGACACCAACCTTCAGAAACTTTTCACTCAGAACACAGACCGGAAGAGTAGACACATACAAATACACTACATAACACGAACTCCTGCGAAGCGCTTATAGCTTCTTTAACACAAGGAACCATGAACATGTTCCTCTTGTACATATATATATATATATATATATATATATATATATATACATATATATATATATATATATATATACATATATATATACATATATATATATATATATATATATACATATATATATATATATATATATATACATATATATATACATATATATATATATATATATATATATATATATATATATATATATATATATATATATATATATATATATATATATATATATATATATATATATATATATATATATATATATATATATATATATATATATATATATATATATATATATATATATATATATATATATATATATATATATATATATTTATATATATATATATATATAATATATATAAAATAAAAACCTAATTTCAAATGTTACTAATAATAATTTTAGTAAATTTAAAAATTATTAAAGATTAGATTTAAATAAGTTACTTTAAAACTCGTACCATTTTCTTGTTAGAATTTCAAAAATTATTTTTGTCCAAAATTAAATTAGCTGATTAACATTCTTAACTGACGATGCATATGTTAATGCAATTTGGTTATTATACGATCAACTACCATTGGTCAGGACCTATAGTTTAATGATGATTCTAACCCCTACAATGAAATTACACCTATTCAAATTTGGCAGCTTTTGAATAAGATAATTTATCTCTATCATTAAGAAGATTAGAAGGTTTCTTGCAGGTCTGCTGCTATTAGAACATAAAGGGTACAATTGTTTCTAGTTATTTGATGACTGATGAGTCCCACAAAATCCTAAATCGAGACTGGGTAGATTGTTGAAATAAACTAGTGTTTTAGTAAACAAGCAAACTTTTAGTTGTTATCTTTATATTTAGATTCGTAATAATCGGCTTATATGATTTACTTCCACTGTTTCTTTAACCTCCTGACCTAAAACGAGTCTTCTTAAATTAAAAAAGTAATCTTCTAAGCTGTTTATCTAAATATATGTATTGTGAATTTGAAATTTCCCGATTTTTTTTTAATCCCGAATTTCCGACTTTGAATTTTCCGAAAATTTGAATCGTTATAGAAAAAGTGTTAAATGTATCCTTTCTTTTTGATATAACAGCAAGTATGTTAGTACATTTCGAAATATATTTTTTTAAATACTTAATTACAAAATTTCAATTTTAGATATAATATACAAAGCATTGTGAGTTCAGCTATGGGTTGTCCTTTTGGGATAGCTCAACTGTATAATAACACATAAGTAAATATAAAGATATTGTTTTGTTAAACAAATTAATAAGTTTAGTGGTTATTATTTTGATTATAGATATTATAATTTATTCATATTTATTATATATATAGTATTATTAACTAATTCACAAATATAACATGTTAACATTATGAAAATATAGTTACGTTTTTATGGTAATTAACATTTAATTAAATAAAGTCCTCTCTTTAAAACTTCGACAGTTAAGCGAAATTTTA
The DNA here is from genome assembly GCA_963932185.1 of Troglohyphantes excavatus. NCBI lineage: Eukaryota > Metazoa > Arthropoda > Arachnida > Araneae > Linyphiidae > Troglohyphantes > Troglohyphantes excavatus. Next base: position 18,416,355 of record OZ010672.1, read on the forward strand.
AAGTTGATTCATACTGTTGAAGAGTTTAAATTATATACCCAATGCATGTCATTTGAGGGGGTGTGAAGCCATGGGGTACAAGTGACAATTTCATCATTTTGTGAAAACTAAATTTAGCTGATTCTTAAAGTAGTTGATTCTTACGCCGCTAAATTTCAGCACATGTCATTCATTTACATTTATCCCTTTGCCACCAACATTTCATATGTATTAACTGTTCATAACCACACAAAACTATATATTTTAAAGAAAGTTATTTGCATCCCTTAGCTACTCACCCCCTCATTTAGTTAAAATATATCTTAAACATTTTGTAGAGATGCCTTTAAAATCGTAATTCAAATAAGTACATTCGAAAAAAAAAAAACGTAAGAGTATTCTTTGAATTTAATATATTTTCTTAAGCATGGTTGAAAAACTGAAGATCAATGAACGTGATGTCTCGGGTATGACTTCCAGCCATTGCAAATACATATCAAAAGCCTAATTTATTTTTTGAATAAAATCAACAGAATATTTGTAGTAATTAAAAAACTAACGAATATGCTTCAGTTTGATGTTATATGGTGTGTACTTTGATCTACTTATTATTTAAAAAGATAATACGTTCGGCATACATTTTCCATGGAACAGTGATTCCTCACTGAAAAACATGCTATATTCAGAGACCTACAATTGTTCGCAAATGTCCGAATTCTATTAGGACCATGAAAATGACACTCCTATTATTCATTCGCTAAGTGGATGATCTGCTCCCTCCCAATCACAGTTTTCCATCAGCACTACATTAGTATTAAACTGGACACTTCGATCCTCATTTAACTTACACAAAACGAGGATCACTTCCAAATACAATTCTTCAATTATTGTTGGAAGTTTTAAGGGAATGTCTATATATTAGCTGAAAACAGCTATAGTGGTATTAGCTGAAACTTTATTCAAATAACATTGGCATTTTTCTAAGAATTTTGTTGTACATGGGGATTTTTTTTGTACAAAATGGTTCATGCCGAAACTCAGCCGAAAATATTGTTACATTACAGTCACTAAAACGAATTGATTCCATTTTATTTAATCAGTGGAGAAAAAGAGAAATAGAGTGGAAATTGTAAAAAATAAATATGTTTTTATAAGTAAATATTGTCTACTGTTATTGTGTTTTATATAATTAGTTTGTTTTGTTATACTCCAAAACATAAAAATATCATTGATTATCGAAATGAAATAATTTTTTTAAAAATTTTCGTAGCTTCATGAAGAGAAAATAAATGCTTTGTGCATCGGTAAACATCTTTTAATTAATCCAAGACATTAAAAGTCAATAATAGCAAAGAGTTAAACCAGTAGATGATCACTCAGCTGCTTTCAGAGATTCGTAATAGTTTTGAAACGTTATTAAAAATGGAAATTTGAAAATTGAAATTCTTGGAAACAACGTGAATGTGTGAAAGTGACTGTGCGTAATGATGGAAAAAAATTAGAATTTCCCAGGCTTTTTCTCACCTAATGTTTCTAGTCCGTTAAATATAAATGATTATTTTAGTTAAATTTAAATCAAACACCAGGTACAGTTTTATTCAAAGCAGTGAATAGCATTTATTAAATATCAAATAAGTCAGAGTCAGTAATAATATCATTGAACCAGGAAGCTTTAGGGTAACAAGAGGTCAAAGTTTATTCCGTAGATAATGAAAGTAAGCAGTCTTTAAAGTTAACCTACTTATTATTTTTTACCGTTTTCTTACACGTGTAACATTTATTACTTAGAACTATCACGGAGAAAACGATTTAATGTTGTTGTTTTTTACAGTAAAAGATGTTAAATGCTACTCACGCGAAAATTTGGTACAAATGAAATGTAAGGCAGAAATATATCTTAGCATTATCAAATACTAATTTCAAATAAGTTCATAAATGATTATTGGGGATTAAGATCATGTTTGACTCAAATGATGAATGACATATGAAAATCCTGCATAATGAACAACATATGAATATAATGAATACATTATAACAGTAAAATTAATAGGAAGTGATGGATGATGAAACTGTTCCTTTTCATTGAATGTTTGTGGCAATAGGTTTAAACAACTTAAAGAAAAATAATCATGCTTTTATACGTAAATATAAAAATAATTATAGACTAATACAAAAAATAAGAGCACAAAACAATTATCTAACATTTCTTAAAGAATTTCGGACTTAACTCTAAATTACAATCCCTTTTAAATTAACAGGCGTTAAATAGAAATATATTATTACATTTGAAGGATATATTGAAAATTTTGAACGTAATTCATTGGAATAAAACTGCTTTGTGTATAATGTTATTAAATATTGAAAGATGACATAGCAATTGTAAAATTTCCAAATTTGTTTAAACTTAAGGCACTTCTAATTCTAAGTATTTGTCCTCGTGAAATAATCCTATATGGCTTATAGTGCAACTGTATGACTTAAACAAGAACCTAAACAAATGAATAATGATGAATTAAAATTGGGTTGAATGGGGTTTGCAAACTTTTCCAGTCATTAACCTAAAGGTTTTTTTTGCTTTTCTTGTCGTGTCAGGGGTGATAAATTCAATTCCTGAAGCACTTGTCAAATGGTCCAGGATAAAGGATAACTCCCAGCCCTTTTTATAGTTATTATGTTCATTTAGCTCATTGATTCTAAAAAGTTAACTAAGTTTCCAATTGACATTTCCCGGTTACATGATGATGTCTAATATGAAAATAGAAATAACATGTCTCAAATTTGTATAAAGACAACTCTTACTACTTTTGTATTTCAACTTTTTATTTTATTTTTCACGAATGCCCCACCTTTAATTTTGGGAACGCTCGTACAAAAGAAAAAGAGGAAGTTTTCATTGACAGAATGTCAAAACAAGTATTTTTAATACAATGAAGAAGGAACTATGAGCAAGATGGCCTAAAAACTTCAATCCAAGAAAAGGGAATAAAAGAATCACCGTATGGAATCTAAGTTGTATTATTTAGAGAAAATGTATACCATTTCAGGCACTCTACAATTTCAATACTTCCGATTAAACTATAAATAATTCGAATTTAATAACGGTATAAAAAAGCACGTTTTATATTTCCACTCTTAATAAACTTCAGAACTTGAAAACAGAAAACTTCTTCCGCACTTTTGCTGATATCAAACATTAAATAAGATATTAGAATCTCTTAAATAATATAATCAAAGCAAAAATATGATGACATTTACAAAAACTGTTAAGAGCTTTGGCTATTTTCAGAAAACAGCATTTTTTACTTTAAGCTTTTATCACTGTGGTCTCCATAGTCGTATGTTGTTTATTGTCTCTATTTTTTTTTGGTGAAAGAGATTTGTTTTCGAAATTGCTTATTGGAGCTGCCTCTTTGCATTCTCCCGAAGAGCAATATTGGACCGTTTGGAATTGAAAAGAGAAGTTGAGATTTTTTTTACTCAACTCTTGATATGGTGTTAGTTTGTGTGAATCTTATGCGATTGCCTGTAAGGAAAGAGTCGGAATTTTCACTTTATAGAGATTTAAGTTTTCTCTTAAAACGAACTAAAGCTCACACTTCAACTGTTGTGCATACTTTCAGTAAATAATTTTAGTATTAAAAGCCAGACAAAAGCCAATAACTTTTATTCAATTGTTTATTTATTTTGACAGTGTGCCACCTCTTTTCTACTTATGAAGTCTCGTATTCTGAAATATGTTAAAAGTATTTCTGTAAATTCACTAGCAAAGTCCATAGAACACCATTTCCTCAAACAAATAGTTATAATCCTCTTTTATTTCCTTGGCTTTTAGGAATTTTCTGTTATCTATCTTACAAACAGGATAAATGAAATATATATTTATATATATATAATAAAATATAATAAAATTAATAACAATCACTATACACATATAATACGTTTTGGGGAACATCTAGCTATTGTTTTCACTAATACAAATAAAGTATATGATTTCTCAAAATAAAAAGATATGGTAAAATACTTAATTTTTGTAGCTTACAGGATTTATGTTCTCTCCCCCCCCCCCGCTCCCCCCAGCTTAAAGTAACAAATTAAAATAAATATAAAATAAATAAATATATAAATAATAATAGTTTTAGTGTTTCATGGGCGTACGCGGGGCCTATGTTATGTTTTTTAATGTGTTGAAGACTACCGGTAGGATTGAGTGAATAGTAGCAGTTTTGTGAAAAAAGTTGTTTTAGATTATAACATTACCCTGTTGAATGTAAAAATTATTAAAAAATATTTAACTTTTTGCACTTTTAATAATAAAGAGAGAAATACTGCAGAATATAAAAATTTAAAGCTGTGCTCTTTTTGTTACTTCACATATATGTGGAATAAATTAATATTATTTTCAATTTTCAATTATATAAGGCATTTTCAGTTTTGAAATTCTTATAACAATGAAGAATGAGAAATATACAGGATTTAATTTTTTTATATACATCCTCGTACTTATGAAATTTTTTATACTTCACTATTAAAAATGGGGCATTTTTAATAGTGAACTATCAAAAATTTCATACATTAAGGTGTATAAATCGCTAGGAGTACAACCACTTAAGACCTCTTATTAACATATCGTTGTGTAGAGTCTATTGACTAAACAAGTAATGCCCGATCTATTTGACCTTTTCTTTACATCTCCCAGCTTTCACACTTTTGATATATGATCATGCTTGATAATCTACATGTTGCTCATTCAAAATTAGCTCTTGTGAATTTAAGTTTTAAGAAAATTGCGTTTTTTTGGACATTTATTGATCTGTTTCAGGTCAAACACATGTATATTGTTCACTTTCAGATTAGTAATACGAAAGAAAAAAAAAAGATAGTAGTTTTCAACTTACCCGATATTTAGTAACATTAGGAATGTATTTGTAGAGAAACGCCGAGCTTTTAATTACAGCAATATTTCTAAAAGTCATATTACTATCGTATTATTTAATCAATTTATAAAGCATTAATAGTGAACGCACACTTTAGACGTACAGTTCGAAAACTTGTCTTCTCCAAAATTTTGAAATTTGAGTTAATCATATTTTTAGTATCCCAATACAAATGTGGATTGATTAAAATCATGTTTAAGTTAAGTAACAGATTGTATCCTATTCAATTTGTATTGAGAGTATGAGTGTTTGTTCCAAAACCTGTCTTATCGTTATTCATGTTTGTTCCCAAACGGTTCTTTATGGTGCTGCACTATCAATACTCCAGTATATAATCCATACATACGAGTTGGTGTTTTTCTCAAACTTGTCAATTCCTCAAAACCCTCAACTGATTTGACAGGTTAAGGCAGCAATCAACAGTTCGCAAGCGGAGCGGTTATCCCAAACAAATATCCCTTCGAATTCATTTGCTTTCCTATCTCCGGTGAGGGTGTTCGACCGCATTGAAAAGGTCATTAAAAGAAGGGTTACCAGCAATTGTTCAGAAGAAAGACATGGTTTCGGATGCTCGTACACTTTACAACTTCGGAAGAAGTAAAAATATACTGTTACTAAAAATAGAAACTCAACAGGACAGTGGTATTTAAAATGTATAAATGAATTTTCTTTAAGAAAACTTAATTTGGTAGAGTAATTATTAAAGGGAAATATTTTACTGATTAAATTTAGAATAGTTTAAAGGCAGTGGCGTAGCCAGGATTGTCCGAAGGGGGGGGTCCATAAATTATTTTTGGTCCGATCAAAACCAAATATATTTTTTTTATTAATAACTGATTTGAATTTTTTTTAATTAATAATTTTAATTAAATTTAATTAATAATTTGAATAAAATGTAGTTAATAATTTGAATAAAAGATAATTAATAATTTTAATTAATCATTTTAAATTAGCAATTTTAATTAATAATTTTAAAATAGCAATTTTAATTAATAATTTTTAATTAGCAATTTTAATTGATAATATTAAATTAGTAATTTTAATTAATCATAATAATTTTTAAGTAGTAATTTTAAATTAGTAAATTTAAATTATGATATTTTTTAATTTAAGCAGTAGTTTTAAATTAAAATTATAATTAATAATTTTAATTGATTAAATATTATTTATAAATTATAATTAAGAAGTAAATTAAAAGCTTAAAACACGTAGGCAGTGCCGTCACACAATTTTTTTTTTTTTGGGGGGGGGGGGGGGGGGGTTGAGACAAGAAATTTCCCAACTTAACGATTTGAAATTCCCAACTTAACGGCGTCGGGTACGGATACCAGCTCGGGTGTTATTCTCGTTATCTGACCATGATTAAAAAATACGAGGCATTATTCCCAGGTCTTTTCTTAGAGATAGACCCGAACCAACGTTGTGACACGTAACATTTGTTGCACGCATGTTCCAGTACAGTGTCCGTTCTAAGTGCGATGTTAATTAACCAAACTTAACGATTGGAAATTTTGAACACAACAGTGCTAAAAATTCCTAGTTCCAACTTATCAACTTTTTATAGGATAATTTTATTGTGGAAGTCATAAGGGGGGGGGGGGGGGATAACAAATACAGCCATGTTCTGAAAATGTAACATGATCTGTAAATAGTGGGAGTGAAAGGGACTTGGCAGTTGTGTCAACCCAACAGCCATTGCTAATCTTAACATAAATAAAATAATATTCAAAATAAAAAGTATCTACATACCAATATGACCATATTTATCAAGTAGTAATTAAATTATAATTTTTTTTAATTAATAACCATTTTAATTCTAAATTTAATCAATGCAGGAAAACAGGAATTTAAATTATTATAAATAAATTCAATAAACTTAGAAGTGTTCAAAAAGAGAATCCTCCAAAGTTAATGTTAAAACGAAACACATACCACATAAAATTAGGTAAAGAAAATAGGTACTGAAAGATGCGTCCTATAATGCGCGGGCATAAGATTTTTCGTAGCAATCGTATCGAAGTCCGAGAATTTTTTTTAACCGAGGGGTGATTTAAATAAAAGAACCCATTGAAAGTTCGGGAAGTTTCTATTTCAAAAATGGTAAAAACTAAAAAAAAAACAAATTATAGAAAAACACACAGGAAACGCACAGCGTCAACATTACACAATTTTGTGATTGGTTAATCACAAAACAAAACAAAATAACAAAAAAAAATCCTAGACACGAGACTATAAATTTATATGGGACTGACGCGCCAGTCCCATATATTCGAAGCGCCATGGCGCTTCGAATATTAGCTGAAAGAAATTTTACATTGTGGAAGGTAAAACCAATACGGTTATATGAAACAAAAGTGATTTTCGAATAAAAAGGAGAGGATTTTGATTTAGACAATCGCACCTAACACAATTAAAAGAGAAGTTATTTTAATAAAAAGAACACTGTGTGACGTTTGCGTAAAGTGCAACGCCATATATTTTAAAATTCTTTAAATGATAATCTGAACGTTAAAACATATAATATAACTTTGACAATAACGAACAACAGAATGAGCAGATGCGACCATTTTTTAGTCGCCTGCTGGAAATCTGAAAACATTGCTCCCTAATTTAAACAATTTATTATATATTTAAAATGTGGGATTTTTTTTTAAAGAAACGATGCCACGGTTAAAATTTTTTTTCGCTTGACGCAATAAAAAATACAATGAAATTTATAAAACAGTTCCGCCACTGGCGTTGTCTCGGCTACAGACTACATTCGTCAACTCCATCTGGAGCCTTAGCGTCAAAGTGGTCGAAAGTGTGCAGTGAACTCTGAAACCAAACACACGAATTTAAGTTTAATTTTACAAGTTGGACAATTTCTAATTTTCCCTTAATAACCTTGGTGTTTTTGCTTTCATTTCTTAAAAATATTAATTTTCTTCCTTCAGACATAAATTTTCCCAACTCGGGTATTTTTAAACCTTGAAATTCCCAACTTTTAGGGTTTCCAAATTATTGTGGGGGGGGGGGGGGGGGGGGTCGGACTCCCCCCAAATCCCCCCGGCGCGACGTGCCTGCACGTAAAGGGTGAATGGGTCTGGGAAAATACCTTACTTCAAAGCAAGCAATTTCTGGATTGATGCACTGTGAATTCCGGCTCAACTGCCGCCCCATTTCAAGTGTTAAGAAAAGTATCCTTTTACATGTACAAACAAGCAAGACAATCATACAGCCAATCATACATAAGATACAATCATACATAAGAGGTGTATTTTTTTTTTGCATTTGTTATTTTTCAAAAAAAAAAAAATTAAACTGGCTATGGGGGGGGTTCTAACCCAAAGTAACCCAATGCTGGCTACGCCACTGTTTAAAGGAATATGCAAAAGATGAAAATACTTCTCGACGATGAAGCCACTGCAGATTGAACAATTCATTATCAAACCAAGAAAGTTGTATAATATTGATTGCCTTCCTAAGAGAATTTTCTTCTTTAAAATGCTATAAAGATACAATTGACGAGAAACATTTTGAAAGAAAATGAAGAACAGCTGCATGTAACTAAAAACATGCAGCTGTAATGTTTTTAAATGTATTATTTACACAAATGAATATGATTACGGAAAAAAAAATCTTTAATTTAAAAGTTTCATTATATAAAGTTTTATTATTTAAAGTTTTGTTATATTATATTTCATTATATAAAGTTTTTATTATATAAAACTTCATATAAAAGTTTTATTTTCATTATCAACACATTACATTTAGAAATAATTTAGCGGTTTGTAAAAAGAATGAAAATTTAAGATTTGAAAGATTGAAAACTGATAGTTCTATAATGTTATTTCACAACTTGTCTTATTCTTTACTGCCGTTCCAATACCGTTCTTATCCATCGTGTTGTTCCAAAATTAAACTACTAAAAATACATTCATTTTAAATTTATTTAAAAATATTTATGAATTTTCTGTCATGAATTGAATAGGTTGTTTACAATAATTAGGATGTACACAATAATTAGGACGCGAAAAACACAACACTTATTTAAAATAAAAAAAAAGTTTTCTACAAAACAGCAACAGTAGATAAGGCATTTTTGGAACCGTGCTCTTCACTTTATATCAATATCTGACTTGACAAACCAAATATTTTTGTAATTGTTAAATTGATTTTTGCATTTTTTTTTTAATAATGATATTTTTTAAATGTATTTTTTTCTTTTAAGTGATATCTAAAAAAAATTTCGATTTCTCGATGAGATACGCAATTAAATTATAACACAATAATGTATGTAGTTTGATTGGTTGAAAAAATCCTTGCTAAATTAAAAACAAAGAAGGGAAAAATAAAATATTCTTTTTTTAAGTAAAAAATAATTTGTAATTTACAATTTAATTTTTAATTTAATTAAAAACTATGAAGGGAAAAATAAAATAATCTTTCTTTAAGTAAAAAATAATTTGTAATTTATAATTTAATTTAATTAAAAACTAAGAAGCGAAAAATAAAATAATATTTCTTTAAGTAAAAAATAATTTTTAATTTATGAACAAATTGAAAATATTGAATTATTTAATATCAATTTTATACTTATTTCAACGTTTTGAAGAAGGTGCCAGTTTACAAAAAACATACCTAAATGTTGGGCTACTTTGCATAGCAAGTCCATTCAATTACTCCAGAGTTAGACACATGCAAACGTCAATAAAATTGTTGCTGAAATACTGAACTACAAGAATATTAGTAGGGTTTAGAATGTAAACGAAAACTTTGTTCTACAATTGTGCGTATGATTGTATTAGACAGTCAGGATCGAAAAAAAATATTAGTTTAAATTATTTTTGCAGAATTGACACTGTGATTTTCAAATCATATGAGTATTTCAACGAACTTAAACTTATTTCGATAACAAAGACATTATTAGACGATAAAATATATCATGCAACGTCTAACCATTGTTATGGACATTTTAAAGAATTTACATTTAATTTGATTCATTAGAAATAGTATTAAGGGATAAAATATGCGAACGAGCTGAGCTCGTTCCTCCTGGTACTTCTACATTAAAATGCAAATGTTTAACTATAAATTTAAAAATTTTAATTGGAAGAGGAAACTATTTTTTGTATTATCTATTTACGCATATATAATATATATTAAATATATCTCCATATTTAAATTACTTTAGAATGAAAATATTAAATTGCAAACATTGCCAAATAATTATAAATTTTGCACATTTTTCGAAAAAGTAACACGGCTTGTTTATATAACATAGCAGAACATAATTGCATAGATATTTCCTAAAAGGCAGATAGTACAATAAGTTTCTAAAAAACGTCTTTAAGAAAAAAAATTTAAAAAACGGATATATATTATGTTATTAGTGCTGCCATCTATTATAGATTAAAGATTTAAACATTGTAATGTCAATTCTTTTGTTTGAAACACATAGTTAACATTTAGTTCGTGTTGCCATCTAGTGTCATTTTATGACCTTAAATATTTTCATTTATTAATTTTTAATGTCAGAGTCTGAAATGTCGAAATACTATTATTCTGAATTATTTTGAAATGTCGAATACTATATAGCTGTAGTTGGAAAAATAAAGTTGTAAAATAAAATTTCAAATACGGATATATATTATATTATTAGGGGCCATCTATTACAATGGCGGTCTGTGGTCGAAAATGTTAGTGCAGCCGAAATCATGTGAAACCCTATTTCCCACAACCATACATGAACGGAAATTCTTTAATATTTATTACTAAAATAAAAGTTTCCTTTCATTTTTTACAAAATGTTAAGATGCGAAAAAAATAGAAAACACTTACCGTATATACTCGCGTATAAGCCGATCCGCGTATAAGCCGACCGCCTAATTTTAGGCCGATTTTTTTTGTCCAAAATCGGAAACTCGCGTATAAGCCGAGTTGTATTTTCGTACATGAAAATTTCCGATTAAAATCGCCAAATCCTCGACAAAAGAGTGAAATTTTAATTAGAAAAACTAATATTTAAGCCTAGAAATTAAAAGTTAAAAGAAAGTGGCTGGGGGAAACGGCCTTCCTCGAAGTTCGTGACGATTCATCGGGCTTAAAAGTATGTACCACTCGCGATGTTCTGGTGTCTTTCAAACCTCCATCGGACTTCTTAAATTAAATCTATCTTATTATCAAATAAAATATTTTAAACCACAAACATAAATAAGAAAATGTGCAATTTCTAATCCTTAACATCGTTTTGTAAAGATTTAAAAACTTAGAAAACGTCAACTATTTTCTGTCAACATCGTTGACTACTGTCGCTGTTAAATATGGATGAGCATTTTTTTTATCCATCTCGGAACAAAATACTACTGCTTTATGGATGAATATATACTTCTTATTAAAATATTTACTTTTTAATTACGAGATAAATGACTTGAAAGTAGAACTTTAATTCGCCGATTATCAACCCCGATTTTAATGCTTTAAAGCCAATTCCATTCAAAAAACTAATAAAACAACTATTAATATCTGTACATAATATTATCAAGGAATAAAATCTGCATTGGGGAAATAAATTTTGTTTAATTATTGCAATCGAGCAAGAAAGACATTGACTTTAAAGTGGTGTCATTCGCTAGGCACGATGTCAACTTCTTAGTCTTCCATCCAAAATTCTATTAAAGTAGCGTTTACTAGCTTCATAAATTCTACAAACCAATTAAATATTTATCAAAATATATACTTTTTATTAAGTTAAACTGATTATTTATGTGAGTAGTTAAATTTTGCGTTACGATTACGCCGCGATGCGCAAAACGGTCTTCAGTTAGCACGTGACGCACATTCTCGATCTCGGAAATGTGTCGGCGCGTTTCAGATGAATCCGCTAGTTTCAATTTCTCTCCTTTTCCCATTTTAGACAAATTATATTAGAAATTTTAATGACCCGCGTATAAGCCGACCCCACTACTTTTTGATGAACATTTTGACTTAAATTTCTCGGCTTATACGCGAGTATATACGGTACTTACTTTTTGAAAAAATCAATCCTCCTTTCTTTTAAACTTACGAATCGGCCAGTTTTAATAATAATTTAAGTAACGAAACAACAACACGCGTGTAAACGTATCAGGAAAATTATTTACATTTGGAGAGATTATTGGAAATTCTCTGTTTCCCCCCAATCCGCCCCGCTGATTCATGCATGAGCCAATCAATTCATCGCAGTCCCATGTACAGCAGATTTGAAAAAATCCTTTTGGACTGCATTTGTTTCGTCACAACCTCTATTTTAGCGTGTAGGGGAAGTCATGCTACGTAAAGTTGTCATGGCAACGATGCAGCCGATTTCGAACTTCGCTTTTGGGCTACAGTTTTGAATGAATGGAATTATTTCCCCTCCTGAATTGTTCATTACGGCATCAAGTTTGCTATTTATCGGATATTTTTTTTTTACTTACAGTAGAAATTTCGGCTTTATTTCCAATTTTAATCTTTATTTAAGAAAATTAGTAAAATATATAATTTTAGTTTTAAAATACACTAATAGAATTAGGTGCAGCCGGGCTGTACTTGCTGTAGTCCACGAGCCGCCACTGATCTATTATAGATTAAAGATTTAAACATTGAAATGTCATTTCTTTTGTTTAAAACACCAAGTTAACAGTTAGTCAGTGTTGCCATCTAGTGGTATTTTATAAAATACATTTTCATTTATTAATTTTTAACACCACAATTTTAAATGCCGAAATACTATTATTCTGAAATGCCGAATACTATATAGCTGTAGTTGGAAAAATAAAGTTGTAAAATAAAATTTTAAATAACTTAGTGCTTTTTTTGTTTCTGAACAACTTTCTTTTATATATATATATATATATATATATATATATATATATATATATATATATATATATATATATATATATATATATATATATATATATATATATATATAAATATATATAATTTATTACATGCTGGTTATTATTGTTGGTTGAAGACAGTGGGATAGCAAATAAAAAATTAAGGGGCGGGGGGTCAACTAGTTCCATTCCCTGAATATTTATCGATATAAAAAATAAACGCCAATTGGGAGTTATTGTAATTAATAATTAGTCATTGATAATTAGCAATTAGCATTTGATAATTATTAATATAATTTTCTAATTACCGATGAAATTTAATAAATTTCTTAAGTTATATTAACAATTTTTGGTAGAAAATTTTGACTATGGAAGGGCTTGACGCTCCCCCTCACTCTTTCCTACCCCTATGGTAGGAGAACGTGGCATGTGACAGATGGGAGTGGGGGGGGGGGGGGTACGGTGAAGTGTGACAGTTTGTGACATAGGGGGTATGTGACAAAATTCTGGAGAAAAGGTGTGACATCATTTATGTAGAGCCCCTTGATGTTAATAACGAAACAAAAATTCTTTATAAAAGTGTAGAATTGGCCATGTTATCAATACTGGTCAATATGTTCAGATATATATGGAAGAAAATATCTTTTACAGCTATTGAAAATGTAAGGAATATTAAATCGTAAATTTCCGCATTTTTGTGCATATACACATATTCAAATATTTGGATTTCTATATTTGTCGAAAAAATAGCTGTCATATTTGATTATGGAAAGATACTGAAAGACAAAATAATTAATACTATCGTAACAAAGAAAAAAAATCCTAATAAAAATCTAACTTTATTGGAATTATTTTTAGAAACGACTAGTATAACATATGTACAAAAAGGAAAAACGTAACATTGAGATGATTGAGGAAGAAAATGTTTAGGTATATACCGGAATGTATTTGAATTAATTTTAATACTATTCTCATTACTTTAACGTTAAAATTGTTAATTATCTCATTGTTCCATTCCAGATTCCATGTTCATCATTCAGAACCATTGACATGTTCTTTAATATAACTATGGCATATAGACTAAAATGGTATGGCATATAATAGATGAGAAGCACAGTTCCAGAACTTGCCATGTCAGGTGATTTCTAGAAATCATTAGGATTATCACTTGATATGTATACATTTTAGAAGTTGTAAAATTATATGAAAATTTACTTTAACTTATTTCATTGTAATATCTATGTTATGGTTTTTACTCTGGTGTAAAGTTAACTTCGAAGGTTGGGTTAGCCTATGTAAATCCTCTCATGGATTAAAGCTTTCCTCATTAGTATCTTTATTGCGAGTCAAATAAATATAGACATCTACCAAGTAAATTCTTTTTTTGCAATTGTATAGATTTATATTATACGATGTTGCTTTAATTGCGACATCAGTTTCGGATCTTTGGTTGCAGATGTCGAGTGTCCCAACCATCCACTCCGGGTGTCATGAATCAACGCAGCCCGGCGTTCTCGGCACCCCCGCGGTTGACCCCAAACTAATTCCTTCTTTTCACCAGCATTTGTAACAAAAACTGGTTACTACCAAAATCGTAAACTAACCCGTGAGTTCACTAGAAAGTTGGTAATTCGTAGAAGGTTTGATGATCGCGTTCCGGTTATTGTTATCTCCGCATCGTTGGGTGGTCTGGACAAGTGGTGTCACTTGGAAGGACCCCCGTAGTCACACCAGCTTTGGGTCGACAGTTTGAGGCTGTCTTTCGCTCGAGTGAGGAATATTTGAGGGAAAAGTAACGAATCACAAAATGTTTTCAATGTACACACAAATTTGCAAAATAGGGAATATACATTCACACGATAGTCAGCATTTTGCGGATTGTAAAAGTTTCGAATCAGAAATAATTGCTCTTTGAGGTAAAGTTACATTTTTGTATTTCAAGTATTCAAATGATTCATTTTCGTTCTAAAATAGGCAAGATAATATCTGGACAGTATCTGATAGGGGTTCAATGTCCTTACATCTATTGAGGTTGCGTTGGGTGCCAGCTCAGGTGTTACCTCGTCATCTGACCTTGGTTTTAAAATAACGAGGTATTATGTGTGTGTTATCTGTATCATAGTCCTTAGAAAATAATAAAAGAATGTATAATACGAGCAAATATATCTTAACAATTATGCAAATGGAAACACTGAACAGTCAGTAGCCTAAAAAAGGTGTATGAGATGGTTGGGCTATAAAGGGTCATCATTTCACACCTTCCTATTATTAGCATTTACATGTGTACTAAAAAGCTACAGATCAATGGGTACGTCACTGCAAGCAGTGATTGGTTATATATTGATTGCATTCTGAAATGCACAAAGAATTTACTAACTAGCGTAAACTATAAATTTTTAGATCTCTATAAAACTACCTATATAAGTAGCTAAAAGGAAATCTATATTTGTCTTTGCAAAATATCAAGTAAAACAGTGGTTGACCACTCATTCTTTATAATTGACTACTTGACGATGATCGAACACAACTTTGCAACTCAAAAGGCATTCGTTGTACAATTACAATAACTAGTTAAGCACAAAACTATTAGAAAACCATTTTGAATAAAATTTAAAGGAGAGCATTGAGTAGCATGTATTACGTTACGTTACTCTAAAGAGTACTTAAAGAAAGACAAAACAAGAATATTTGAGTATTATATTTATTGTATTATGTTAACTTTAACTATAGTATAATAATACACTTAAAGGTACACGACTCACTTTGAATGCTTTAAAATTTAATTAAAATGTAATTCTTATTTTCTAAGTTAGTTCATCCAAATGAATGAGCACTAGTAAGTGATATCACAATTCATTTTTGGACCCAAATATTTTACCACATAAATTCTGATAAGAAGCAATTGGCGATTTTCGTAAATTTGGCGACTTTGAAATGTAGTCGTTGGCAGCCCTGGACCCCTGCCGAGTGCGCTCCTTGGTGTCACGCTGGGGCATGATTCCTTTTTCCTGTGGTTCATCGACAAAATGAGTTCAGATGAAAGAGTACTGGAAAGAATAATCATTGTTGAATCTAAAATGGTTTCTTTTCTCTGCTACAACCGGAATAGGTTTACTTCAGAACGGATTTCAGATATTCAAGAAAGAACAAAAAGCTCTCTGTGGTCTCTTGACTGAATTCATTAATAGCGCATTTTGAAATGTCAGCGTTCGGATGCCGTCACCTGTTCCCGCTTGGCCTGTAAACTGCATGCACATCATTTTCTCTCTAGTTAGCTTTCCTTTAGATAATACAACAAAGATGATTTCAAATTTTTTTTTTAATTGTAAGAATTTTACAAATACAAATACAAATATTGACGACCAACAACAGGCTCAAGGCCCAACAAGGTTGGTCCACCTAGTACCTCTTAACTATCCCCCAATGCATATCTAACTTCTTCTTAAAATCGGTTACTCCTTTACAATTAACAATATTCACTGGCAAGTTGTTCCACTTGTCTATTACCCTATTATAGAAATAGTGTTTTCTCCCTTCCCGATTAAAATGAGATTTGTTTAACTTAAACCCATGACCTCTCGTTCTATCACTCATATTAAAATCTAAACCCTCCACATCTCTTTGTTTGATAAATTTGAATAGTTGAATCAAATCTCACCTAACCCTTCTCTGTTCCAGAGTATACATATTCAAATTTTTTAATCTATCTTCATAATTCATGCCAGAAAACCCTTGAACCATTTTAGTAGCCCTGTGCTGAATTTTCTCTAATTTTCTCTGAATTTTATTTAATACATTTCTTCAAACCAAACCGTCAAACCAATTAGGCAAAATGTGACATTTAAGAAAAAGGTCTGCATTTATTGCTCGAAATGGCTTATGATAAAGAATTATTATTAAGATTAATATCAAAGAAAACGTCGCAAAACATTATTTTTAAAAAAATATATAAATTATTTTTTAACATTGATGGCAACACTCATTGCGTGTTTGTCAGCAAATAGACATTAATATAATACCTAGGAAAATAGTTATGGTCAGCTGTCCCGGTCATATTTTTCCAATCATATTAAGAAACTGAATTTTAATAAAGAAGTTGCTTTAATGGTAAAGTGACGTACCAAAGGTGGGAAGTGGCCAATTGGGAAATTTAAATGTTTTGTCAATAAAAATCAAAAATCTCTGCAGCATTTTGAAAAATATACGAATTATATACATCTAAAGTAATTTTGGTGCGCACGTCGCGGTGGTGTAACCATTATTTCGTTTCGGGTGGAAAAGGGGGGGGGGGGCAAATTCAAGGCGGTTCAAGTTAGTTTTTAATGATTAAATTGGTTTAAATTTCTTGTTAAAATTGAGAGAGATGTGAAATTTTATTAAATAAATAATTTAATTTCATTAATTATTTTATTATTGCTCAAATTAATTTATTAATTAATCGTTGCTAATATAATTAATTATGTGTATAAGTTTAAAACTGTAAATAAGTCAACAATGTATGCACAAATTAGTGTAATGGTTGTGTGCTGGACTTAATTTTTACCAGTCCGAGTGTAAAAGCAAAAGTTGGCTTATTTTTACTTCACTTCATTTTAGAGTAGGCAGGGACGGTTGAAGGAATTTTTGTAACACCAGCGAACATGAATTTTGTGCCCCAATTTGCACAAACAATAAAGGCGATTTTGCAATTAGGGTCATATTTTTTAATATTAGAATTTGACAACTTTGTCAACTAAAAACAACCTGTATTGAATTCATTAAAGTGCAAAATTTCAAAACTTGAAAGAAATCAAGATTTGAAGAGTCGTTTAGATAATAAAATAAAATGAAAGAACTATACAGTAAAATTCAGGTATATATAAAATAATAAATGAATCTTCACGTAATTAATTTAATTATAATATTTAAATCAATTGAAAATATAAACTTAGGAAAACATCCAATGTTCTTAACGAATTTCCAACTGATATTTCATTTATATATTCTTTTTTTCAATAAAATCTGGCGCCCTCCTTAGTCCGGCGTCCCAAAAGACTGATGAAGTCACTCAGCCTTAAGGCGCCCCTGAGAGCAGGGCATTAATATATTATTTTCATCTGTTCGTTTCTGTGCGCTTTAGAAGTGTCAATTTTCTATAAGGTAAGAAAAAATATACAATTCCAAGTGACACTTATGCTTTTATTCCCTTATAGGAAATTTTTGTAGTTCGGAATACTTTCAAACGTACCTATTTCATGATATATAAAAGAAATATCTTCAAATTGTATGACGTGTTTGAAATTATTTTGATTTTAGGGAGTACATTGGCCAATCCACAAGAGTCATTTCGTTCCTTAAAAGCTATTGTCCACAAAAATGGTTCATATTTTGTGTGACATCCATCATCTTCCAGAAATTAGGAACTTTTCGCAAGAAACAAACAGAGGAGAAGGAACGCATATATGTATTATTCATAATTAAACGTTTTTAACTTATTGTATTTTATTTTAATTTAATCGTGTTTTTTTAATCAGTCGTGTTTTTAAATTGATTCAGAATTATCAGGTGTTTTTTAATTTCAGAAAATATTTATGTCCCTTTGGTTCTGATTTTCATTGTTATATATAGTTTCATACAAATTCAAAATGTATGTGTGGTAATATGGCATTTTTGTTTTATAATAACATCCTTTAATGGTAAATACTTTTGTAATCAACGCTCGAAAATATCTCATACGCATCAGACCGTTTCAATGAGCTCTGAAATTTAATCTAAACGAACTCTAAGAGAAGCAATAATAATAATAATGATGATAATAATAATAGCTTTAGTTCACAGGCTAATAATAGTTATTATAATGACGAAAACGTATATTGCAAATTCCTTTCAGTTGCTTGTTTAGACAAATAATAAGCTAACCTTACTTTTCCTTATCATATTAGACTGAAAAAAAATACATGTCAACATGTCACCATTTTAACTGGAATGGTTCACTTCACTTAATAATTAACTAACAAAAGAACTCTATTTATATGTGATTATGTGTGAAATGAGCAGTTGCGAAATCTTAGTTTATGTTTACAGCAGCGAATTAATCGGAACTATTAAAATATATATGTTTAGAAGTGGAATGTCAAGGAAATCTATATGAGTTGCGCTTCGAGGCCAAATCTTAATTGCCTGACCATGAAAGAGAAAGAACTAGGAAGGAATAGAATTAAGATGCTTTATCCTTGATCTTGATCTTACGTAGGCGAACACCATCGATTCAAAAAAAAAAAAATGTAGCTTTTTCTAAACACACATCTCTTTTGAAGGAATGATATAATTGCTTATTTTATAAAAGCGCTCATAAAATATTAATTTCCTTCAATGTCATTTAGTTGAGTCGAAAAGGAATTGAAAGCAATTTATTGGGTGGTTCGGTTTCAAGAGTTTTAGATATCAAGGTGGGTTGAAAAACTTTAACCATTTGAAATGTCGTTTCTCAATAACATTCAAGATCATTCCTGAAATGTACATGTGGAAACTCAAGAAAACTGATTACAAAAAATATGTTTTTGTTCAATTTAATATTCCATTTTAAATTATTTTTCTTACCTTTTTATTCTCTTAATGATGACGTGGATTCTTATTAACAGAACTATTAACGCGATTATTAAAATAGATTAAAAACGCATTTGGGGCATTTCAGCATATTTGTAATTATTTTGACTTGAAAATCACTGCAATTTTGAAAAACATAAATTGATATATGTCATTGATGTCCTGAGATATAATTAATCTCATTGAAATAACGAAAATTAATCTAATAAATTTGGAATTAGATATAAAACAATCATCTTTAATGTTTGCACAACTTGTAAAACTTGTAAAGTTATTGGGCCAAAAATGGCCTTGAATTGATTCATTCAAACACATTCACTCTTCAATGGAAACACCCTAAAGTAAAAGTTATTAATTTTGAACAATTTACTCTTGACTAGAACACATTTCTGTCAATCGTGCTATTGCCAACGAGTTACTGACGGAATGGATCTCTCCCCCTAAAAGAGTAACATGATATTTCTATTCTGTAAGAAGCTGATTTTAAATATGTTTCACATAAAAATGTATTGCCATAGAAAGCTCCTTTAATAAAAAGTAAATTAAAAAAAATCATAATCGTTACTCTTGTTATTACGAAAAATATTTAATCAATAAAATCAAATTCACTCTGAAATGGAATTTACATTGTTTTCTCCCAAACCAAAGTAAAAAGTCTATTTGAAAATTAAAGATTGTAACTTGAAATTATTCCACTTAAGACATAACCATTTGTCAAATTTAAACTAGAAAAATATTTAGCTATAAATGGAATTTATAGATTACTACTACGTATTTTGATAACTTTGTATTTGATTCCAAAAAGTAATACTGAAATAGTATTGATATACCACCCATATGTTTCATTCTATTCAATTTTTACGTTGTAAACGGCCGGTGTTAGTTCAATAATTTATCTCATCCATGCGACTGCCGAAAATCCCTAAAAGAAACATTTTTGTTAATGACTATCCCGGACAAGGCGACCAGATGTCTGACTTTATCGAGTTGTGTCTGCAGATAGATTTTATCATAGATATAAGATTAAGATATAGGATTAAGTGAAAGCTCGTTATAAGTAATTGTTCACCTGTGAATATGAATTGTTTCTATATGTTTAGACTGATGACTTCCGGTTTATATCTATCTTGAACAGTGAAAGCACAATTTTTTTTATCAATTTGGAAAAAAGAAAAAAATTGCACGAGAAACTTTAAAAATCGTTAAACCAAAAATCGGCAAAATGAACTAAAAATTTGCCAAACTTTAGAGCCCTGCAAAAAATTTAATGATAATCTGATAAATAGTTAAGTCAAATATTCTTTGTCAACATATATATTTGTTGTGATAACTGTCACACGTCACGGTCACACAAGTCACAGATAGTGATGTGTGTAATTAAGCTCAATTTCATTTATATTTTCAAAAAATATTTTTTTTAAAACAGGTTTCCCAAGTTGAATAAGCTTATAATAAAAAAATTATAATTAAGTTATTACTTAAAAAATATTAACTTTGTGGACAGTGTGAACTCAGAACCCGTTCTTTTAGTATGATTAAAATTAAAAAAAAATTCTACTTATTTGTTCTGCCAAATATTTTTTGTCAGAACAGATGTTCTTGTTATTATATATATTAGTATTTTGTTATGTATTACGTTTATTGCATATTTAATACAAATTAGACACCAGAGTGTGAGTTAAGCAATAAAAATGAGTTTCGAGACATGCGCAATTAATTAAAATTTTCATCCCTGTCTAATTTTTTTTTATGTATTTGATGTTATGAGCGGCTAGTTTCAAACCCAGATAGATCCACTTTTTCGCAAAATCGTTTTATTTATATTTCTCACAAGTTCTCAAAGCAAGTTCAACAAGTTCTCTTCACATTGCAAGCGGTATTGATCAAGTCTAGTCTAAAAAAAGCATTCACATTCATGCGCTTAGACTCAAAAGAATGTGGCTGTTAAATCGTTTTTAATGAATCCTGTAAAATTTATGAAAAGTGATTTATTTGGTTTTGAAACTAGAGGGCTCAAATATGAGTTTTTGTTTACGAAAAAATACATCTCAGAAATGTAATCGTATTTCTATTTTATGTGTGAGAGCTTTGTGAAACAATATTTTAATTTCAAAAATAAATTCCTAACTAGCATCAATAATCTACTTCCAAATACAACTAAAGTACACAGACAAGATCTTAAAAACCATCAACTCTGAATATTTCTTTTTAGTAGAGTAATTGCATGGATCATAAAACTTAAATATATTTTATATATAATTAAACTGCTCGTAAAATTTGCTTCCGGGTGAGTAACCTTAATAAAAAAATTAATAAAATTCTCTTTAGTTACATAATTATTCCAAAGTACTCATATTCTTCAACCATACTTCCCCATGGAAATAGTGACTTATGCTAATTTCTTAGAAATTTATCGGCAGTCATGTATTCAATAAAATGTATCTTATTTGTCCAATAACTCTGTTTAGATTATCGATACTAGTTGTTTCTTTTTTTTGGCATATTTCCTCCGAATGATAAATGGCAGAATATGAAAGTTTAACGATCTAACCTAGGGATCTTAACCTGGCAAAATAGAAGCATAAACTAATGTACTGTCTTCCCACCAAGAGAAAGACTCTGAGAAAAGTTGCCAGCGCGGAACGTTCCAAATGAAGTAAGGGATTTAGGTAAATGATGTTGGGATGGTTGTTATTTTGTCGGGGTTATCGATATTTTAATCGACTTACAAATAAACTCACAACGGTAATATGGAGGAAGGTAAAAAGATTGTTGAAAGAATGTTGTTTTTAGTTTTAAGTAATATTTCTCTGTATAAAATCAGAGTAAATTAAACAAAAGTCAACGGTAATTTATCAAAAACACAATGGTCCATTTTTTTCAAAATTTTAATTTGAGGTTTTAATTTTTTAATAATATAACAGTATTTTTAAAACCACTGTTTTACTCTGTTTATATTTTCTTCCAAAACAGTGAAAGCGCATTAATTTTAGTATGATTTAACATTTTTGTTGAAAACTTTTAAGAGCTACGAAGTGTATTTTATGAAAGTATATTAAGTATAGTGAATAAATTGAAGATAATTATTGTTGTCTTAGAAGCTTAGTCCCTTTTTAAAAATTGTCTAACTTAAAAAAGTTACCAAAAATCAGGTTTAGTTCAAGAAACCTTTTAGACACAAACAAGCGTCTGATTTTGGCGCCTTTTTAAAAATTTGTTATACTCTCTCACTCTCACGTTTAATCTTCTTTATAGTAGATTCCGAAACTCTTGTCATTTTAGCAGCTCTTTTCATAGCCTGTGCCACTAGAATTTTCAGCCATTTTGAGGACGTTATGAGGATTATGTAAAAAAAAATTACAGTTATAAATGTTTTGAAATCTATGTGCTATGACATAAATGTTTTGTATTACTTGTGTGTGTGTGTGTATATAAAATGTGTTTGAAATGAAAACTGTTGTTTTTTATAGTATTCAAATTATAACATTAAAAATAGTTATCCTTTAAAAACTTTTATATGCAAAAGAAATATTTAAAAAAATATTAAAGCATATTGTAACTTTAACTTTAAAAGTAAAAAAAAAAAGTTTTAAATGAAATTACTTATAAATAACTTAAAAGTGTGTTAACTTTAAGAAAATAAATGCAAACTATTTGTATAATTTTTTTTATAACTTGAACTTTAAAAGTAAAAAAGTTTTAATGCTAGAAACAATTTGTAAGTGTCAAAGTCAGCTAATTAAAAAGCTTCTAAATATCTAGACACGGTATAGAAACATCCCAATATAGCTGAATTTATACTTTTTGATTTCCATGTTTAATTTGGTAATGTTCTAAACGAATGGTTGCTAAGAAAAAGCTGTAATGATTATCATCTATGATTAAATGCTTAACGAACGAGTTCACTAGGGCTTCAAAAACAGATGCAATGAATTGTACAATTTTCTTTGTTTTTTTCCAAAAAGTTTGCAATAATATCTATTCAGATGTTTTAAAACATTGGTGTTCCATATAAGTTTTGACTTCAACCTACTTTGCAACTTTCTTTGAATGATGTTTTTGTTTTTTAAAGAAAGTGTTGTTTTTTTATCAGAAAATTTCTTTTCCCCAATTTTGAACTTGAACTCTCCACTACACCCTCAAATGCCTACCTAGCTATTTGCGAAAAAATAACCAAAATGGATTTGTGACTTATTTCGCCTCAATCGAGTTAATATTCAAATCATTCAACCGAGCTCGCCCTCTCAAAAGCTTCACGATCTTCTCACGGCCTTTGGAGAGCCATTTCGACTAAGGGTGGTGATCTGGGGCAGAAGGCCACAACTGGAATAGTGTCGAAGCAGCATATTTTTAGAGGGGGAATTTATCTCCATCGCACTATTATCCTAATCTCTTGACATGGTAAACACCTTGTACTGAAATGCGGAAGCTATGGGCCTTGTTTTGGAGTTGGAGAAATCGAATGGCAGAGGTCAAGGTGTAATGTTATGTCGTTGACGACTTTAAATATCCAATTTGTAAACTTGTGGTTACAGGTCACTCATATATATATTTAATGACTGTTAGAAAATTGCGCATAGGATATCGAGTCATTCTAAAATGTAAAACACATAACATTGTACGCGTTTTCAAAATATTCGTCATACACTCGTCATTTAATTGTGATACAGTGATATAATTTTGTAATTTCTTGTGTTGGTAGAAAAAAATAAAAAAATATAGTTTTTGAAAGTTTATTAAAAAATTTACCAAACTAGACTTTCTATTTTGAATTAATTTGTTGATTTGATGATACACTAAATATTCTTCGTGTTCGAAATAACGGTACAGTGTACGGAACAATGAATTGTAGAATGTGTAGTGGAGCAATATAAATAATCGGCTAGAAAAATATTATTTACTGTCTATAAGCAATTTAGCTTGTATGAAATTAAGAAAAATGTGGACATTCATTCCACGTGGATCTGGTCAGTTTTGGTTATATGCTCAATGACCATACCACGAGTAATATAAAGAATAAACAGGCTAGTACCTAATGCTTAGTGTGAATTCTACACCGTAATTAACGTCTAAGCTTTAGAACGAATGCGCACTTTTTATGATACACAGTAACTTTTAATTACACAACAACAAGGCAGAGCCACAAATAGCTACTATTCACTTAGAAAAAATAAAAAAGTTCATAATATTATGCAATTAAGGGTTAAGAAAAAATCCTGTCATAATACAAAATCCTATACATAAATTGTATTCGTTAATTTTGAATTAAGTGGACAGAGCATAGAGTAATGATACAAATAGAGGAATAAAAATGCTGATTTCCGTGTGTGCATCATTGAAACCACGTGATTTGTGGAAATGCCAATTCATTCATGCGCCAATATTACTTGGAACAGAAAATGGATATATTATCTCCCCTCCCAGGGATTAATCGCATATACCAATTTAGAATTCCTCCTTAAAAAGGTCCTATAAAGTTTTTTTTAATAAATTAAAATATTTTTATTAAAGGAAAATTATAAGTTAAAATTAAAAAAAAATATATCCCTATATTATTTAATTGCTAATTGACTGAATGAAATTTAATAATTTCTAGATCATCCCTCATAAGGTATGGAGTTTTAAACAATTAAAAATATTTCTGCTCAAAAATATCCATACGAAATTTTTTTCCTCCATTTTTAATATTTTTCTCCAATTATTTTTTTAAGTGCCCTGTGGGCAGAGGCGCAGGTGGCAATTGTCCATTTGCTGAGCATTAAATCCGCCACTGGGCAAGAGATGTTCTAAATGTAATTATCTCCAGGTTGTGCTATCTTGTCCGTCAAGGATTAGCTTTCGTGACCATATTTGCATGCAAGTGCCTTAAGTTGAAAGCTAAAATTTAACCTTCTCCCAATATTTTTGATAACTTTACCCTATGCATCAATTCCAGAATATATACATAGAATTATCTCCTAATATACCAATTACCAATTACGAACCAGTTGTTATTAATAGGATGAAATGTCTTTCATAGAAACCTATGTCATATAAAAATGAGTCAGCATTTACCTATTACAAACCTAAAATTCGTATGAACTTTTAGCAGGATTTAATGGTCTTTTCGAAGGTTTGACGCAATTTATACGACCGAGAATCATGAGGCCGCCTGGTCCCCAACGCGACAAAGCGTTACCGCAAGCTGCTTAGCCAGTGGTTGTCATTTGCATTTCTGGCATCGGGCACACAGATACGCATCTCTAACAGCTAAATCTCGGCCTCAAATAGGTGTAAGAGGGATCCGTACGGGAAAGTGAGTCCAAACAAAATGACGAGATTCAAACGATCGTCCTGAAATCGATTCCAGTACGACGTGATCGAACCAAAAAAAAAACCCGCACCGGCTTTACTACACTCATTCATTCCTTGCAAAGAGATCGCGTGATCCATTTTTATTTTGCAGCAGTGATAGAGAATCTTTCCCACCAGTCGAGCGATTTTTGCGCTCACGCTTTGTGCCCCGGGTCACAGG
The DNA here is from genome assembly GCA_963932185.1 of Troglohyphantes excavatus. Classification (NCBI taxonomy): domain Eukaryota; kingdom Metazoa; phylum Arthropoda; class Arachnida; order Araneae; family Linyphiidae; genus Troglohyphantes; species Troglohyphantes excavatus. The sequence goes on from OZ010672.1 coordinate 18,442,211, forward strand.
GAACGCAGCATCCCTTGGCCGGAGGGGAGAGAAAGGGACACATTTCCCTTTCTTGTTTGGTTTGTAGTTTGGCCCTTTTGATTTGTCACTCGACTCAGCACACGTACGGGGAGCGGCTACTTTCCCACACGTATAGGCGGAGGGGTGCGATAGAAATGAACTCGCATTGAGGGAGTCCACGCCAGTATGCTGCCAGTCATAAGTTAAAAGGCCCTAACTCCTATTTTTATTAATTAATTATTTTTAGCTTATCCGATTCGTCATTAAAAACACACCTTTTCAAGACATTAAAAATCCTTAAATCAAATACAAATTTAAATTATATTGAAATTTATATTGACCCTAATTGCAGTTCAAGGAGGATTTTGTTAAAAGAAAGGCCCTATGTGACAAGGAAATACTAAAAAGGCCCTATATCCACGACCAGTTGTTACATGTTAAAAGAAAATATAACTGTTACCAAAATAAAATGTTGTACCTGCAAATAACTACTTTTAAACAATAAAAGCCTTTTAAAGTATTAAAACGTTGATGCAAGGGATACATTTGATTTTCTTGTTTCCTGTAAAGTTTTGTTATTTGGAGGTAGGACTTACTTTCTTATGAAGGCAGTAGAGTACACTTGTTAAAATATTTCTGGTTTATGGTGCAAAAAGTTTGACTTTAAATTATTCTGCACATCCTAAAATAATTTTAATTCAAATTGTTTTCTGAATTCAAAAACTTTGCAAATATCTTTTTAGATCAGTTAAAGTATAATTTTCTAGGTGCGTTTGTAGCTTTAACCGTTTTCTTCAGTGATGAGTTGAAATGGATATTAATTTAGTCAAATTCTACGAAACTTAGAATTATCTTTAATCTTGATTCACATACGTTACAGATATATAAATTAATTTCCTGACTGTCATGGACATGATACCACGTCCAGGCATCTCCAGTTTTTATACCAATACACACATTTTTTAATTAATAAAATTACTCCGTTTTACAATGTTTATAAAATGTATTTGCTTGTGGAAATGCAGATAATATATCTCTTTAAAATGTATTAACACTTTTAAAGAAATGTAAAATAGTTTGTACAGTAACAATTATTTATACTTCCTAACAGAAACAATTACTTTACAATTGCGAAAATCGTTTGAGTGTTCAGTGGGTTAAAATATTATTTGAGTATGTGTAACTAATTTTTAATCAAATGTTAAAAAATAAACAGTTTTTGTAATTAAATTTTGTTTTAATAATATGATACTATAGTTAGTATTAAATATATATTACCCATTAAATACTTATATAAAAAAATTTGAACATTCTATTATTCCAGATTGCTTACATAGCGTTTATAAAAAAACATGTAGATAATAAAAATAAACCCGGGTATAACGCAATTCACTTTTTGCAGGTATGTAATTTCGAGAAAATGTTATTTAGTCTCACTTTTGGCAAAACTTTATATGTCATGCGGAAATGTCCCGTGCAATCCCAATCCAAATCTTCCATTCGTCCCCATCAATACCTTTCAATCCAATTCAAAATAATTTTTAAAGGGATTAATATAAATAAATATCAAATTTTTTTGCTACTCTGCGATCACATCCAACTATATCTACTTTATGATCTCTGGAGTTCTTTCCTCAATATCTATACGGCCCACCCAACCCAACCAGAAACACGAGGGATTTTGTTTTGACATGCAACGGCTAATGTAGAGTAAGCATACATTTGCAAGGATCCCTTCCCCGTAAGTAGGCTGCGACTCTTAATAACCGCTTAATTACAATTCCCCGCCGATGCTTCTGACTCGGGAAGGGCCCGTTCCCACCAGGTGACAATAGGCCGCCTGCCTTTGTCTTGGCGGGATCGCGTGTTGCTCGGATAAGGTTGGCTGATTTCTTTGATACCAGACCGAAGATTCATCGGGAGGGTTCCAAAGAGAGGGATCGGTATGGGGACGTCGATATCAGATGGGAGGTTTTTTAGGATTCGCTACTTCAGTTCTTATTGACTTCATGTTGCGTTCAAATTGAAAGGTTTATCTGGATGATAACATTATCTTAATATAGAAAGGGAAATATTGTTTGGGAGAAATTAATCAGTCATATTATAGTAAGCATTCGATTTTTAAAGTGAAAAAAAAAACGAAAATTATTTATAGGTAATTGAGAGTATTTAGGATAGGACATTCTATTGTTGTAATGAAGCCTCAATTTACCTCACGTTTTATAGTTACTTTTTAAAACAAAGCTTTACATCTTACAGAATTTTATAATTTTAATGAATCTAACTTTTATACTTTGTCTTATCTTGAGGCATGTGGTTGCATAGAAAATGGGAGTGTAACACTCATTTGTAAGATCTTAAATATTTAAAAACTATCTTATACATATAAAACATAAGCTTACGCTCTTGTTCTCATAAAGTATTATAAAACTAACTAAAAACAAATGAACCCCACTTTCAAAACATATTTTTTAACCTCTATTAATATACTTTAATGTACACATTTAATTGTATTTATCGTAATTTTTATTGAGACAAATGCTGGTAAAACTCAATTTTGTGTGGATAAAAATAATATTCTAAAGTAGATAAATACCGTATATACTCGCGTATAAGCCGATCCGCGTATAAGCCGACCCCCTAATTTTAGACCGACTTTTTGTCCAAAATCGGAAACTCACGAGTAGTAAGGGTGGGTACTGACCGAATACAATAGAAGGGGGCGTGGCCACCTGTCAATCAAACTCGGCCTCGTAGACGAGGGTCTGGATGACGTCATCGGACAAGATTGGCTTGGAAGAGAGGGTTTCTGGATGACGTCATACTTTCTGGAATATTCCGGGGAATGTGTGACGTCATCTTTAATTTATTTTTTATTTAGTTGAATTTTTGGGGAAGGTGTGACGTCATCCTTGTGACGTCAAGGCTTGGAAGAGAGGGTTTCTGAATGACGTCATATTAATATACTTTAATGTACACATTTAATTGTATTTATCGTAATTTTTATTGAGACAAATGCTGGTAAAACTCAATTTTGTGTGGATAAAAATAATATTCTAAAGTAACATACTTTCTGAGGACGCCATTTTTATTTAATTAATTTTAGTTAATTATTTTGGATTTATTAATTGGAGAATTTTAATGGGGAATTTTAGTTAATTATTTTGGTGGGTTAATTTGACTTGAATATTTTCTGGAATTTTTTTTTTTTTGGTTAAAATGGATATTTGGCCGAGGCCGGGAATCGAACCGGGGACCTTTTGCGTGATCGACGAGCATGCAACTGACTATGCCACGAAGACTGTTGGTGATATCTGTTCTTAATGGTATAAGTGTAAATCTATGTATTAAAGATAGTTTTATATTTTGAAAGATGTTGCTATGTTAGAAAATAGTGGCGCCATCTATAAATGGAAATGATTTATTAGCTTTAATATTTTATTTTGAAGACGGGTACTTGTATCGCAATGTGTTTTATTTAAATGGAAATAATTATTTAATATTTTTGAAGATCTTATTTACTTGTGACGCTGTTTAGTTAAATGGATATAATTTATTATAAATATTTTATTTTGAAGACGGGTACTTGTATCGCAATGTGTTTTATTTAAATGGAAATAATTATTTAATATTTTACTTTGAAGACGGATACTCGTGGCGCCATCTGTTATTAGTTAAATCGAAATAATTTATTATTAATTTTTTATTTTTGAAGACGGATACTCGTGGTGCCATCTGTTTTTTAGTTAAATCGAAATAATTTATATCTGTGTTGTTTGCTATGCAATGACCTATCAAGATGTGTTTATATAACATGGTAAAAAAAGGTAATTTTTAGTTTACACAACATGTCAAAAAAGGTAATTTTTAAAATCGTCATTATTCAAAAAAGGTAATTTTTTAACTTAACCAACCTGTGAAAAACGTCATTTTTACATAGGATTACATGTTACGAAAAGGTAATTTTTATTTTATGCAACATGTAAAAAAAGGTATTTTTTTTAAACGTCCTTATTCGAAAAAGGTAATTTTTTAAAAGCGTCATGATTAAAAAACGTAAATATTAAAAAGGGTAATTTTAATAAACGACATTACTTAAAAAAGGTAATTTTTATTTTTAACAAACTAATGAAAAAGGTCATTTTTTCATAGGATTACATGTAACGAAAACGTAATTTTTATTTTATTCAACATACTAAAAAAGGTAAATTTTTAAAACGTCATTATTCAAAAAAGGTCATTTTTAATTTACACAACATGTAAAAAAAAAAAAAAAAAAAAAAAAAAAAAAAAAGGTAATTATGTGTTATACATTTTATAATATGTAAAGTTGTAATACAAAAAGTTGACGATATTTGGTAAATTCAATTTCTTTATTCACAGAGTTTCCCATTTGAAAGGAGAAGTTTTTACAATATTCGTTCGTTGTTGAATTTTTCTACGTTTCCTTGGGGGAGATGGTGATTGTAATAAGTATTTGTTGCCTATAAAGTCACTTGGTACATTTAATTCTTTCAACACTTTGTCGTAGTCATGCTTACGTGACACGTATTTTCGAGAATTATACATGTACGTAAATAAATCAATAATATTGGAGTTGGGTATTTTTTGTCCATGTACAATCAGCCGTCCATTTGCGTCCCATGACAAAACGTCGGGATGAGACTTGAACAAAGCAAGGGCATTTTCTGCTTTTCGTCGCATCGTCTTATATACAGAGTTCATTATATGTTGTTGATAAATATCTGGAATATTTTTCTTTTCATCTATATTACTACCGACTTCTATTTTCTTATCCTCTTGTGGTTCAACATGCTTCTTTTCCTCTTCTGCCATTTTCTTGTCATTGTCTTCTGGTCGTAGTTTCTTTATGAGAAAAGGTTGATTGAATTCTTGGAGATTAAGACTTGTATGAAGGGTTTCGTGATAGCGTGCCAATTTTTCATGATCTGGTAGGTCACTATTTAGTATTTGCATCATAGCTTTATCCAATTCACTCAATCTCTTCTTGGACACAGTATGCTTTACCACTAATTCTTCAGGTACTAGAGCAAACTTCTTAACTTGAGCCATGGATTAAACTTGTTAATACACTAAGTACACTGGGGATAAGGATATTGAGGAATCCGCCTTTCTGTGTGATAATTTCACGCTTTTTATCCAATGACACTTTACGTTTACTTAATTTGCGTAAAATTCCTTTATGTTTGGAGAGACGTTTCTTCTGGTCTGCAGTCAACGGTATATTACCCTTTAATGTATTGAGACAACACTCGCATATCGCTTTTATACACTTCTTGTCGATTTTCTCCAATAAAGGCTTACGTAAGTTGGATGGACATATTTGTATGAGCCGTAATTGATTCACCTGTTCCTCGGTGAGCGTCATATTCACAACTGATACATAATTTACATGTATCTTGCTTTTTATACCCCTTGGGGGAGTTATTTAAACTGATATACGCATTGGGTTTGATGAGGTAATATGTTAGTACGTAACCGTAAACCTTCAGGTGTTTCAGCACGTAAATCAATAAACAAATAGGTATATGGATTTTTTGTGTCATCTTCAAACACTTCCTGAAATAGTCTGACGTGTCTAGGAAACAGTTGTCTTCCCAGATGGCTTACTTGACTCAAGTCCCTTCGATTTTTACTGAGTACCAAATAATGAGCGTTCAATGTAATATCCCGCATTTCTTTGCCTTTATGAAAAAAGTTCTGCGTTATGAATATCACACTGAGGTTCAGATGATGACTACCACGCGTAAATAAATCACTAAGATGCTTATCATTCGAGGATTGCATGAGATCATCGATCACAAAAAGGGTATTGTCTCCCAAATATTCTTGAAAGGTAGTGGGTAATCCTTCCACAAATATCACATGATCTATGTCATCGTAGAGAGGTTGATAAATACCATAAAACCATACTATTTTATCGGGTACTATGGAAATCATTTTCTCTTTAGCCTCTATCATATCCCTCACAAAATAACTTTTACCGCATCCCGTAGGACCAGCAATGACCATCGTAAAAGGGTGTTGCAACTTTGGAAGTTCCATTGCGAATGAGACGTAATACACCATACAACTGTTTAAATAAGGGTCAAGACAAAACATTTGACAAAAAAAAAGTTTATTTTATTGAAAGAAAGGCAAAAGTGTTCTAAAATGCTTGGTTACAAAGTAATGCACTTTTACATCATTACATAGTTGATGAGGTACAAAAGGCAGTAGGATTTCGTTCAGAGTACGTCCTACACATTTCGAATACAGATAATAGATACAATATTGTCCACACACAGAGCTGACATTAGACTGTAACTGCATAGGATTAAATTCCACATGTTGAAAATTCTCGACATAATTTTCTATATCTCCTCCAAAATAGGCAGGTGGGTTTCCATACGAGTCAAAGAAACATAGTTCCATTGGTGAATGGATGTAGAAAGCTAACCAATGACTCCCTTCTTCTGTCGACTTGTCTGTATTGGCCACGAAACAAGCAGGAAAGTCTGTGATACGGGCTGGTAATTCATCACTTGCAAACACACCTAAAAAAATGTGTTTGGTCTTCTCGTTTCCGGAAAGAATTCTTCTTATTTGTTCGGTTTCCATTAATTCGGAAAGTCACACACCACGTGACGGGATTTGGATATTTCAATCACGTTTTGAAACTCTGCGTAAATGAGTACAGATAAGGTTTCTGCAATAGCTTCAGAAAACTTCACTTCCACTCGTAAGTTTCCTTGATGTTGTAGATTAAAGTGTTCACCGTCACACAAATCAGGAGTCAGATCGAATGCATACAACACATGACCTTTCGCATAGTCTTCATGGGATAAATAAATACCTTTATCAGCGTTGAATCCAGAGAATAAACTGTGGTAGGCCCTAGTATAACTTTTTGAAGAAAAATCTAATTCCAAAGGCTTGGTAGGAACGGGTTGACCGTCCACATAGATGGCGACAGAACTTGCGTTATGATGTGCAAACAGGAAAGGGTTCTTAATATATGCTCCATTCATGGCAGCATTTTCCACGCAGGTGATCGCAATGTGTTTTATTTAAATGGAAATAATTATTTCGATTTAACTAATAACAGATGGCGCCACGAGTATCCGTCTTCAAAGTAAAATATTAAATAATTATTTCCATTTAAATAAAACACATTGCGATCACCTGCGTGGAAAATGCTGCCATGAATGGAGCATATATTAAGAACCCTTTCCTGTTTGCACATCATAACGCAAGTTCTGTCGCCATCTATGTGGACGGTCAACCCGTTCCTACCAAGCCTTTGGAATTAGATTTTTCTTCAAAAAGTTATACTAGGGCCTACCACAGTTTATTCTCTGGATTCAACGCTGATAAAGGTATTTATTTATCCCATGAAGACTATGCGAAAGGTCATGTGTTGTATGCATTCGATCTGACTCCTGATTTGTGTGACGGTGAACACTTTAATCTACAACATCAAGGAAACTTACGAGTGGAAGTGAAGTTTTCTGAAGCTATTGCAGAAACCTTATCTGTACTCATTTACGCAGAGTTTCAAAACGTGATTGAAATATCCAAATCCCGTCACGTGGTGTGTGACTTTCCGAATTAATGGAAACCGAACAAATAAGAAGAATTCTTTCCGGAAACGAGAAGACCAAACACATTTTTTTAGGTGTGTTTGCAAGTGATGAATTACCAGCCCGTATCACAGACTTTCCTGCTTGTTTCGTGGCCAATACAGACAAGTCGACAGAAGAAGGGAGTCATTGGTTAGCTTTCTACATCCATTCACCAATGGAACTATGTTTCTTTGACTCGTATGGAAACCCACCTGCCTATTTTGGAGGAGATATAGAAAATTATGTCGAGAATTTTCAACATGTGGAATTTAATCCTATGCAGTTACAGTCTAATGTCAGCTCTGTGTGTGGACAATATTGTATCTATTATCTGTATTCGAAATGTGTAGGACGTACTCTGAACGAAATCCTACTGCCTTTTGTACCTCATCAACTATGTAATGATGTAAAAGTGCATTACTTTGTAACCAAGCATTTTAGAACACTTTTGCCTTTCTTTCAATAAAATAAACTTTTTTTTTGTCAAATGTTTTGTCTTGACCCTTATTTAAACAGTTGTATGGTGTATTACGTCTCATTCGCAATGGAACTTCCAAAGTTGCAACACCCTTTTACGATGGTCATTGCTGGTCCTACGGGATGCGGTAAAAGTTATTTTGTGAGGGATATGATAGAGGCTAAAGAGAAAATGATTTCCATAGTACCCGATAAAATAGTATGGTTTTATGGTATTTATCAACCTCTCTACGATGACATAGATCATGTGATATTTGTGGAAGGATTACCCACTACCTTTCAAGAATATTTGGGAGACAATACCCTTTTTGTGATCGATGATCTCATGCAATCCTCGAATGATAAGCATCTTAGTGATTTATTTACGCGTGGTAGTCATCATCTGAACCTCAGTGTGATATTCATAACGCAGAACTTTTTTCATAAAGGCAAAGAAATGCGGGATATTACATTGAACGCTCATTATTTGGTACTCAGTAAAAATCGAAGGGACTTGAGTCAAGTAAGCCATCTGGGAAGACAACTGTTTCCTAGACACGTCAGACTATTTCAGGAAGTGTTTGAAGATGACACAAAAAATCCATATACCTATTTGTTTATTGATTTACGTGCTGAAACACCTGAAGGTTTACGGTTACGTACTAACATATTACCTCATCAAACCCAATGCGTATATCAGTTTAAATAACTCCCCCAAGGGGTATAAAAAGCAAGATACATGTAAATTATGTATCAGTTGTGAATATGACGCTCACCGAGGAACAGGTGAATCAATTACGGCTCATACAAATATGTCCATCCAACTTACGTAAGCCTTTATTGGAGAAAATCGACAAGAAGTGTATAAAAGCGATATGCGAGTGTTGTCTCAATACATTAAAGGGTAATATACCGTTGACTGCAGACCAGAAGAAACGTCTCTCCAAACATAAAGGAATTTTACGCAAATTAAGTAAACGTAAAGTGTCATTGGATAAAAAGCGTGAAATTATCACACAGAAAGGCGGATTCCTCAATATCCTTATCCCCAGTGTACTTAGTGTATTAACAAGTTTAATCCATGGCTCAAGTTAAGAAGTTTGCTCTAGTACCTGAAGAATTAGTGGTAAAGCATACTGTGTCCAAGAAGAGATTGAGTGAATTGGATAAAGCTATGATGCAAATACTAAATAGTGACCTACCAGATCATGAAAAATTGGCACGCTATCACGAAACCCTTCATACAAGTCTTAATCTCCAAGAATTCAATCAACCTTTTCTCATAAAGAAACTACGACCAGAAGACAATGACAAGAAAATGGCAGAAGAGGAAAAGAAGCATGTTGAACCACAAGAGGATAAGAAAATAGAAGTCGGTAGTAATATAGATGAAAAGAAAAATATTCCAGATATTTATCAACAACATATAATGAACTCTGTATATAAGACGATGCGACGAAAAGCAGAAAATGCCCTTGCTTTGTTCAAGTCTCATCCCGACGTTTTGTCATGGGACGCAAATGGACGGCTGATTGTACATGGACAAAAAATACCCAACTCCAATATTATTGATTTATTTACGTACATGTATAATTCTCGAAAATACGTGTCACGTAAGCATGACTACGACAAAGTGTTGAAAGAATTAAATGTACCAAGTGACTTTATAGGCAACAAATACTTATTACAATCACCATCTCCCCCAAGGAAACGTAGAAAAATTCAACAACGAACGAATATTGTAAAAACTTCTCCTTTCAAATGGGAAACTCTGTGAATAAAGAAATTGAATTTACCAAATATCGTCAACTTTTTGTATTACAACTTTACATATTATTATATGTATAACACATAATTACCTTTTTTTTTTTTTTTTTTTTTTTTTTTTTTTTTACATGTTGTGTAAATTAAAAATGACCTTTTTTGAATAATGACGTTTTAAAAATTTACCTTTTTTAGTATGTTGAATAAAATAAAAATTACGTTTTCGTTACATGTAATCCTATGAAAAAATGACCTTTTTCATTAGTTTGTTAAAAATAAAAATTACCTTTTTTAAGTAATGTCGTTTATTAAAATTACCCTTTTTAATATTTACGTTTTTTAATCATGACGCTTTTAAAAAATTACCTTTTTCGAATAAGGACGTTTAAAAAAAATACCTTTTTTTACATGTTGCATAAAATAAAAATTACCTTTTCGTAACATGTAATCCTATGTAAAAATGACGTTTTTCACAGGTTGGTTAAGTTAAAAAATTACCTTTTTTGAATAATGACGATTTTAAAAATTACCTTTTTTGACATGTTGTGTAAACTAAAAATTACCTTTTTTTACCATGTTATATAAACACATCTTGATAGGTCATTGCATAGCAAACAACACAGATATAAATTATTTCGATTTAACTAAAAAACAGATGGCACCACGAGTATCCGTCTTCAAAAATAAAAAATTAATAATAAATTATTTCGATTTAACTAATAACAGATGGCGCCACGAGTATCCGTCTTCAAAGTAAAATATTAAATAATTATTTCCATTTAAATAAAACACATTGCGATACAAGTACCCGTCTTCAAAATAAAATATTTATAATAAATTATATCCATTTAACTAAACAGCGTCACAAGTAAATAAGATCTTCAAAAATATTAAATAATTATTTCCATTTAAATAAAACACATTGCGATACAAGTACCCGTCTTCAAAATAAAATATTAAAGCTAATAAATCATTTCCATTTATAGATGGCGCCACTATTTTCTAACATAGCAACATCTTTCAAAATATAAAACTATCTTTAATACATAGATTTACACTTATACCATTAAGAACAGATATCACCAACAGTCTTCGTGGCATAGTCAGTTGCATGCTCGTCGATCACGCAAAAGGTCCCCGGTTCGATTCCCGGCCTCGGCCAAATATCCATTTTAACCAAAAAAAAAAAAATTCCAGAAAATATTCAAGTCAAATTAACCCACCAAAATAATTAACTAAAATTCCCCATTAAAATTCTCCAATTAATAAATCCAAAATAATTAACTAAAATTAATTAAATAAAAATGGCGTCCTCAGAAAGTATGACGTCATTCAGAAACCCTCTCTTCCAAGCCTTGACGTCACAAGGATGACGTCACACCTTCCCCAAAAATTCAACTAAATAAAAAATAAATTAAAGATGACGTCACACATTCCCCGGAATATTCCAGAAAGTATGACGTCATCCAGAAACCCTCTCTTCCAAGCCAATCTTGTCCGATGACGTCATCCAGACCCTCGTCTACGAGGCCGAGTTTGATTGACAGGTGGCCACGCCCCCTTCTATTGTATTCGGTCAGTACCCACCCTTACTACTCTCACGTATAAGCCAATTTGCATTTTCGTACATGAAAAATTCCGATTAAAATCGGCAAATCCTGGACAAAAGAGTGAAATTTTAATTAGAAAATAAATATTTAAGCCTAGAAATTAAAAGTTTAAAGAAAGTGGCTGGAGAAACGGCCTTCCTCGAAGTTCGTGACGATTCATCTGGCTTAAAAGTATGTACCACTCGCGATGTTCTGGTGTCTTTTAAACCTTCATCGGACTTCTTAAATTAAACCTCCCTTATTATCAAATAAAATATTTTAAACCAAAAACTTAAATACCAAAATGTGCACTTTCTAATCCTTAACATCGTTTTGTAAAGATTTAAAAACTTAGAAAACGTCAACTATTTTCTGTCAACATCGTTGACTACTGTCGCTATTAAATACGGATGAGCATTTTTTTTCTCCATCTCGAAAGGAAATACTACTACTTTATGGATGAATATATACTTCTTATTAAAATATTTAGTTTTTAATTACGAGATAAATGACTTGAAACTAGAACTTGAATTCGCCGATTAGCAACCCCGATTTTACCGCTTTAAAGCCAATTCCATCCAAAATACTAATGAAACAACTATTAATATCTGTACATAATGTTATCAAGGAATAAAATCTGAATTGGGGAAATAAATTTTGTTTAATTATTGCAATCGAGCAAGAAAGACATTGACTTTAAAGTGGTGTCATTCCCTACGCACGATGTCAACTTCTTAGTCTTCCATCCAAAATTCTATTAAAGTAGTGTTTACTAGCTTCATAAATTCTACAAACCAATTAAATATTTATCAAAATATATACTTTTTATTAAGTTAAACTGATTATTTATGTGAGTAGTTAAATTTTGCGTTACGATTACGCGGCGATGCGCAGAACGGTCTTCAGTCAGCACGTGACGCACATTCTCGATCTCGGAAATGTGTCGAGGTGATTTCAGCAGAATCCGCAAATTTCAAATTCTCTCCTTTTCCCATTTTAGGCAAATTTTATTAGAAATTTTTATGACCCGTGTATAAGCCAACCCCCTACTTTTTGATGAAAATTTTGACTTAATTTTCTCGGCTTATACGCGAGTATATACGGTAGTTCATACATATTGGATAAATAAAATGGATTTCATTTCCCTTTAAATTATCTAATTTTTAATTAAATGATCATTAAATAGGTTAAAATAATAAGATTAGCTGATATAAATATTTTAGTACTTTTATTTTCATATAAAAGAAAGTTATTTTATTCGTGCATGAGAATCGAATGAAATATTTCTTTAGTCAGATGTTTTACTAACTTCATCAATTGGTTTGACAAATGAAAATGATCAAAATTTAAAGTACGTATAAAATTGAAGTATTCTCAGTTATATCGATGGCTAAAAGCACAATCATTGTATATATAATTTTATAAAAAATTATATATTGGTATCGATGTAAAGGTGGAGTCGAGCTCTTTCTGCTGCACAATTTGTCTTGCACCTCCTGTCTTTCCTCCTGCACACACCGTACGTCCCTTCCAAATAATAATTTAGTGATGTAGGTTTGAAGTTCGGCCCAAGTATGAAAAAGGCGGAAGCTCGAAATATTTTTGGTTTTTTCCGAAAGTTTACAAAAATGGACATACAAAAGTTTTAGTCATCGATTAATCCCTCTAAAACTGTGCTGAAAATTTGAAATCTACATTCCGAGAGTATTAGGAATTCTTTGGTGCTGCCCTCTATCAGTAACTATAGAAATTAAGACGAAACTCAAGGGAAAAGTTGACCTTCCTCTAATCAAATTAATTTCCCTTCTACTGTAAAGCTTTCAATGAGTGCTGGATGGGTTTAAATATATTAGACTATGATTAATTTAATATAGTTTTAAGCCATCTTTTTAATGGCGTGAAGAACAGAATATTATTATTTCAATGATATTATACATTTCTAAATTACAACTAAAAGCATAATTATGGTTTTCCTGAACTCTTGAAGGAGTACCTTTGAAATAATATATTTTCTAAAATATTTAAATAATTAAAGATTAGAGAAAATAAAAAAATTATATTAAACTTTTTTTTTTGTAATCTCTGCCTATTTTTTAAAGATTTATTGCATGAGTTGCTTTCATTTCAGTCTACCGTGAAATTCATTTTTTTTATTATCTTTTTTATTACTTACAGATAAATTATATTGTTTTAAAATAAATAAAATTAAATACTTTTTAAAACTATTTAATAACTTGCTGATATTAAGCGTAATTTCTATGAAAGGTTTCATAGTGTTGTATCTCTATTAAGAGTCACTTTGTAAGTTTAGTTCCAATAAAAAATTGCGGGGACACTTAACATATGTAAAATATTGCAAGGGATCATTTGAAAAATTGATGGTCACTTAAAAAAAGTTGAATAAGAATTTTCATTGTAAATTTTTGGCTATAAAATATTAAATTGAATATTTTGGAAATTGAAAATTTTGAAATTCACTTCTAAATCAATATTAAGCATTTCTAAATATTTTAACGAACAAAACAATCTATATAAAACTAATTCACTTTTTAAATAGGATATACAATGCTTTATTTGGTAAATAAATTGAAGCCCATAATTTTGTCTGTAATCAAATTTATTTCAAAATAAATCTTATTTATAAAAAAACACTACCATTATACACATTATACTCACTTACACACACAAATAACTTTTTATTGAAAACTTCAGAAAATCAACATTTTTGGCGTGTAGTTAATCACGAAAAAAGTTAAAATTTTTTGGGTTTAATTCAAGTATAACTAAGTATTTCGAAAATGTAAGTAGTGCTGGATTTACCACTAGGACGCGGCCTAGGGCCGCGTGCTCAGGGGACCGCAAGCTTCATATATTTTTTTAAGATTTGGTTATTTCGTTATAAAATTAAAAAAAAAAGTTATAGACATATTTTTTAATGTTATAAAATTTATAAGAAAAAAAATGTATGTGCGTTTACCTAGATAATAAAACATATTTTAAATATATTTAATTTCGGAATAATCTTAAACTTGTTAAGTTACTCTACTTGAAAAATTAATTAATATGCTCAATTCTTTGGCATGGCAATAAATATTTTGAAGAAGTTTCCTAATTAAAATATCGCTTTTTATAGTAATCTACTAGTTGTAAATTTGATAGTACTAATCTGACTTTAAGTGGCTTCTGACCCCTGAAGCACATATATTACTTTAAAATCACAGACCGGGAGGGGGCGCTTCAGAAACTTGACCAAGGGCCACACAAATCTTAGATCCGGCGCTGAATGTAAGAACTAAACACGGAGACTATTTAAAGCGCCAACTAACGAACAAACTAGTATAGGGTGAATGTACCAATTTCCGACCAGTGCCAAACATAAAACCCCTATGACAACTAAATCCCTAAGACTGTAAAATGATATTTACCTAAATTTTAAAAGCCTTTGAGTAGTAACATTGACTTTTAAAAACATAATGATGTGCTCTTAGTTTTAAATTTTGTTTCCAAGTGGTCGGTAACTGGTGCATTCACCCTACTTATTTAATAATAATTTTTATTCACCTTCTTAAACCATACCAGCCGCAAAAAATGCTCGGCTAATATTTGATAGATTTGTACCTTTGCACGATGTTTCATCTACACTTTACAGAACAAAATTTGGGAATCTGGATGGAATGGTCAAATGGCTCACAAATTACTTGTTTTAAAACCAAATGTAGAGCCTTTTAGGACTACTTTTTATAATCGACAAAAATATGTTATTTTAACCAGACTGCGCATTGGGCACTCACGATTAACTCACAGATATCTTTTAGTTTCGGAACCGGCTCCAACGTGCTCACGGTGTACCTGTGTGTTTTCAGTAAAGCATTTTATGTGTAGCTGTCCCAAATATAACAATGCCAGATTAAAACATTTTGGTGTTGCTAATCCCATTTTAAATGAGTTACTTGGAAATAACCTTTTTGAATTTCTATACGACACTGGTTTAACTAACCAAATTTAATTTTATTTTTTAAAGATGCGTAAT
Source organism: Troglohyphantes excavatus (assembly GCA_963932185.1). Classification (NCBI taxonomy): domain Eukaryota; kingdom Metazoa; phylum Arthropoda; class Arachnida; order Araneae; family Linyphiidae; genus Troglohyphantes; species Troglohyphantes excavatus. Next base: position 18,457,675 of record OZ010672.1, read on the forward strand.
TCGAAGAATGTTTGGCGCAGCATAGCCAGTTTGGCCCTTGTGCCATAAAACCCAAACAAACCAACCAACCTTAAACCATAACCAATCACAATTACTGGCAATAATTTCTTCAAAACCATACGAAAAAGTAACATACTCTATAATCATAATACATTAGATACGAATTCGTTTATATCACCGAAACGCTGTACCCCGACATTTGCGACAATGTCATTTGTGTTACTAATTTATTTCGCAACCGATGCTTCCATCACCATTTCCAACGAACTCCTTCGTTACTTCGAGGATGGCAATCAGTGTAACGTTTCCCCCCCGCCCGCCCCGGCTATTAAAAGCGAGAGGCTCTCTCCTATTACGCCACTAGTTGCTGTAATACCAATTGAATCATTTGTCAGTCGAACCTTCAGGAAAAACATCAACAGAGACACACCCTCTTTTCGGTCGCCGCTCTGCTATCGTGATCTTGACATTGCTCCAGTTTTGCAGCTTTTGGTCATGACTAAAGACTCCACTTTGCTTCGAATAGTTGACCTGTCAAGGCTGATTCGACTCGCATTTGTTTTGGGAGCAACATTTGATTGTGATAGGGTAACATTCCGCTAAAGTAGTGGTCAGCAACATTTCAACGTCGAAGCGTTCATTCGAGATTAGGAGCCGATCTTTTTAGTTTCGTTATATGGGGATTCGCAATGGGTTCTCGGGAAAGAAAATATTGATTTATTATGCTGGAATAAGTGGTGCGCAGAAAACGCTATTCATTTTTATGGGAAAAGAGATTATTAAGATTTTGCTTTACATTATATATTTACTAAAACATTATATATTCAATTATAATATTTAAACATTTTGATTGCGTTCAACAAATTAGTGTAATAACTTAGAGCAATATTTTATTGAAACAATTTAACATAATGATAAAAGAGTGGAAGTTTAGAGAGATTTTGAAAGATAAAATAACAAAACTGTATTCATTCACAATGGGGGCCGGATAGCCCAGTGGATAACGGTGTCGGCTGGGAATCAAAGGATTTCACAGTTCGAACCTGTGCGAGGACTAGACTAAAGAATAGTAAAAAAGTAGTGATATTGCGATCAGAGGGTTGCCAACTTCGCTACCAAATTACTAGAATGTCGTCCAGAACATCCACAAAAATTATCGGTGTGTATACGGGACTGGTGCACGATAAATCTGATCGGGGTCCAAAGTCCCGACGTCTATTGAAGGCGTTGGGTGCCAGCTCAGGTGTGTCCTCGTCATCTGACCATGGTTCTAAAATAACGAGGTGCATGTATGAATGTGTATGTGTTCCCGGGTCGTTCCTTCGAGATTGACCCCGAACCGTCACCAATAGCCCACTGTGCAGCTCTAGTGCGACGTTAATTAACAAAACCAAACCAAACCTTATCAAATTAAGAAAGTATAGTTTGAGATCAGTGAATAAACCCAGAACCGTCACCAATAGCCCAATGTGCAGTTCTAGTACGACGTTAATTAACCAATCAACTAACCAAGGTTAATATACTCTTTAATACACCTTTACTTAAGTGGGAATACTACATACACCTTTACTTAAGTGGGAATACTACATACACCTTTACCTAAGTGGGGTTGGTTGATTATTGAATTAATGTCGCAGTGGAGCTACACAGTGGGTTATTCCCAGGTAGTTTAATTTACTTCAGTAATCGAATTGTTTAGGTCGGGTGCCAGCTCAGGTGTTGTTCTCGTCATCTCAGATGTTGTTCTCGTCATCTCAGGTGTTGTTCTCGTCATCTGACCATGGTTCAAAACTACGAAGCAATGTGTTCCCGGGTCCTTCCTTCGAAATAGACCCCGTACAGTCGACAATAGCCCATTGTGCAGCTCTAGATCGACGCCAATCCAACCATTCTGCAAATAAACCAACACATTGTTTAAAATACTACAACTTAGAAAAGTTGCCATAATTCTAAAGGATTTTCTGATTGTTTACCAAAATGTTAATGTCTAAACCACATAAAATAATGGAGTAGAAGCTATCGCATTTGAGAATTTGAAAAATCTCAGGTCAGTTTTTATATTACTTAACAAAATAGCAATAACAACAATGCAGTAATTGAGGCACATGCTACGCAAACGTGATAAACCCGCGTGACATTTTGCAGAAGCATCTGTGATTGGTACATACAAACTGAGTGTTTTGATTGTACTAACCACAGAGGCTTCTACAAAATACCACGCGCGTTTATTGCGTTCGAGCAGAAGTGTCTAATTCTCTAGGAATTATGTTATGTGTATGTTTCTGTATTTATAAATATACAAAGGTGCCTAATGAATTAAGTGAAGTTCCTCGTTAAAAACCTAGTTTGGGATATTCACGCCTTTTCTACCAAAACTTATAATTTTTATTATATACTATTTGCATTTTCAGAAATAACACTCTCATTTTTCGTCAAGGTTAATTTTGTCCATTTTGACAATCATTTCGTCATTGAATTACTTGACTTTTGACGAAACGAGAATTTTCAAGCGAAATTTATTGAATCGTTTATTTCAGAAACAGGTTAAAGTGTACCTTTTAAATTTTCGGGAAACAAAGAAAATCATTCTATCTTTGAGAATAATATAGATTTGGGCTTAAAAAAATTAGAGTATTCGTTAACATCTTCTCGAAGTCAATGTTGCCTGTATTTAAATTATATTATTTATTCTTTATTTTATTTTTTAGTTTTCATATAGCATGTTTCTACGATAAAATACGAATTTACTGTAAAGACTTACATTTTTAAACTTGATATCCTAATTTTGCTGTGATATTAGGATTTTTAACAAAAAAATACAATGTGTACAAGTGAAGGTACTATATTCTTTAATTCGATCACATAATCAAACTGTAAATTATGAGTTTTCAATATCTTTCATTAAAATAAAGCTGAACATTAATATTAAAGTGAAAGAAAACTGAACTCAAGTCTATAGGCCTAATCATCTACATCTGACTTCGAACCGAGAAATAATTCGTGTCGAACTGTCGATATTTATTTGAAATCATCCTCATTTTTGGAAGAAATAAATGTCGTCAAAAAACGACAAAATGAATTTCATAATTTTGACGTAAAATTTGATCGGAGCATTTAGCAGGTATCTGTTTTGTCAAACATGACGAAACTTTCTTCATAAAGAGCATATGCAAAAATGACCCCCAAACTGTCAAGAAAATGAATGCCCCGTCTAGGGTTGCCCTTAGCAGACGCGGGGCCGGTGCGCACTTAGTAGCGGGCCCTTTTTAACATCCACGCACATTTATGAATAAGTTTTCAGATTTTTGAAAAGCCAATCGGATTTTTATTAACTATAAATATTTGATGCGGCTACTTATCATTTGAATGGAATATTTATTCGAGAACATCGTTACATAAAAAGTTTGTATTATTTTGATTTTTTAAAAATTATTTTTATCTATATCAGCTTAATTTTCTATCGATCGAGACCAAATTTATATTAGTTGTGATGTTTGTCACAAAATGAACTTCCATAAGAGATTAGTGATAGAAGGCACAGACCAAAGTTGAAGCACTTTTGTACATAACAAATATTGCAGTTGGGATTTTTTTAAACTGTTTAGTTTCCGCCAACTCGGGGATTAGCTTTCTGAATTTTCTTGTGGTAGTACCGGCCGTCCTGCCAAAAGAAATAACCTCTGTAGAATCGTAAAGATGAATCCTACCGGCTGTACTCACCGAACTTAAGGAAGGACATTGTATTCTTCTATCATTAATATGATATTTCATGTAGCTGATATTTAAGACGTTTCATGTCCAAAGAAAAGGCAAAAAAAATCATTTTATCTGTAACATTCTTATTTTGTCCGTTTTTCTTTGATCAGAGCGGGGCCCCTCTAAAAGCAGGGGGCCCCGTGCACATCCCTAAGGGTGGCTCTGGACCCATTAAATTGCCACCTTTTCTGCCTCTTAATCCGTTCATTTGTGTTTCGGGCGTCTTGGACGCCGAAATCCTTTCGGTTTTGTCTCTGCCGCCCCCGCACGCATTCCCCGAAAGCCATTTCTTTATGGGAATCCGAAAATGGCACCCACCAGATGGATTATTTCCTGGCGAATGGAGTTGTCGTTTCTAAGAAACCTACCATTATTAGTGGTCTAAGGTCACAATGGATAGAAAGAATTGATAGGAGTTCATATGAAAAGTAACAGAAAGGTCCAGGGTTAGAGAATATCTGGATTACTCACGAGGGGTGCACCTAAGAGATTACTCAGATTAGACCGGAGATAAAATTTATTGTTATGGCGGGTTACATTTCATATCAAATGTAGGCGTCATATTGCACATGGTTAGATATAGAAAAGTATTTAGATTAATACGCGGGAAGGGTTAATAACCAAAAATAAATTGTGTTTGTAAATAAAAAGAAATCTCGTTTATTCGTATGGGCGTATAAAGGCATGATTGGAAAGGTTGGAAATTAAAATGAATCGTGCAATTTATACTATGTCCAAAAAAAGTGGTTAAGTGCATTATTTCATTGTACGTTGGAGATGAACATTGGAAACATTCAAAATATGGAAGGAAAGCAGAAGGGTAGAATACAGTGAAAAATCTCCTTTAATCGATTGTTCTCAAAATAATTTTTTTTAGTTTCTTTATATAGCCTATATAGACAAAAACATTGAATTATATAAAAAAAATTGATAATTCGAAATCGCAATTCTATTACAAAAAACTCCTTAACCCTATATCTAAATTTTATGAAGAATTAATGTGTTGAACTTATATGACTACTTCTTTTTGTATCAATTAAACCATTGTAAAACTAACGTATATGAGATGTTATAGTATTCATTTTCATACTTTTAGTATTTCTATATGATTGCATTTCAACTCAGAAATATTTGAATAATTATAGGATATAAATTTAAAAATGGTATGAACACTGTGAAAATTAGGTATTCAAAAATAAGTAAAATGTACTCATTTTTGAATACATTCTATGCTTATCATGACTTCGAATACCTCACGCTCATCGCAGCAGAAAAATGTGCAAAATAAAAATGTTACAGATAAAATGAATTTACTGTTATTTCTTTTGATTTGAAATGCTTTTAAAATTAGCTGCATGGGATATAAAGCCGGCGCCACATATGCGGTATTCGCCGAATCCCGAGCAACGAAACCTTCAATAATCGCCTTAAGACGCATGTGTGGATGGGTCGCTCGGTATTCGGCAAGTACCATGTCGCTCTCGTTTCGACGATTTTCAGCACCACACTACAAAGTGCTCGCCTTATCACGAGCAACTTCGCTCGGGTTAAAGCGAGCAAATTGAATAATTGCGTTTCCCACTCATTTCGGGAAAATGGAACACATCTCGAAGCGAGCTCAATGGTGATTGGCTATCGATATTTTATTCTATATTTTGATGGCCAATTACCATTGACTATCAATATAGTACTATTTTCTTTTTATTTAAAGAGGGAATATTGTTCTTTTCGTATCAATTTGACTTTAAAATATATCGTGGTGTTTGTTGTTTTATTATTTTAGAATTAATTTTTATTTAGTTTATTCATTTATTTTTATGAAGTTGTCTGTTTCACTTAAATATTTGTGTTCCATTTACTTATTTCATTTATTTATCAATAAAATTATTTCATTTATTTATCAATTAAATTATTTCATTTATTTATCAATTAAATTATTTCATTTTATTACTTATTTATATATTTGAAGCATTTAACTATTTTTATGCAGATGCGAAAAAATGAAGATATTATTTTAACATTTCTATTCGAGTTTTCAATGTGTTTAAACGATTTGAAGTCTCACGACCTAAATAAAATGGAGTTTTGTCATGAAACGTCTTTAAAACCATCTATAAAGGGTGTGTGTAGGGCCATAGTAGTCATGATAGAAACACTATTTTACGCTTTTAGGATAACCGATTCAGACACTATAATTTTCAAAATATAGCACGTTTGACCAGCCGATGATCTAAAGTTTCATATTTAAAAAACTTTTGGTGTTTTGAGCTTTTTTTTATCGTATATTTACTTGTTTAGTTCGTCTACTTAAAACAATTCCTTCGTTTATTAAGTTGTGAATTTTACTAAATTATTTGTTCAGATTATTTTTTTTATTTATTAATTAATTTCATTTATTTGTTTTTTCATTTAGATTTCTTGCATTTAACTGTTTTGATGAAGACACAAAAATATGAAAATATTTAAATAGTATTTTAAAACCTCGAAATGAAATGTCTTTGATTTAAACGTTTTGAAGAATCTTGAGTTGAAAAATGAAATGTGGTTTTGATGTGAAACAGTTTTAAAACCAGCTATTCTTTAAGGTGATACATTCTGATACTGTAACATAGTAAAATGAAGCACGATTGTTATAAAAAGAAATTTGGCGAGGATTCGTGTAAAATCTTGAACTAAAGCAAAGCACGTACGGAGAGCGGACGTGGAACATACGAGGAATCAGGCGTAGCAGTTTTCATATCTTCCTCTGTTAGCGAGGTTTCCGTTGATAAACGAACCTTATTTAGATATTAGTTATCGGTATTACTTAATATGTCATTTTTAAATCTATATAAGATATGTTTGGTTGAATTGACGTCGCACTAAAGTTACAGAATAAACTACGAGCGACGGTTCGGGTTTTATCCCCATAGAAAAATTAGGGAACACTGTTTTTGTCATTGTGAGCCATGGTCAAATGACTTCGACAACACCTGAGCTGGCACCCCACTGGTTAATTTTTATACAAAAAAATTCAAACGTTTAAAAAAATATAAGTTTTTAACACCATTGACATTGAAGCAACAATGCCAAGTATTTTACTTTTATTGTTGCTGAATACTTCATTTTTATCGACATGATATTACAAGGCTATATTCGTAAAGGCTTTTTTAATCCTTAAATTTTAGGAATTTTAATATAACAAATTTTTTTTCTTACAAAAACATCATTTTAAATATCAATCGCAATAGCATGTAAAGTCATGAACGTAAAAATTAAAAAAAAAAGTACTAGGTTTAGGTATTTCGAAAACTACTCAAAATAATTGAATAAATCTAGATTTTGATAAAGTTTATTTTACACAGTGCATATAGAGTGATATGCGGTGGCTACGCTAACAAACACAAAAATCGCGCAGCTTTTACTACGAGTAACGCCGGACCATATTGCTAAAATACCAATAAAACAGTAATTAACGATAGAAATTTTTCCGAAAATGGATAAACAAAAGCAAAGTGTCAATCTTTATACATTTAATCTCGACATCAAATTATGAATAGTATTCACTGTCGAATATTAATATAATTTTTTTTAATGAACTCTATGTTGACCTGGTGTCGATATTATATCTTGTAAACAAATAATCGTTAGTACATTGGCTAAGAAAAAAGCAAACGATAATTTCAATATGTTAAAAGATACGGAATAAAAACCAGATCCCCAAGACAACGTCAACGTGCATAAAGTTCATTATTTATACTTAGTTAAAAAATGGATTGACACTAAAGAAATTTTGATATGTAGCATGCAAATTCAATTGTCAAAATGCGAAATATTCGGTGAAAAATTTTGCCAGAACACTTAAAGTTTTTCGAACTGATTACCGTTTGAATTTTATTATCGTTATCGCTAAAGCAAATATATTGAGAGGGAAAATATATATTCCAGAACTGAAAATTAAATCATTTTTAATTGTACCAACAAAATTAGGATACACTGTTTTTTGTAATTTTTCAATATTCTATGCTACAAAATTTCAACGGTTTCAAGGAATCTCCATGTGCATGGCATTCTGGAATCTATGAAAATAATAATAAAATATTGCACTCGCAAATGGCTATGAGCAAAATAAAAATGTAAAAAAAAAAAACTGATTTCCAATTTTAAAAAAATTTCATTGTAATTATCACAAATTAAAAATATGTTTTTAAAGAACATAAAAGTATTAGAATATATTTATATTGTACAAATCTGTTAATAAAATAGAATATTTTTCCATCATAAAAATATTGTAGTATACTATTTTTATCAAAATTTATATTTATATTTTTATTAAATCCGGCCATGCTTCCTACTGCGAATAAATGTTCTGAAATCGGCAAGTATACTCGCAAGAAGCCGAGTTGCTCAGGTTTTTGTAATCCGAGCAAGTAATAGTAAATCGCTCGGATTAAGGCGAGTCGCTCGGTATTCGGCGAATACCGCATATGTGGCGCCGGCTTTAGGATAGAAACACTACGTTTTTAGGGTGACCCATTCCAACTCTAGAAGTTCGTGACAAATAGAATGAAGCTCTATTGACATAAATCTAATCGCGTTTGATAGTAAATAAGGCTTATTTTTAATTTTCAATACAAAGATACAAAGTACAAAATAATGAAGTCCTCTAAGAATTATTTTATACAAATGCTATGTTACCGCATCAAACATTTGTAGTGGATTTGAAAAATACCCGATTGTATTTTCAAAAATGTCAAACTTATTCTTATGCGTTCCTACATTTCACTTAAAATTATTCATAAGTTTGTTTGGAGGCCCCGCAGCGTTTAAGGCCCAATATCAATTTATTACATAATTCTGCAATGCATCAGTTTTGATGTGTGGGCCTACTCGACATTTTTTAAGCATCTTCACGACCTTGTATGTTACAGTTGAATTCATTTTAATTGCCACTTTATACATCTGACCTCCAAATATAAAAAATGATTCCCTTATATCAGCTTTTTTCTACGACTTCGTGGTATGCAAAAGAAGAAAACTCAGCTCACTTAATCGATTTTTTATACTAATTATCTACTCAAATAAATGATCGACACACTCCTGCTACCTTATAAGAGCAACATTTGGTTTCATCCTGCCGTCCCATTCATGTAGGAAAAGGGGAATGGACTCGATATTCTTTATTCAACGCGCAACGGATTTTAGCCCAGAAGTAGGGGAGTTTTGCCCACAAAAGGTCATCTTCATCTGATTTTTGGTGGTACATATACTCATTATATATGAAGCATTATTTTAAGCATATATATATATATATATATATATATATATATATATATATATATATATATATATAATCAATCTATTGTATACATGGACCGTCTAATAAAAGATCCAAATTTCTGACCATGTCGTTCTTGTGCTTCCGCCGCCATTTTGGAAAATTGCCACAAAACGACATTTTTTTCGTTATTTCCTAAATAACTCGTTTTCAGTGCAACGTACAATTATTATTACAAACTTTGAAGAACATAACATTTCCTATAAGTTTTATCTGCATCATTTTTCGATATTTCAAGCAGATATTGACATACTGGGTCGTCAAATAGACGTTAAATTTAGAAAAACTGCGAAAAGTCACATCCCACGTGCGATTTATTTAAATAACTCATTCTCTCTGCGTTTACAGCAATTATACTTTTCCGCTCGGGGTTAGTCTTGTTCTTTGCTTAACATGCGTTATAATTGAAAACCGTGTTATAAGGTAAATAAACGCGTTGAAAAGAAATTACTTTACTAAGTTTTACACATTTAATAGTACATGTAAACATCAATCATGGCTATTCTTAGGGTAAAATTGGGAGAAAATGATCTGGCAAATATAGATAAAAAATTATTAAACTTTCGTTTCTACTGTTATATGTTTGACCGTGTGATTATGTTAACATGCTTTGCACACATGTGAAGAAATAGCTATAGATATTTTCAAAATTAAAAAATAATAGTAATTTCACACATATGACAACACTCCTCCAAGAAGTGGTTAGTGAGCAGTTACGGCTACGATGCAAGGTTCATATATTCAATTTAAAATAGGCTACTTTTAAAGATTATTGTACTGTATCTGTTAATCCTTTCGTCGCACTTCAGTCTATACATCAATGTCAGAATATATACATAGCATTTTGGTTATAATATACTGATTGCCAATTCCAGACAAGCAGTGGCGGATTGAACGGAAAAGGCCCACGTGGAAAAGTTTTCAAGGGGCTCCATTTTACACTGGATATTAATAGATGTATGTAATAACATTTAATAAGGTGTAATAAAGTTAGACAAGATACCAGGTAAAAAAAAATGGTATAAGTTTACCATGCAGAGAAGTAAAGATAAGTGAAGAAAAATTCGAAAATATTCTCTAACCACACGTATAAAATAGAGAATTGTAGAACACCGACCAGTCGATAAATACACTTAATGAATATATAGATGGTGCGATTATTATAATGCTTCCAATCCCTAATTAGAAGATGAGTTATACCTATAAAATAGTTTTTAACCAATGTATTTTTCCGTTTGGCATTCAAGGCAAATTTTGTGCGTGCTAATATCTTCATTTGTTGTACCGATCTTACGTAACTTGACAAGCTTAACACCGCATTACTAACATCTTCAATGTTATTTGAAGGCATGATCCCGTCATTCTGGCTGTTACTAATGCAGCATTAAAATAGCAGTTCAAAGGTTAACTTTATTTTATGACTATAAGTTAAAAAGGAACAGACTTTTTGCAACTTATTTTACTTATTCTTTTGCACACATTTCATTGTGTCCTTTTGATTTCATCGGGCTCCTATGCAATGCATAATTATATCCTCTTCCTTTTGAAAAAAATTAAACAAATCCGTTATTCAAATAAATTAATCCAACATATAAAAAATCCTTTAAATCCGCCACTGTAAACAAGGTAATCCTGAGTAGATCACTATGGTCGGAAATGACAACTTCCACTTTTCCTCCCCGTCGAACAACACTTCGTATATTGAAACATACCAAAGTGACTAACATCCCTTCCGCATATTTTCAAACTAAGTTGGTGAACAAACACTATAACCATTCTAGTCAAAACCAATAAAAAACCAAACGTTTTCTTTAACTCCAACCTTCAACTGCAACAAAAAACCCACCTTGATTTATTATTCGAACCAAAATTAAATCCTCTTTCTAATTAAATCATATATGAGCTTTAACTGCCAATTATCAAATCCTCTTCAGGGCCACGGTGACGTCAATCCAGAAAGTGTGATCCCTGACCGTGACCCATTGCAGCGACAACCCCTCTAAACACAGTGTCGAACACGCTGCCATCGTTCACGGATTTTCGGCCAAAGAATGATGCCCGTCTTTCGAAACGGGCCAAGGACAGCAAAGTGGCTTGTCGATACACATAACACTCCGATATCTTTGGTTATTCAATACACAGATCACTCGGAGCTTCTATTGTCCAGTTGGCCGGAATTGGCTATTTGTTATAAGTAGAACGGGATAATGCAAGTGCCAATTTGGGAGGTTTGGGCGGAGTGTTTTTAGATGGAAAAATTTAACTGTTTCCAAGCTTGCAGTCAAATTCAGGGAACTGCTTGAATGGCGGGGAGTTCGTTGGTGTCACGCTATTGCGTTTTGTTATTGTTAAAGTATGTTTTGAAATAAACAATTGAGTTTTTCTAGGAATCCATTAAATACCTTTTCATAAAAAAGCCGATCTTCATATTATTTGACTTAAATGTGTGACTTCAAATGTATTAAAAATTTAATATTATATACTATTTCTAATAAATGCTTAAGGGTGCTTTTTCACACACCGGGAAAACCGGAGCCGATGAGGGCACCGGATGTAATGTTGTTCAATTATAACTTTTTCAAGTAGTCCAATCCGGCAAAAATGACGCCACCAACGAAAATGTAGCTAGCATTAAACTGGGCAAATCGGATGCCGGTCGGTATCCGATTTTTCGGGTTCAATGTTTTCTAGGTTTAGATGTATTGTTGCCGGTGAGGTGTTTGTGGTTTCTTTACATTTACTTCAATATTGTAGTTGTTCTTATCGGGACCATACAATGTTCTTTTATTGTTTTCGTATTGCTTTTATTGTTTTCTGTCATTGCGAGAAATGAATAAATTAATCAAGAAAGATGTTATGAGATTAATTGAACTTGAGGAAAGTAAATTCTGTTTA